>CM061142.1:579750887-580293984 GCA_030789695.1 Scilla litardierei
GCTTTGGATGATATATCTTAGCGAGAGTATTCTGGGTTAGGATAGGGGTATGAAGGTTTTTATGTTTTGATGTACTTTTGATGTCGTCGCTGTTGTTGTATTTATTTCGATGATGATGATGTTGATGTATTTCTTTGTGATGATATGTAGCACTTGACATGATGTACCTCATATATTCGATGTGATATCTTTTTTGGATGTACTCATGTTGTCTATATTTATATATATATGTTCATCGTCGTTCATTTTTTTATTCGTCGTGCAAATTTTAATATTCGTTGAATACATTTGAAATGTGATTTCGTCGCCCGACGCATGAAACCTTGGTTAAATAGATTTAAATTCTATAATTGTATAGAATTGTTTTCCATGCACAAATTTAGCCAAGAATATTGAATATTGAAGAGTATGTTTCTTTATTCAAGAAATGAATAATTATTTGGTATTTTTGGTGATTTTGATTATCGTTGATTTTCAGTGATAATGGAAAATTTGACACACCTAGTTTTGATTCCCACATTTTTCCCTTGGTGTCAAGTTGGTCCATTGTCTTTGTCTACGACTCCCGATGTTGGATTTTACATTTCCTAATTGTTGTCGTTGTATGCCCCCCATTTTTGGGATAATGCCAAAGGGGGAGAGATAATGATAATAAATAGGCGCAAATGAAAAATTTAACTCAATTTCCAAGAATCTAGTTTGATATGTTAGATTCAGGGGGAGTTAAGATATAAATAAGGATTTTCAAAATCCGATATTTCAAAAATAAATTCACTTTATTTATCTTACTCGTCTGATTGATGCAATTCATCTATATTCATTTTGGAATTAACGTGTCATCAATGCAGGGGGAGTAAGTATTTTACATTTGAATTATTATCTTTGATTATCATTTATGTTGGTTTGTCATCACCAAAAAGGGGGAGAATGTTGAATATTGGACTCCCCGGATTTGGTTTTGGATGATGAGCAAACATAAATAATTCATGAACTAACAATCTGTGAGCGCAGTATTGGAGATCGTCGCCAATTTCACGAGAATATTCAAAGCGACATCTCAACACTTCCAAAAGCTCGTATTCAAGCCTAAAGCTTCGTTGAAGCTCTTACAACGCTTTGGAAGTAATGAAGATTCAATCGAAGCTCTCAAAGACCGTTTATTAAGGTTTTATTTATAGTCTTTTAGTTTCGATTGATAGAATGTTAAGCCTTGAGTATATCTTACGTTTCTATCTTCATTTCGCTCATTTCGTAGCTCTAGGATTCTTGCACAAGTTCACTCTATCTTCCTCGAAGCGTCGCGCTTCGATTCGGCCTTTGTTGTGCATGTTAGTTGGTACAAGAACAAGTACTGACCGACTAGATGGAGATCTAGTCGGTCGGCCACTGTTCTTGGACCGACTAGTTTCTGTCAGTTAAATCTTTGTTCTTTACTGTTTACAGTTAGTCGGTCTACGTTGACTCACCGACCGACTAGTTTGTGAACTAGTCGGTCAGTGATGCTTCTTTGACCGACTAGTTATGATTTTCTGTTCATGCCAAATTTCTCCTAAGCTACTCTTTACTGTTAGTCGGTCTAAGAACGTTTGATGACCGACTAGTTGACAATCTAGTCGGTCAACTTTTGTTCTTGGACCGACTAAGTCAACTTACCTTCAGACTATGTTGTTTTGCCTCTTAGTCGGTCAGAAAGTGTTCTTGAACCGACTAGTTTTCTAGGTCTGAAATTCTATCTCTTCTCAGATCTGCTCTTAGTCGGTCCATGCTTTGTGACTGACCGACTAGTTGATGAACTAGTCGGTCAGTGTATGTTCTTTGACCGACTAATTCTCACAGATTTCTTTCCGTTGGAGATTGACCTAACTTATGTTTTTGGGTTCCTATAAATACGAACCTAGGTCATTTCTATCTTCAATAGAGCTGCCATTAAGAGATTCATTGAGTTCTAAAGAGATAGCTATTCTCCCTCAAATCTAAAGCTCTCTTCCTCACAAGAAACCCATTCTCTCTCATTTCTAGATCTAGAGAGAAGCTTGTTCTTGGTGAGCTCTTCAAGCTATTGCTTGATCCAAGTCTCCAACTCTTCCCTAGGCACCCATTGCTGCTCATTTCCTTGGTGCTAGGGCTTGGTGACTTCATCTTCCTCAAATCCTTCATTCCACCTATTGGGTAAGAAAAACTCAAGGTATAGGATTTTGTGGTAAGAGTATTTATTTCATATAAACTCTTTATATTGCTTATTGGCTCTCTCGGTTGTGAGAGAAGTTTGTGATCCCGGGTTGTGGGATTCACTTTGCCATTGCTTGTATGATTTGATCTTGTGAAGGTTTTTCACAAGATATTCATAGTGGAAATCTTGAGTTAGGGTTTCTAACTCAAGTATCCGGAGGGGATCCGGGTGGTTGGGACGTAGGATCACCGGGAACAAGTCGGGGAGACTTGGGTGGATCCGAACCCATTAACTTCGTTTGTTAGCATTGTTAATTTCATTGTTGTCATTCAATTTAAGCTTCCGCAAATTGATTTGGTAGTTGTGTGCAATTTAATTTGGAATTATACGCCTTATTATTTTAAAGTACTATTCACCCCCCCCTCTAGTACTTGTGCAGTAGCTGGTAGGGCATTACAATACCCTGGTTCGGTCGTCCCCACGACCTACTCCAGCCCCTGAAAGCAACTACTAGATAGATATGTAATCAAGTACAGCTACAATGAGTCAAGATCCCAAATCTACTCTCACCTAGCTCGTACGCACACCACGTGCCCTACACTATCAATCTAGTCAGATGCTCTCCCTCCGTGACGACTCCCAAGTCGTCAGGTCCCCAAAAGTAACACAAACAGGTAAAGTTTCCCCTACGAAGAACTAACACAAATACTACACAATATAATAAACAAGAGAGTTTAGAATGCTCAGATTGTGTAGCGGTGTCGTCTTCGTCAATCAGCGCATGGTCAGATCAATCTGACAAGTAGTAGTCTCCGATGTCCCCTCAATAGTCCGGCTCCTCTCTCGATGAAACTTGTGCCTTCCACCAAAACGTTGAAACTTGCGACACCCAACCTCCTTTCTTTTTGCTAGGCCGGCTCTGGGCAAAGTTTTCCCTTTTTGATTGGCTCTCTCTTTTTGGCCGCAACTTGGAGCTCGGGTCCTTGCAAAAAAAAACGGCAGAACTTGAACAAATTAGCCTCAAGAACAACTTGCGGCAGCCTTGGCTATCTTTGATTAAAGGGACTCCTTGCAAACTTTTGGTTCTGTTGTATATTCATAGATCAAAGCTTGTGTTCTTGTTTGTAGCAGGGACAGGGAGTCAAACAATTCGGCTTCAATCTCAATTGAATGGCCGGCCTCTTTTTCTTTTCACCTGTGAATAATTGCACTCACACAAAAAAATCTTTGATTGACCAAAAGAAAAACTTAACAGGAGACTCTGTGAGATTCAAGCATGCAGCACTAAAAACAATTATGGCCGGTTTATCAAATACCCTCAAGCAAAGTTGTGTTTAAAAAACACAAATCAAAGATCCATTCGTAAGAGAGATTACCCAGCAAAAACAAAGTGCGGCTGTGCCCAACAAAAACAAAAAAAAACTTTCGAAATCAATTCCTGCCGGCCCCCATGAAACAAAGTGCACACAAAAAAAAATAGACTCTTGAAATCCAATGCACAGATAGAGAGAGAGAGAGAGGTATTAAATAAAATCCCTTTTTTTGATACCCAAGCACAGGCCGGCTGCTCAAAAAATTCATGCGGCCACCTCTTGATAGTCAACAAGTGCGGCTGTCTCTCTAGAATGCCAAAAGCTTTTAGAAATTTCGGCTCCCTAATGAATGACCAGGGTTGGGATCTCAGCCTTTTTTGGAATTTCTCGATGCTAGGGGATTTGCAGCTAAGAGAGATGCTCTTGGCAATTTTTTAAGGGTGCTGCACTTAGGGTTGTAGGGAAGGGGTTTTTGTTTTTAAGGCCTGGGTTTTTTTTTTGTTTACCACAAAAAAAATGAATTACGTGGCTCTGTGTTTGAATGAAGGCCGGCCATTTGAATGGAGGGCCTCTGTGTTTACCACAAAAAAAATGAAGGCCGGCCATTTGAAATAATACAACCGGCCTGTGTAGTGATCTTGGAAATAATTGTTGTGTAGTGATCACCTGGGCTTTGAAAATGAAGAGCATATCAGGGCTTTGAAATACACACAGGGCTTGATTTTTTTTTGAATAAATAAATGGGGGCTTTTGAATTAATAGAATTTGTTTCGGCCTGTGGGGAAATATAAGCCTAATTCAATGCACTTATTTTTCAGCACAATGATCAAGCATATATATGTACTTATATAAGTATATAATAAAACTTGGTACTTCCCTGTTCTCCTTTGCACATTGATCAAGTCCCTCCGTGAATTAATCATACGTTCATCGTTCCTGAAACACTCAATACACATATTAAAATCGTTCACACACGTTTGTTATCATCAAACACGAAGTTCACAGATCGTTGCTACCAACAGGAGGTTGTGTTATTATGTGGAGAGCCTCACTCCTGCCAGGGACGTGGGAGCTGAGAGGCCCGGCGTACAGTGCCCGTGTCCACTGCGTCGTGTGCTATGTTCACCCCAAATTTGGGGCGAAGTCCAGGCCCTTATCTTTAGGTGATACCCAGGCTTCCAAAAATCACTAACATCAGCTAACTAATGAACCATATATGTGTTGTTGTTGTTGCACACTTGTGTGTTGTACTCTTTACCTTGGTTGCTAGTACTCCTAATGCCTTTACACTCATAACCCTAAATGATTTTCCGTACCCTAGTTAGTTTCCTACTGGGCACATTTGACGTGCTCATTTTACTTTTCAGGTCTTGTGCAGGTGACACCAGAGCAGAATCTCCCTCAGGAGATTCCTTGACGTGAGTTGACTTGGGGAGACCACTCTTTTTAGGCTGTATTGTATAGTGTGAGTTGAGTCGAGTGGTGAGGGGGTTGTCTTTTGTAGTTGTTATATATGTTGGTGGCTTGTAGCACTTCTCTTGTAGATACTTGAGTCAGTTCACTTTGTACTTGGTGATGGTGTGTGGTACGCTCTTTGGTTATGTGGTTCTGTGGATATGTACTCTCTGTGATGGTAGTATGTGTTGTTTCTTTCTTTTATATATTTGTGATGTATGATCCTAGCATTCGCAGTGGCCTGCTTATTGTGTTCTCTATTCACGCTTGGTGTAATACCGTGGCTTGTCAAGCTCCATCCTCCTTCCCCATGGGTTGTGTTTCCTAATAAAGTATTTGTGGGAATGGGGCGTGACACTTCTGCCCAAAAATCAAGTGAGAATTAAATGATAGAGGCAATCAAGGAAGTCAACACGTACAGCTAGTAGTCGACTCCTTAAGGTTGGTAGTCGACTCCCAGAGTAGTTTCTGAGAAAATCTGTTACACTGGTAGTCGACTCCCTAATATTAGTAGTCGCCTCCCAGAGTATCTTTTCAGGGAGAAGGCAGAAATCATGGTATTGAACTACTGGGTGTTTGTAGTTGACTACAAGTTGAAACTTAGCTTCTATGAAAAGTATGCTCTCAAATAAGTTTTAAAACAAGTTAAAAAATATTTTAGAAAATCATTTTGTGTGTGTGCATATTCTTTCTTGGCTTTGACATAATCCTAAGAAAATGAAAAAGCAACTCACACACTAGACTCTATGAAGAACTTGAAGCCATGAATGAGCTTGAGCTAGTTGCATATGCTTCGCTTGAATTTGAGCTTCTCTTTAGCTTTAGCTTGAGAACATTCTTTGAGCTTCATCTTTGAACTATTCTTGTGCTTGAGCATTCATCTCCATCTTCTATGAGTGTGGTTGAAGTTGTTCTTCTCGGAGTATGCTTTGAGCTTCACTTAGCACATTTGCACAACCTACACACTTAAGTAGTATGATTAGTAATTTAACAACATTTGGTGTGATCATCATCAAAACAAACCATTTGGGGTGGGATTAGATTCACATCACTCTCCCCCTTTTTGATGATGGCACCCAAATGAAAAACATATGAATAATATGAAATAAAAACTGATGAGTAAGTATAGTTACTCCCCCTGCTTAGATGCGGTTATTATTCATTCATGTTTTTGCTTTCTTGTTGTCACTTTTTCTCCCCCTTGTCATCACAAAAAAATATAATACTATACAAACCAAGTAAAAAAATTTTACATAGGCTCCTCCTCAAAGTTTTCATCATTGAAGTTGGGTCTTCCCCTTAATACATGCATAATATTTTTGATTCTCCCCCTGAAAATGTGCATGTTCTTTGGGATCTCTGGGCAAGCAATTTATTCCCTTCAAATATGTGAGTACCTACAAAAATCAAAATTTGGTACTCTTTTCTTTCGAGTCCATGGGGTTAAAGATATTATCAATTAAATCAATTAAATGATATTCAATATGCTTTAAATTTGAGTATCATGAAAATATACAATAAGCATAGATACTCAACATTATTGGGTTCATGCAAGATCATCCAATAGGAAACCAAACCCATTTAGGATTTGTTTTCCTGGCATACAAATAATTTCTAGAATTATACATATTCATCACGATATTATGGATATATGCATTTCTATCAATCAAACTCAAATTCTTTGGAACCCAACACATATTATCATGTAATCTACGTATGGACATAGAATTATTCTTAGCATATGGATGCATAGTCACGTGATTAGTAGAATCCAACTTATGACTGGAACTATCAGAAATATTGGATTTCATCAATTTATTGCATGCAATCTTACCATACATGAAAGCATATTTCTTTCTAGCAACATTAGCATGCATATTCTTTCTAACATGATTCTTTTTGTCTCTAACAACATTATTAATCATGGAATCATGTTTGCATGAAGAAAAAGTATTCAAGCTAGCATTGCGCTTGAAATTATCAAATTTAGAAATAAGCTCTTCACGCATACTTTTACGCATAGACAAATCACTAAACAAAAAATCAATTCTACCATTAATGCTATTGTATTCATTCATAAATAAAGAATTTTCTACTACTAGTCTATCATTATCAATTCTCAATTGTTAAATAATAGAATTAGCATTATTCAATCTTTCAATAGATTCATCATGAACAAGATTTAAACATTCATAAGCATTCAATAAAGTATTATGCTCACCCTTCAACTTATCATGATCAATAAGAAGTGAGTTATGATCTTTCTTTAAACTCCCATGATCATGCTTCAAAGAATTAAATTTACTTTTCAATGATTTATAATCTTTAACTGAATCAATGTAAGCATGAAGTAAATCATTATTTTCATCTTCATCACTAGCGGTAGAGTTTACCTCATCGTTTGTTTGTACCGTGTAGCAAGCATATGAACCTTCTCTTTCTTTATTGGAGGATGAATCTTTAGAGATAGATTCCTCAAATTTCTCTACCATGTACCAAGTTGATACGCCGTAGTAGCTCCTGACGCAAGACTAAAAATTTTGTTACTAAAAAAACTTTGAATATCTCCAATTACCTCTCCATCTTTCATTTCCATTTCTTATTCCGCTTTTGTCCATTGTGACTCGGGTGTGGTAGGTGGGTGATATGGCTTCTCCACAAATCTCCACAAGTTGTCTTTGAATTGAATGTAGACTTTCATCATTCTTTTCCAATCATAATAATTTGAGCCATCGAAGATATGTGGAAGTTGTCTTCTTGTTAATGCCATCTTATAACCTCGCTCTGATACAAAGTGTTGGATCTTGTGGATGGCAAAGAGAACACTAGAGGGGGGTGAATAGTGTTTTCAGAAATTAAAATTTCACCTCTAGAATTCTCCCTAATATTAATATAGAATTACTTAATATCAATCTTAATCAACAAATACTTACATCAATGAAATAAGTAATTATAACAGAATAGATCTCACAGCGGAATATAATATAAACTTGCAATAATGAATTTAATAGTAAGAGATAATTAATAAATGATTGCAAATGACATATACTAAATAATGAATGAGTTAGCGTAAAGAAAATGACAATCGCAAACACAAAGATTTTTATCCTGGTTCCCCACAACTTGGGTACGTCCAGTCCCCGAAACTCTTGTCGGGCTTTAATCCACTAATATCGGTAAAAAGTACAAACCACCTCACCTACAATGAGGATTTTCAACCACATTGCCTACAAACGGGATTTTCACCCACATTGCCTACAACAAGGATTTTCACTTGCATCACAACCCGAGGACTTTTTCTTGCCTCACAATCTGAGGACTTTCAACACCGTTATCACCAAGGGACTACAAGTAAAATCAAATCCAATTCACCATAATAAATTAGTGGAGATTAGTTTACACCCAATAATTTTATAGCCAAGATTAAATTTGTAATAGTGCTTAACGTGGCTAAAAGAATTTAAATCGTTCGTAGATCACACAAGGAATATGAAATAATTCAACATGATCTAGAATCTTGATGTGTTCTTAGATCACACAAAGAATATGAATTTATTCAATGTGATCTAGAATCTAGATGTGTTCTTAGATCATACAAAGAATATGAAATTATTCAATGTGATGTAGAATCTAGATGTTTCAAAAATCCTTTTAAGAATATTAAAAACAAAGAGAGAATTTTGAAAACCAATTTGCAATAGCCAAAAATAATATGATCTTAAAAAGAATTTATAGACAAATATAAATAATAAGATCAAAGAATGAAAAAAACCGTTTTGGCTACGAAGATCTTTGAGAGCAATGAGAACGATGAGAACTTTGATAGAATAATAATTTTGCTCAAGAATGAATTGGTGAGGAAAATGTTCTCATAGGGTCTCTATTTATAGAGCCAAAGGAGAATTCAAAATGATTCAAAATGGGTTTGACTTCTGCCCAAAAATCAAGTGAGAATTAAATGATAGAAGCAATCAAGGAAGTCAACATGTACAGCTGGTAGTCGACTCCCTAAGGTTGGTAGTCGCTCCCTAAGGTTGGTAGTCGACTCCCAGAGTAGTTTCTGAGAAAATCTGTTACACTGGTAGTCGACTCCCTAATATTGGTAGTCTCCTCCCAGAGTATCTTTTCAGGGAGAAGGCAGAAATCAGGGTAGTGAACTACTGGGTGTTTGTAGTTGACTACAAGTTGAAACTTAGCTTCTATGAAAAGTATGCTCTCAAATAAGTTTTAAAACAAGTAAAAAAACATTTTAGAAAATCATTTGTGTGTGTGCATATTCTTTCTTGGCTTTGACATAATCCTAAGAAAATGAAAAACAACTCATACACTAGACTTTATGAAGACTTGAAGCCATGAATGAGCTTGAGCTAGTTGCATATGCTTCGCTTGAATTTGAGCTCCTCTTTAGCTTTAGCTTGAGCACATTCTTTGAGCTTCATCTTTGAACTCTTCTTATGCTTGAGCATTGGAATTGCGAGCTAAATTCATCTTCATCTTCTATGAGTGTGGTTGAAGTTGTTCTTCTCGGAGTATGCTTTGAGCTTCACTTAGCTCATTTGCACGATCTATACACTTAAGTAGTATGCTTAGTAATTTAACAACATTTGGTGTGATCATCATCAAAACAAACCACTTAGGATGGGACTATTGGTTTATATAATCTATGCCTATTATATGTCACCTTTGTTCTTATTATTTCAATTGATTATTTCAGTTTTCAATTTGTGTATATAAGTAGGGGAGCTCATTAGCATTGTGCTTTATTTTCTTTATGTTTGCATAATGTGTGTCATCATCAAAAAGGGAGAGATTGTTAGGTATTGGTGTTTCATACCAATATTGTTTTGATGATGAACACAATATTATGTCGTTGCTAATGACTCTCCTGTTTTAGTCTCATGTTTATCAAATGAAGAATAGCATGATTTGGAGACTAATAGCTTGGTGCAAGCGTGGACATCAAGGGGAGCAATGCCAAAGCCTAGACTCAAGGGTGCCAAAGCTTGGAGATGATGGGGAGCATCAAGGCATCAAGGATTGAAGCCATAGACTCTAAAGGAAGCAATGTAATCCATGTAATTTCATTTAATTGCTTTTCTCTTTTTGAGTCTAGGTTTAATTGTAATGCCTTGATAGATGGACTAACTCATTCATGCTCATGCATTTTCCATCATTAGTGAGCCTTAGGATTATCATAGAAACCATCCCAATAGGTTCACCATGCCTTAAACTCAAACTAGAGTTTTTGGCTCTCTAACAGGCGACTTATGAAGGAAGGACGTGTGATTGGGTGATTCCAGGCGCCTGGCCAACCTTCTACAGTCGGTTGTTGTGCATTAGCTTAAGTTAACTTTTATTGACTCTATCTTGAGCTATTGGAGACAGACGACAGACGTTCAGATTACAGGCGCCTGTCTTCCATCAGGCGCCTAGGATTTGTTCTCTAGTCGTCTGCGTGCCAAAGTGCGTAACTTGCATTTTCTGGGTTTCATCACACTTTGCAAGTCCGTCGACTGATGACGAGATTTCAGTGGCCTGTCAAATTATAGGTGCATGTGTTTTGTTCATCTATCGTCTGAAGGTGCTAGTGCAAAAGTTGCGTTTTTTCCTCAGCTCCTTTCGATCCCATGTGACAGTCGTCTGCTGAAGGATATATAGGCACATGCTCATTTACAAGCGCCTATATGGTCTTTTACACTCGCCTGTCTTGGCTCAGATTATAGCCGTTGTGATTTTTATAGCCGTTGACTAGTCGATTGTCATTTGTTCATCAGTCGACTGTCTGAAAATTGCTAGAATCTAGCAGTTACAGATTTATTCTTTTTGGCTTTTTACTTTGGTTTGAGGGTTCCTTTGGGCTTCCTATATATAGGAGATGGCTGAGTTTATTAGAACTTCTTGGAATTATTGAAGATCATTTGAGAATCATTAAGACACTCTCAACCTCTTCCATTTCCCTCTTAGAGCTCATATTCCTCGTCATGCTTTGAAGTCAAGCTCAAGGGAAATCATCCAAATGCTTTCAAGAAAATCTCATCACTTGGAGATCCTCTTCCATGCCTTGCATACTTCATTGAGTAAGTTCATCTCTTCAAGGCATATGTAAGAGTCTTTTGTTTCATTTTTTTTCTTGAAACCCTAGTTCTCTTTGTGTGAATTAGACACTCTCTTTGTGGGAGTTGGTTACTCTCTTTGTGGGAGTTTGGTGTCCTAGTATAGGTCTAACCCTAATTCTCAGTGTGGGAGTTAATAATTTTCTGTGTGGGAATTTGACACTTGTGTAGGGTTGGTTGGGTTCTTGTGTAGGATAAAATCCTCTGTGTGAGGTATCTCTGTGTGGGATTGTATTCACTACCTTGTAGAGGATTATAGTGAATATTTGGTGTGGTTGGACGTATCCAAGTTTGGGGAACTAGGGTAAAATCTTGTGTTTGCGTTTGGATTGATTGTGTCGATTAATTCCTATTGCATTTATTATTCCGCATTTGCATGTTAATTTCATTTAATTGCACAATTTATTGCCATTACTCTATTCACCCTCCCTCTAGAGTGTTTGTTGTTAGTATTGCAAGGTAGACGGTCCTTACAGTTATGGAACATATAGGAAGCATATAAAGGTTAAAGAGTAAACATCCAAGCAAATTAGGTAATTCATCTTCTCAAGCTTAAATTGCAAGGTATGCTACTTCTACAAATCTACTATTTCAATATTCTGATGCTACTAATAGAGAATAGTTAGCAAAAATGGTTGCAGTTGAACATTTATATTTTAGGTTTGGTACGAAAGTTGGTTTTATGAATTATGTTAATAACACATTAAATCCACAAGCTTGTCGTGTTCCATGAATTACACTTACACGTACAGTTTTTAACATCTATAAAAAATAGAAAAAAGGATTTGGTAAAAATTTTGAGATGTTTCGTGTATCTATATGTTCTGATATATGAAGTGATCATTGGCAAACACATTCATATATGTGCATGACTTGCCATTATATTGATGAAAATTGGATATTGCAAAAAAAAGAATTATTGCATTTTGAGTTTTTGATGAAACTTATACATTGGATCATATTTATCGTATGCTTAAGATTATATTCAAAGAATATATGATTGTGTTATGAATGAGGGAGGCCTTTGGCCTCCCCTCCTTCATTACCCATTCATTAGGTCCCCCATTACTTAGAGTAATGGGGACCCTTGGTCTACTAGAGGCTTTTGGCCTCCCCACTATGAGATAAATAAATAGAGCACCATGGCTCTTAGCTATGGTTACTCATTCTTAGCAATGAAATGATCTCTCTCTCTCTCTCTCTTGAGTTTATTTTCATCCAACACGTTATCATCACGTGTTCTCCATTCTTGAGCAAAAATCTTCATCTAAATTCATCCCTACGCGCAAGGAATCTAACGTTGCTACGGCGGTTCGTTGGAGCGTTGCGGCATTCTTAAAGCGTTCGGGAGCTTGGATTATTATTTCTACGGATCATCGTCGCGTTCTTCCCTAGATCATTGATCTAGAGGTACAACCCTATAATCCTGTAGATAAAATTAGACTAAATAATTTTTACATTGTTTTAATATACAAGTAAAAAATAAATAAATTTAGTCTAATAAAAGAAAAAAAATTTATCCCTATTACAAAGTTTTTTCTCTGAAATTTTTTTTTCCTTTTGCCATTAAAATTCTTCGGTGGGAAGAAGAACCGAAATGAAATCCTCCCCTCCCCCCTGACGGAGGAGGGGGCCTTCCCACAACGCCGACCACGCTCCCCCCTGTAGAGGGGGGGGGGGGGCTTTTCCGCGCTGCCGCCCCCCGCTGTAGGGGGGCGGCCCGAGGCTGATCCCCCCTGCAGCGGGGGGGGGGGGGGGGGGGGGGGGCTTTCCGCGCCGCCACCCCCCGCTGCAGGGGGCGGCCCGAGGCCGATCCCCCCTGCAGCGGGGGGGCTTTCCGTGCCGCCGCCCCCTGCTGTAGGGGGGCGGCCCGAGGCCGATCCCCCCTGCAGCTGGGGGGCCTTCCGCGCCGCTGCCCCCCGTTGCAGGGGGCCGGCCCGAGGCCGAGGCCGAGGCCGAGGCCGAGCCCCGAGGCCGAGCCCGAGGCCCGAGGCCGAGGCTAATAGCTTATTTTTGGCCCGAAGCCATAATAATTGCGGCAAACAACTTTGCAGAACTGCGGAATGGGCCACAAGCGCTTATACTAAAAATAATTTTTGGCCCGAAGCCACAAAATTCTACACAAATTCGGCTGCTTCATAATTTTAAAGAAGAATTAAATTTGCAAATTGAAATTTATGAGAAAAACTTTGTAAAATCAATATTTACATTTATATGTTCCTCTATTTATTTAAACATCTCTCTTGCAAATTATTATGTATGGTTTACTAGAATTTTTAAAAAATATAATCATCTCAGTGATCCTGAGACCGCTCTGCCGTTAGTTAACTAACCTAACGGTGTATGACGTTTCCACGTGGTCTACGAGATAATTATATTTTCTAGTTTACTTTTTCCATATTTTTTGTGCTTGAGATATATGCGTGGTTGTTTAATTTATGCCTGTAGCATATAAACTGCGTGGATGTTTAAAATAAGTAAAAATGTGTCTTTCGGGATCGGCCATTGCATACCTATTTACATTTCTAGCACTTTTTCTTTTTTTTTTGAGAGAATTTGTAAGTGAGGAAATTGTATAAATAGCCAAGGCTCGGTGCAACAGCATAAGAAGACAGATGCAGAAATAGGGACCCACCCGGGGTTTCCAAAGTTGTATTTTTCATTCTCTTTTCTTTGGACTGTAATCGGACTTTGGACTGTTTATTATTTTGGGTATCTGGCCGATCCCCGCATTTTTACTTATTAATTTATTTATGCATGGATTGTTGAATTTATTTTAATTCAAGCTTATCTTTAAATTGCATAGATAAAATGGCTAAATTGGCAAGCGTCGATTTCGAGGTGCTCGATGCAGCTGGCAAGAATTACTTGAGCTGGCGAGTGGACCTAAGTTCCACTTGCGCTCCATGGCGCTCCTGCACTCCATCCTGGCCCCCGCAGTGGCCCAATCATCGGCTCCTGCAGCATCCGATGCATCTGCTAGCAAAGCCCCAGAAGCGGCCCCTTCAGCTGGCAGTACCTCTACCACTGTCTCTAACATGGATAAGGCGAAAGCCATTATCTATATCAGACGACACATAGATCGGACCCTGAAGGCCGAATACTTGACGGTAGAGGACCCTCAGGAGTTATGGACAGCGTTAGAGGCACGCTACAGACATCAAATTGATGTCATACTCCTGCGTGCCAGCTATGAGTGGGAGAACCTCTGACTTCAGGACTACAAGTCCGTTGCTGAGTACAACTCAGCACTTCACAACATCACCTCACGCCTGAAGTTGTGTGGTGAAGAAGTCTCGGAGCACCGCATGTTGGAAAAGACATTTACCTCGTTTCACGAGAAAGATGCTATCCTCATGCAGCAGTATCGTGAACGCAATTTCACAAAGTTCTCTGACCTGCTCTCTTGCCTCCTGAGGGCAGAGCAGAATAGAGACCTTTTACTGGCCACTCATAACCAGCACCCGGCAGGCTCAGCTCCTATTCCCGAAGCCCACAGTGTTCACCCCCCGAAGTGGAAGAACAAGAAGAGGGGCAGAAAGAACAAAGGAAATGCCTCTATGAAACCAGCCAATGCTCCTCCCCAAAGCAAGAATAACAAAGGGAAGAAAAACTTCACTTGGAAGCGTAAGAACACTGATACAGTGTCAAATCCAAAGAAGACATGGGAGGACAAATGTCATCGTTGTGGCATGACTGGACATTGGTCCAGAAACTGTCGCACACCTCGCCACTTCCAGGAACTGTATCAGGCGAGCCAGAAGCCTCCGCCTGAAACAAACATGGTAAATGTGGAAAATCCGACGAAGTTCACTTCCAAGGATTTCGAAAATGACGACCTGCTCGATTGAGCCTCATCTTTATCTATGCTTTTCAAAGAATAAATTGTAGCTTCATCTCTAGTATGCTTAATAAAGACGATCTTTTATTTTGAATGTATGCATTTTACATTTCCATCAATAAATTATCGTTTTTTTGCTTATATAGATGATGTATGAGAGCCTAGTGGACAGTGCCTCGACGCACACTATCCTTCGCGAAGAATGCTATTTCAATAGCACAAGTAAATATGACGGTCCTGTCATTACAATTTCAGGACTGTCCAAAATAATCGAAGGATCTGGTGATGCAATATTATTGCTCCCAAATAACACAAGACTAAAAATCAATAATGCACTATTTTCTCCAAGATCAAATAGAAATCTCATAAGCTTCAAGGACATCCGTTTAAACGGATATCACTTAGAAACTAGAGATGAAAATAAGGTTGAATACCTGTATGTCACTGTTCGTAAAGATGGCCAGAAGACCATCTGCGAAATATTTAAGGGACTCCCGTCGGGTCTCTACCAAACATACATTCAACCAGTAGAAGCCAATATGACTGAGCACCAGACGTGCCAGCCAATGCCACCATTTCAACTATGGCATAACAGACTTGGTCACCCTGGATCCATTCTGATGCAACGCATCTTATCTGAATCCCGCGGACATAATTTGAAGAACCAGAAGATTCTTCAGAAAGGTGAATTTCCTTGTCCCCCTTGTTTCAAGGGGAAACTAATAACGAGACCATCGCCCCTAAAAGTGGGTTTAGAGTCTCCTGGCTTCCTTGAGAGGATACATGGTGACATTTGCGGGCCTATTCACCCCGCAAGTGGCCCATTTCGGTACTTCGTGGTACTAATAGATGCATCCACAAAATGGTCTTATGTGTGCCTCGTGTCCACCCGTAACCTAGCTTTTCCAAAGCTGTTGGCACAGATAATTAGGTTACGTGCTCATTTCCCCGATAACCATATCAAGAAACTACGTCTTGATAATGCGGGCGAATTCACATCTCAAGTCTTCGAAGACTATTGCCAGGCAACGGGTATAGAAGTTGAACATCCAGTAGCTCATGTTCACACCCAGAATGGATTAGCAGAGTCTCTTATAAAGAGACTCCAATGGATTGCACGTCCATTGCTTATGCAATCCCAATTACCGGTGGATGCTTGGGGGCATGCTATTCTGCATGCCGCATCTCTTATCAGGATACGCCCCTCTGGAGGCAATACATTATCCCCGATGCAACTAGCATACGGCTCAACTCCAGATATATCTCATTTGAGAATATTTGGTTGTGCGGTCTATGTTCCAATAGCACCACCTCAGAGGACCAAAATGGGTCCTTAACGTCGTCTAGGAATCTATATTGGATTTGATTCACCCTCGATTATTAGATACCTAGAACCCCTAACGGGGGACGCATTTAAGGCACGTCTTGCTGATTGTGAATTCGATGAGAAAACTTTTGCAAAGTTGGGCAAACATTCCAAGAAGCCTGAAGCTTCGGAGACCATTAATTGGGAAAATAAGTCTTTGTCCTTTTATGATCCGCGTACAAATCTGTGTGAAGATGAGATCCTGAAGATCCTTCACATCCAGAATACAGTACACCAATTGCCGGATAAATTCACGGACAGCCAGAAGATTGTCCGTTCACACGTCCCTGCTGCTAACACTCCAGCTAGGATTGACATCCCTATAAATGGATGCAATCCACCCGCAGCAGAAATGGCTGTACCTCAATTGAAAAGAGGACAGCCACCAGGTTCAAAAGATAAAGTTCCTCGAAAGAGGAAGATTCCTGGTGAAAATAAGATTATCCCTCCACAGGATACTAAGCTCAGGACAGCTACCTCTCCCCTCCTAATTTCCCCCGCAGAGGAAACATTAGGAGAAACATCATTAAACTTTGTACGTACTTGGGAGGTACTGGACCGACATAGCACAGTCGTCGACGACGATTTTGCGTTCACTATTGCCGTTCACGTCGCTGAATACGACGATGACGTCGAACCACTTTCTCTAGCGGATTGTAAACGCAGAGATGATTGGCCAAAGTGGGACGAGGCGATACGAGTAGAGCTGGACTCACTCTCGAAACACAAAGTCTTTGGACCTGTAGTCCAAACACCAGTAGGTGTTAGACCTGTGGGATATAAGTGGGTTTTCATTAGAAAAAGAAATGAAGAAAATCTGATCGTCCGCTACAAGGCGCGTCTTGTAGCAAAGGGGTTTTCCCAAAGACCGGGTATCGATTATGAAGATACATACTCCCCGGTAATGGACGCTAATACATTCAGATTCTTAATAAGCCTATCATCTCTGGCAAGCCTAGAAATGCAGCTCATGGACGTTGTGACTACATATCTTTATGGTGATTTAGATAAAAAGATCTATATGAAACTACCAGATGGGTTTAACTTACCCACAGAGATGAAAGAGATACCTCGGGACGTATTCTCTGTTAGACTACGTAGATCCTTGTATGGACTAAAACAGTCAGGCAAAATGTGGTATAACAGACTAAGTGATTTCCTTGCACAGCAAGGATTCACTAATAACGAAGTCTGCCCGTGCATCTTTATCAAAAGAACGGGAAAAGGATTCGTCATCATAGCAGTTTACGTTGATGACTTAAATCTCATAGGCTCTCCAGCAGAGATTAATGAGATATCTACAAGGCTAAAGCACACTTTTGAAATGAAAGACCTAGGCAGAACGAAGTATGGCCTTAGCTTGCAGATTGAACACCTACGAGGTGGAATCCTTCTACATCAATCCAATTATACCATGAAGCTTTTAAATAGGTTCCAAATGGATAAATGTCATCCTTTATGTACCCCTATGGTCATGAGATCATTAGACGTACAAAAGGACCCCTTCTGGCCTCTGGAAGAGGGGGAGGAGATACTGGGTCCAGAAGTACCCTACCTAAGTGCCATTGGTGCACTTCTCTATCTGGCTAACTGCACGTGTCCCGATATAGCGTTTGCAGTCAATCTCCTAGCCAGACACAGTGCAGCGTCTACAAAGCGCCACTGGAATGGAGTAAAGCATCTTCTGCGATACCTCCAGGGTTTCGTAGACCTTGGACTTTACTACCAGAGAGGTGTCTCCTCCCAGTTACTTGGTTATGCCGATGCAGGCTATCTTTCAGATCCGCATACGGCAAAATCACAAACTGGTTTTGTCTTTACCTACGGAGGTACTGCTATCTCCTGGAGATCGGTAAAACAAACCACTACTGCTACATCTTCTAACCATGCAGATCTCATCACGATCCATGAAGCGAGCAGAGAATGTTTTTGGCTACGCTCCGTCGTCCAACACATTCTCCAATCCACTGGCCTGAAGACCGGTGATCTGCAGCCTACTGCCCTATTCGAAGACAACGCCGCATGCATTGCTCAGCTTCAGAAGGGCTACATCAAAGGCGACAGGACAAAGCACATTTCTCCCAAGTTTTTCTGGACGCACGAGCAGAAGAACGACAAGCAGATTGAAGTTCGACAGATCCAGTCATGCAACAACTTAGCTGATCTTTTTACTAAGGCATTGCCTAAATGTACTTTTGTAAAGCTTGTAAAGAACATTGGTATGCGACAGTTGAAAGACCTGCAAGCCTGAAGCTTGTACGGATCAGGGGGAGTAACCCGTGGGTTGCACTCTTTTTCCTTAAGCTGTTGGGTTTTCCCACTGGGTTTTCCACAGCTAAGGTTTTAACGAGGCAAACACACTTAATCTGGATCCAGAAGTATCCACCCCTTGCCTAAGTAGCTGAGACCGAAGTGATGAATGTGTAAGGGGGAGTGTTATGAATGAGGGAGGCCTTTGGCCTCCCCTCCTTCATTACCCATTCATTAGGTCCCCCATTACTTAGAGTATTGGGGACCCTTGGTCTACTAGAGGCTTTTGGCCTCCCCACTATGAGATAAATAAATAGAGCACCATGGCTCTTAGCTATGGTTACTCATTCTTAGCAATGAAATGATCTCTCTCTCTCTCTCTCTTGAGTTTATTTTCATCCAACAGATTGAAGATAAAATTTTTGCAATTGGTTTTGTTATTGCTTCAAATAATACTGCTGATATTCCATATTTATAAGAGTTATGTCAACCTTGTTTTGATTGGGAGATTTTTTTTAATAAAAGATGTGCATGTCTTTTTTTAAATTTATGTGTTCAAGATGGAGTAGCTATTATAAAATATTATATTGACCCATTTGGAAAAGCAATTCACTATTTGTGGAAACATCCAAAAATAATGAAATCATGGTTAAAATTTTGCAAAACCCACAATAAAAATCCCATTAAGTTTTCACGTGATATTCCAACACGTTGGAATAGCACGTATAAATTACGTGTTCAAAGTGATGAATATAAAGAATTATTGTGTAGTTTTATGCAATATAATGTTAGTAATATATGTCTTTTTCATCAACAATGGAATTTGTGAACAAAAATTTGTGAATTGTTAAAAAATTTTAATGATGCTACCAATAATTTATCGGGTGTTTAATATCCCACCAAAAATTTCTTTCTGTTATGAATATATTATTATGTAAAGAATTAGGTATTTGTATCCTACACAAACATTGTACCCTGTCATCGTATGAACTCTTCATATTCCCCTATAAATAAAGGTCTACGCTCTCATCCCAGAAAATACTTCACAACATGTTATCAGCACGCTCTTCTTGAGAGAGAATGTTTGAACGTTGTGAAAGCTTTAGAGAACGATGAAGGATTGCACGCGCACAGACGAGAAATCAAATCCCCATGTCTGTATTCTTCGATTTTGAGGTATACCTAAAACCCAATATTTTTATCATGATCATAATATACATCAGCATATCATTTCTCAGCATATTATTCATTTCTGATGCCTATTATAGGATCATTTAAATATGCTTCATATCACAAATTATCTGACACTTGCATATGATAAATTTTCTGCTTATTTTCGTAAGCATTAGCTTAATAATTATGAGGATCATGTGACCGCTCTGCCGTTAGTTATCTAAACTAATGGTGTATGACGTCACACTATAGTCCAATTAATTATTAAGCATAAAATATTTAAAATTTATATATCATGTGAATCAGCAGTATCTTTGATATGATTATGAAATGTTATGAACATGTTTCTGAGCACAAATTTGCATGAATGGCTATATTGTGGGGTTGGATCGGCCTTTTTAAGTCCCACATTTATTTTTCATGTACTTTTCTTTTCTTTTCGAGAGTAATTGTAGTGGGGAATATTATGTATTGTAATGCCCAAAACAGACAACCATTTTTATGGAGGCAGATGCCACCCCTAATCATGAAGAAGCTTTATGTGACACGTGTGGGTTCTAAAGTTGTATTTTCTTTTTCATTTATGTAAAAGGGACTGTATAATTGGACTTTGGACATTATTCTTTTGTGGTGACTGGCCGATCCACATAATTAGCTTATTCATTTTAAATTTCCTGTGCATGGTATAATTTCTAGTATTATTAATTCATGCAAAGTATACTTTTCTAGATGAATGTTAAAAATCGCAAGTATTGATTTCGAAATTCTGGAAGCCGCTGGAGGAACTACCGCAGTTTGCAGTTGGATGTCAAATCCCATCTGCGAACACAGTCCCTAAGTGCCACTATTAAAAAACATAGCTCTGCGACAGACATAGAAAAAACAAAAGCTATAATTTATGTTCATCCCCAAGTGGACAAGGCCTTAAAGGCTGAACACCTTACGGTCGAAGACCCTTTTGAGATGTGGACTGCCCTTGAGGATAGGTATAAACATCAAAACGATGATACTCCCAAGGGCCCATTATGAGTGGGAGAACTTGAGACTACATGACTTTAAGTCCATAGCTGAGTATAACTCAGCTCTATTCAGCATCACCTCATGCCTGAAGTTGTGTGGTGAAGAAGTCTTAAATGAACGCATGCTAGAAAGACTTACACATTTTTTCATGAAAAGATGCAAGTTTAATATAGCAATATCGCGAACAAAAGTTCACTAAGTACTCTAAGCTGCTTGTATGCTTATTAATGGTTAAATAGAATATAGAGCTTCTCCTTGCCACTCATAACATGTGTGCTCCTGGCAGGTCCCCCAGAAGCTCATAATACATCTTCCAAACAGAAGAAAAGAAAAGGGAAATTTCAAAAAGGGGACAAAATAAAAAGTAAGCCAGATAAAATAGAATAGAGAGCTTCTCCTTGCCACTCATAGCATGCGTGCTCCTGGCAGGTCCCCCAGAAGCTCATAATACATCTTCCAAATAGAAGAAAAGAAAGTGGAAATTTCAGAAAGGGGACAATATAAAAAGTAAGCCAAAGGACATATACACCAAAACAACAAAAATGCAAGAAGAGGAAGTTCACATGGCGGAGAAATGAAAATAATAATAATAATAATAATCAAGCACCCCTAAACAAAGAAGGATTGGGAAGACCAGTGCCATCATTGTGGTACGACATGACACTGGTCAAGCGTGTGCAGAACTCGGCGATGCCTACAAGATTTGTACCAAGAGAGCTTGAAGAAAAAACAGAGTCAAATCTGGTGGCTAACTACTCCTAAGCTCCAACGTAGTTTACTGCTGTAGATTTGAAGAATGATGACTTGTTCGATTAAATGCCTTTGTATTAGTTAAATAAACATTATCATAAAGAGCTTTTTTCATAACATTGTATTATTTTATTACCATTGAATTAATTAGTTATGATTTGCATACACTCAGATGCACTTATATCCTAGATAGATTTCTCTCATGACTAGTTACTAAAGTTAATTGACAGGAGTATTTATCATTACATGTTGTAAATTGCAATGAAACAGTTATACTTCTATGCACTGAATCATATGAAATATGTTTCTTACATGCCATAGTTTGAGACAAAATGGTTATGTTTTGCATTAAAGTATATGTTGCAATTGCAAAGCTTGCTATAAGTTTGACTAAGTCAAACAAACATCGTATAATTTTTACCATCCACACAATCTCACATGACGCATACTAACATAAGCATCCCACTCTAACGATAGTCCTGAAGTACTATCTTGGGACGTCTGATTTGAAGATCAAATAAGCATGAAAACTCCTGAACAAAATGTGAGGATGCCTAGTACTCTCAGAGAACATGGAGAAAGAAAATCACCAAGTTTTAAGGATATTCGTCGATAAAAAATTCATATTGAAACTGAAAATAAATACTAAATATTCGTATATAACGACTCAAGAAAATAAATGGCTTGAAGACCATACTTGAGCATTTGACTGTACCTTCAAAAGGTTCATACCATACGAAATTCAAAGAATATAGCAAAATTAACGAAGCACACAAATGTGCACGAACTCGTATAAGTTTATACTTTGATACGAGTGGTTTAGACACCCAGGATCAGTGATGATGGACTCCATCATATCCCAATCCCATGAAAATAACATGAAGAACACGAAAATTCTTCAGAAGGGCGAATCTCCATTTTTTGGAGTGAAAACCAATCTCAATTAAAAATAAAATAATAAGACTTTTTCCTTAAGAGTACTTGAGGGATAATTATCCACTCCTCGTGAAGGTCCGATAAAATACCTTACCATACTTATCATCCTCTAAATGGTCATAAGTAGGCATATTATCCAACTGCAGTCCAGCTTTTCTAAAGCTATTAGGACAAATTATCAAAATTGTAAGCATAATGGAGAAAACTGGGACATAAATAATACTTTGCAACTGGAATAAAAGTTGAACACCCTGAAGCATGTGTTCACACCTAAAATGGTTTGGAAAAGTTGATTATTAAAACGAATCCAATGGACTACACATCCATTGATTCCAGTTGTTGGTGACTACATAGGGACATGCAATCTTGCAAGCTGCTTCATAAATATCGCTTAGACCCTCCTGGAGTCAGAGTTATTCTCCGATGCAACTTGCATACGGAACACCACCAATTATCTCTCATTTGAGGATTTTTGGTTGCGCAGTTCACATCCACATAGCACCACCACAGAGAATAAACTGGGACCTCAACGCTGCCTTGTAATCTATATAGGGTTTAATTCACCCTAGATACCATGCACCCCAAATGGGGGAGGGGTAAAAAGCACGTCTCGAAGACTGTGCATAGATGTGTCAACATTCCCAGTACTAAGCTCAACTCGGTTGAAGCATGAAGCTCTACTAACCATTTAAAATATCAAAAATAAATAAATAAAAACCTACGATCCAAAAATTATGAAATGTGATAATGAGATCCTGACGATCATCTATATGTAAGAAAACTGTTCAACAGTTATCGGACATAGTTACTGACAACAAAGAAAATTTGTCAGATCACACATCCTTGCTGTTA
This sequence comes from Scilla litardierei, assembly GCA_030789695.1. NCBI lineage: Eukaryota > Viridiplantae > Streptophyta > Magnoliopsida > Asparagales > Asparagaceae > Scilla > Scilla litardierei. Next base: position 579,774,127 of record CM061142.1, read on the forward strand.
ATACTCCAGCTAGAATTGACATCTCCAAGAATGGATGTAATACACAAGTAGTAGAAGTGGTTGTTCCTCAACTGAAACGAGGCAGACCACAAGGCTCCAATATTAAACTTCACAGAAAGAGGAAAACACATGGAGGCATTGAGACAATACTATCATAGGACAATAAGCTCTTGTCCATATCCTCATGCCTCTCAAAATCCCATGAAGAGGAAAATTCAGGAGAAACTGAAATATAATTAAATTTTGTATGCACAATGGAGGTGTTGGATAGAAAGAACACAACTTTCGACAATAAATTCACATACCATATTGCCACTTACATCACAAAGTGATAATAATTAATAACATTGATCCGCACTCCATTATTAAAATGCAAATGTAGAAATTGTCCAAATGTGGAACGAGGCAATAAAAGCGGAGCTGGACTTGCTTATGAAACGTGAAGTGTTCAGACTTGAAATCAAGACACCAAAGGTGTCAAACCTATGTGAATAATGAGTATTGTATAAATATAAATAAGTCTAAAATCATATGTTAAAAGGTACATCCTATAGATCAAGGTTTTTTCACTGAAACTATGGAATAAACAATTAAAATGAGTTAGACTCACTTATATAAATGATGCATCAGATTCCCTGGTTATAAAATTGTGAATACCTTATGATTTGGCAAAGGAAATTTTGGATATGTTGTTATTGGATGTTGTGACAGCATACCCTTATGGATATTTGGATAAAGATAAATTTTCCATTTCCTTACATGCCTGAATAAACTTTGGGACGTCTATTCTAATGATGAAATAATAAGATAAAATATTGTACAACCAAGTGAATTCATTGACAAAGCAAGGATTCATCTTAAAGGTTGTCTTTGCGTATTTATAAAGAGCAAAGAACAGAATTTGAGATCATAGTTGTAAACAACTTAAATCATATGGATCTCCTAAAGAGAAACCCGAAGTATCTGTTCAAGCTTGAGAGAGCAAAGGGGAGAGATTACCTAAGAGCAGCTGCAATCGACGCTGCAAAGTTGGGCAAATTTAGCTCAATGATCTTCTCATAGCCGCAAATTTGATCAAATTGTAACTGAGATGACGAAATTCGCCAAACAAGCCCGCAAACACTTCCGAAAATAGTCGATTAGGGCTAACAAAGAGGGGGGTGTTGGCTGTGGAACAATGGGGTTTGATGATGGAGAGAGAGATTGAGGTGGTGGTTAGGAGCAGGGATGAGCTAAGGTGATCGAAGATCGTCGGAGAGGGGTTCTTTTCAAGGAGGAAGATAAAAAGTTCGGAACGATGTGAGATAATGGGGCAGCTCAACCGTTTGGGGGGTGGGCCTTATATAGTCGAAACGACACGACCATTTACACTGTCCTGTCGATTCAAGTGGGGCTCGACGAAGTGGGGGGAGTGGTGAGGATGACGGTCGTTTCGATAGATTAAAATGACCGTGTGGAATTGATTAGAGGCCATTAAGGGTGAATGACGCGGCCGTTTCATTGATTCAAAACGGCTGTGTCGTTTGGTCAGTAACTCTCTTTTTCCTCTAAGATTTCCCAAGGGTTACACGGTCGTTTCAATAATTTGAAACGTCCGTGTAGATTTGGTATTGGAATTGAGGAGGTCCCCTATGATCTCAAACAGCCGTATGGTTAAAACCACATGGCCATGTGATCTCAAGCTCACAGCTCCATTGCCACTTGGCTTTCCTCCCTTTCTTCTCCTTCTTCCCAAGCTTTTCACATGGCCATGTGGATTACTCCACATGTCGTGTGGAATAACTTGCATCAAATAAAAACCAACCAAAGATGAGAGACCAAAGTGCTAATGAATGGGTTATTAAAATCCACAAATTCAAGCTCGAGATTTCTAAGTTAGGATTTTAAAAACCAGTAGAATATTAGGCCTTGGATTCTAGGGTTTCAATGATTTTTGGGGCACGCCAAACGAGGAGAGAGCAATTTATTCAAGGAGAAAGGAAAAGTTCTAAAACTTAGGAGAAAAAATTAAAACTAATACGCTCCCCTTGCTATCGAGAGGAGGCGATTTTATTGAGATCTTAGAAATACGTAAAATTGTCCACACTACTAGATCGAGTACACCTGTTTGCAAAAGGTGGATCCAAGATGTGGATTGGAGCAGGCAACTACTTAATCCGTTCTTTCTATGGCTATGCCAACTTCCTGGTGCCACGAAGCTATCGAACTCCAGCAACGCTCCCCTAACATTCCTTGAGGACAACCACTTGATCCTTGCAAGAAATAGGGAGCATCAGTTTAATGCGACAAATTTTTTCCTGAAAAAATTGTATTACAAAGATAATCGTCAAAATATAGTGAAATGCATGGAATGGGGTGACGAAAACTACCTGGAAATAAAATGCAATCTCCCGATGATGATGCTATCGTCGCCTCGCTAATCCCATACGTATACTCCTCTAGTGCAGCCATGGACTAACACACCTCCGTTAAATGTAAATATGTGTCCTGCGGAGGGTGTATCACGTCAATAATATCTGAATCGTAAAACTTATGAAATGGAGTGTAGAATTCAGAAATTGAGTTTAAAATATCTCCCTGCATGGGAGTGGTGAGCCTTAGTGGGTGTGATGCCTCTGGTGGAATGGAGAAGTCTTATGGAGGTGATGGTGGAGGCAAGGATGCATCAGGCTTGCTGGAATGAGGCATTGTGTCCTTAGCCTCACTCTCATCCTCTTCTTCAGTATGTGTGTGCTCCACGGTTCCCTCGGTGCTCTCAATGGCCTCGTAGGTAGGAAACCAATCAGCAGGGAAGAACTGCTCAGGCTCATCTGAAAATGAAGAAGTGGGTGTGCCCTCGCATGCTCCCTGCTCCCATCGGTGTGTGTCAGGCTCATTGCCCATCTCATCGTCGGAAGAGAAAACCGGGACGTGAGGATCAACGAGCTGCATCTCATAAATGATGGTGTATGGGTGTGGTGATGGGTGTGATCGTTGGTGGCATGTGTATCAGAGATGGTACCTTTACGAGAAAATAAACTCATATTAAAAAATTTCAAATTTAAATCTTATGAGTTACCTTGTATGGTGCAAGCCGTCAATGATGCATGAGACGCAACTGCGATCTCCATGTAATGACATGCTTCCTCAGGCGGCATGTCAAAGAATCGGCCTCCATTCATCTTCATCATGAATTCCTGCAGATCAAAGTGCAGTCCTCCACTAAATAAGCAGAGAAGCTTATGCATGCTTATCCCATGCTTCGGTAATCCATCCACCATTCTGATGAATCTCCCCCAAGCTTGCTAAAGTGTCTCTTCAGTGAGCTGGGCAAAGGTAGCAATCTGATCATGTGGTGTGCGGTGTTGCCTCGCCTGCCGATGGTAGAGATGGCTCCTCCCCCAAGATTAACCCACCTTGACTGTGTTTGTAAAATAATCGAATCCCTTGCAACTATGACTGCCCGATGATATGGATAATTGGTTCACACTTTGGGCGAGTTCTTGGAGTTGGATTTTGGATATGGCTTGGGTTTCGATCCATTGAGCTTCGTCTCGAAGTTGGTCTTCTAGAAGCAACTCGAGGTGAGATTTTTATGGTGGAGGATTAGGAAAGGAGGGTTCATTATGTAGGTTGTAGGTATAAGATGGTGGGTTGTATGGGTAGGTGTAGTTTTGGCATTGAGTAAAAATATACCCATGCATCCCATATTTATGCAAAGTCCTACAACATATGGAAATTGATCATAACCTTCAGTCTGAGCATCTCGTAAGAATAGATCGCTGAAACTCTTCATATACGATCCATCGGACATCCACATATTCTCCAAATAGCACCTGAAATGTAAAAGATGAAGCTAAGAAAAGCACGTCAGTGGTACAAGCGAATTGCAAACAATTTAATGCCGGTGATGGGAGAAAAATTTGTTATTATGATTTTTATAATTTTTGAATAACACGTAGTCTAGCTAACCCTAAATCTAACTAATATCAATCAAATCGTGCCACTTCGGCAACGGCACCAAAAACTTGTACAGAGTTTTAAATTTATAAACCGCAAGTGCACGGCATCATCGTAGCGCTTTACAGGTCATCCATAGGGAGGCGGATTGATCGAGTACTAGCTCGATATAGGGTCATCGCCAGCTACGCTAATCAAATTGAGTGGGACATGGATTTACGGGGATTAACAAAGAACGTGATATGAAAACGTAATTAATAAACACAATCACTAAATGGGCAATCGATAGAACGGTAGAATATGATAAAAGAATGGAAATCCACAGAAAATAATAAGGAAAACGATAAGAAAAGAGTAAAGAGAAACTTATCTCATTGATTCATAAGAAAGGTTGTCGATCTCCATTACAAACCAAGAGGTAAAGCTTCAAAATCCTATTTGAAATTAATCCTACTCCTAAAACTACAATCAAATAATAAATTGGGGTCAAAACGAGCTAAGGGGACCGCCCCTATGAATGGCGGCGCCAAGAAGCATTTATTCCAACCCTAAAGCTAATCGGGTTTGCTCCAGACCCATTTCCAAACGGTCGCGTGGTTGAAACCACATGGCCGCGTCGAAGCTTTACACTACAGGCTGTGGAAGTTAGTGAACGCCATGGCCGTTTGGAAAAATCCAAACGGCTGCGCTGATGCTTAGAGAGCTCCCCTACTGCCGCTGCTGATTGGGGTCCACATGGTCGTGTGGAGGAAACCACACGACCGTGTGGTGGCTTCTTTTCTTTGGTGGAAGGAAAATGACACGACCATGTGATGGAAATCACACTGCCGTATGAAGGCCTTGCTGCTCTTCAATTTTGGCTCCAGCCGATTCTCTTCATCCTCTCTCACTCGGCCGTGTGAGGCATCTCACATGGCCATGTGAGGTGCACTTTCTGGTCCTCACTAAGGCTCCACGGGAATCTCCTTCTCCTCCTTCTCCCATGCTCCATCTAAGCTTCACAACACCCCTCCATGCTCCATCATCATGACATTGATCTCCACACATCGATCTTCGCTCCAAAAGCCTTATCTTTCATTCATTAGCTCCAAAATTCCCCAAATTCACCTGAAATACACCAGAGAAACCAAAAGCATAAAAAGGAACAAAAAGTGGTGAAAACAGCACAGAAAACGAGGCGAAATGAAGTGAAATGTGTGCAAAAAGAACGTGAAAAACATCTATAAAAACTACATATCACATACTGTTGGGAAATATGTGCCCTCGAGGCCAATTATTTATAATTGAGACTTTTAGTTTAAAATGATGGTATGCTATCTGGTAATGTCTATTTGAGTATAATTATAATGTTTGTCTGCATTTTATACTTAAATAAAATCCTGAATCTTAGTATGAGGTCGAAGATGTATCAAGATGAGGATCTCGATAATGGAGAAATGTTTCGACCACTAGTAGCATAAGTCTAAAACTGTTCGTAGTCATAGATTCATTGAGGAAGGACATCGATGCATCAGATGGAATATTGTGTGCGATGTCTTCACTAAATGTTGGTGATGATGATGTCATGATCGTTCAATTTAGCGAAATCGGAGACGATACACACGTGCTCATTAGAGAACGAGTTCATTGAATCACCCAATGAGACCAGTTATATAGATAGCATATACAAAACTATCAATCGTAGCTCTCAAGTAATGATAGGCATGCTGGTCCTTTGACTTGAGGTCATTATATGAGCCGGTGCGTGAAAGGTGTTACTTTGATCTCTAACCTAGCATCGGGCAGGGCCTACTGAAATGTCTTAGGTTGGGTGACACATGAAGTGTACGAGAGGAGTAGTGGCCAAGAGAGGATCTGTCACTCCCTTATATGGATAGTTAGTGTCACAGAATTAGGACGATCCTTAGCGAAATCCTTGGCCAAGGTGTGTTGGATATGATCCAACAAAGACAAGCTAAGACCGAATGATGCTGATCAAGCACGAAGCTATTAGAGGCTGACAGTCAACCATACCATAGGCTTCATAGCAACATAGTATTGACGAAGGGATTAAAACTATGAAATTCAATACTAACATAGCCAAGTGTAGTTCCGACAATGTTTATATCAATGGATAGACCATGTAATGATGATACCGAACCAGAGACAGCATCTGCTACTCACGGTCATTGTCATCATGGGCTATGAGTCCACACCTAGAGTAGGGTCAGGTTGTAGGGTCTCACACAGGTTAAGATCCTCGTCCAAGTAATAAGAGGAAAATGCATATGATGCATGAGAATTAATACGGTCGCAAGTAGTTGCGAAGAGGATTTCGGTCACATATGATGTGACACGAAAATTAAGCCTTGAAAAGCATAGAAAATGCCTAAACCAGGGTCCTAGAATGTTCTGGACCCATCTAGCCTGAGTATGACTTAAGAAAAAGCGTAAAAATGGACACATACACACTAAGTCACCAACCTGGGTGTGCTTAGGGGTCAACCGATCTTGGGATCGACCCCAGGCACGCCTGGGCTCGACCCCAGGCATGCATGGGCTCAAGTCCAAGTGACATAGGATTCTACCCAAGCCAAAAAGGTTGGCTGGGCTAAGCCTGCCCATTTTAGGGTGCTAGGGTAAGCTCGCTCGCTTTATGCAGGGTAGGCCGGCACAGTCGCTGCGGGCGAGCACTCGCTTCGGACCCCCCCACCAAGAAAGCGGGCATGCCCACTAGGTGTGCCTGACTTGCCAGTGGGTGGGACCCATAGGTGTGGCCTGTTTGCGAAAATCACAATTCTGGGCAAGTTTTGGGTGATTTTTGAGACGTCGTTTGAGTGGTCAAACGAACTCAGAATTGAGCACTGTTTGTTTCTATGTGACCTCTGTTTAACGCTATTCAAAATGAAATATAATTTTGATTTTGAAGCTTAACGGCGAGGAAGAATTAATTGCTCAAAGTTTGGTCCTTGAAAGCAGACAAATTTGAGTCAATTTGAATTATGGTTATTTGTATCACATCAGATGTGATACTCCTCTAAAGGCTCTGCTTCTCCTATAAATAGGGAGACACTCTTCCTTCTAAACTTACACCAAGCCTAGATCAAGGAAGCTCACCTGAAATTAAACTAAGCAAACCTAAATCTAAATGTGACCAAATTTTTCCTCCTTTTCATCTTTGTTTCCTTTCAAGTTCTAGAAAAACTTAAAGGAAGTTCGGATCAGATTCAAAGCTTTGGGGAGGACTCAGCTAAGGTGAAACTTTCTGGAGAAAGTGGTCGACTCCTAACAAAGGTGTTGGATCGCTTTGTGGCATTGTCTTAAGGAAGCGTTTTTGCGACTGCAAAAACCAAGGTATGCTTTTATGCTTTATATTTTATAGTAGAATTAGTTAGATCTATCTTTGCAAGGTAGGTTTGCCATTCTTCTTAGATAGTAAAAGATCCTGTAAAGTAGCACTTTTTCCATAGGGCGTTTTCATTAAAGTGTTTTATGATTTCTTTTCTTCTTCTACTACTTCCACGTCTGCTAAGCCTTGAGCTAGATGATGGAAAACCATATGGAAGCTTGCTAAAAACCCAACATTGGTATCGAAGAGAGATTTTACCTAGGATCTGATTTATTTTTGGCTATTCATAAACATGCATGCGGCTGATGTTTGTATTGCTGTTGCAGCATGTAAGCTCTCTAGGTTTAATTTTTTAATTATGTAATTTATAGTGCATCCACGCACTAATTTTTTTATGTAATTAAATTTTGACCTCTTTTGTATTTATTATTTTTCCAAGGGGATGCCCTTGTGTAAATGTATAGTAAATTTAGAAGGCGGTGCTACCCAAAGATTGCTATGGGTAGGAGATCCCTGGAGTTGAGATGGGACAAAGAGGTGCTTTGCAAGGTGTTGCTAGGTGGTGGCCATCCTATTTGGAGCAAGGAGTTCCTTTTATTTATGATGGTATATTAAAGAGCTTACATGCATTCTCTGATGTTTGTAATTTAATTTAATTTATGGTTAAATTGCGATGTTTTTTCAGATTTCACCGTATGACATATAATTTTATATTGCAATGGTCCTACCATCGCTCTGCCATAGTTAGCTAACTTATGGTGATGTCGTGATCATGTGGCCTTGTGCAATAATTATATGTGCTTTTGGATTTTTGAAAATTGTTTTCGAAAATTAGAATTCCTTTCTGTTATATGATAACTGCATTGGATGTCTATGCTATGATCGATTCTTGATTCTTAAAATGATAGTTTTAAGAATCGCCAAGAAATAGGATTTACTAATTCGAAAGAATCCATAAACATATCAATAAGGCATAATTTTGATAATCGACGTTCTTAAGGTATCCGTGAGCCGATGTCCAGAATCGTTTGGTGTCTAGGCTTGGATCACCCTAGTAGGGCTCGCCCTAGTTAGGGGTAAGTCATCCTACTTGGCCAAATCTACCTGGCCATATTCAACTGGATCAATCTAGAACTCCAATTATCAATAATGCAGACATTGATTATATTCTAATCAATTACGTTTAAAATCCTTTTTAGGATTAGCCATAGCCATCCTTGCTTTTGGAGATTGGCAACTGGGGATTACTATTATAGTTGTTGGGCACACCCAAGCTATAGCATGGCTATATTTTGGGAACCAATTCCATTATACATATGTAGTTCAGCTTAACCCAAACTGTTGCGTCGTGAACATACCTGAGTGCTATTTGAAGTTAAGACTGGACAAGAAAGCAATGGTCTGACTAGAGTGGTCATTGTGGTATGTTGGGCACACTCAAAGGGCATAATTGACTAGGGGTAAAAACTGACAAGGGAATCGTATATGATGTGATTGATGAAGAGTAATTTACAGATCGCAGAGGCAAGCAACTTGTTGAGCACACCTAAGGTTGTGAAGCTCAAGGTGGTTGGGTCCCTGTCCCACTAAATAATCACTATTTGTTCAGTCTCTATGGGTTGAGATGATCACAAAAATAATGGGAGGATATAGTTAGATAAAAGCAAATCTAACTATGTTTAAAAAAATAATGAACATATGCTAAATTTAGTGTTCTAATCTTTGCAGCAATGTCATCTGGACTTAAGCTCATTCTAGACAAGAATATGCTCACTGGTAATAATTATGAATACTGGCACCGAAATATAAAATTGGCATGTTCTTTTGAAATACTTAGATATGTCCTTAAAGACCCTGAACCCGAAGAACCACCTAATGTGGCCAGAACTGAGATTGCTAAAACTTATAAGCAATAACTCTTGGATAACAAAAAAGCTTGCTGCCTCACTCTGGTCTCCTTGGACAATGAGCTCTAAATGAGGCACGAACATATGGATGTTCATATCATTTTCCTGAATGTTAAACAGTTGTATGGAAAGTCATCTTAGGTCGCAAGGTTCGAAGCTTCATGTAAATTATTTAACACTAAGATGAGTAGGGACACGGTCCAAGATCATGTACTCAATATGATTGCATGCATTAAGGATCTCATAGATCTTGGTTTCGTCATGGACCATGAATTGTCTACAGACTTGGCCATTCATTCCCTTACCCCCGAAGTTTACCCCGTTCATATGAAATTTTATTATAAACAAGATTGCGGTTGAACTTCTTGAACTCCTCAATATGCTTCGATAGTTTGAAAAATGTTGAAGGAAAAGTCTCCTACTTTGGTTGTTGGCTCGTCTTCTTCCTCCAAGCCCAAGAGCAAAGGAAAGAAGAAGAAGGCCATTCAATCTACGAAGGGCATCGAGAAGGTAAGGGAAATATGCAAAAATGGACAGCATTTGAGGTAGAGTGCTATTTCGGCCATAAGAATGGGGGAAACTACAATTATTCATTGGAGGAGAACCACAAGATGTTCCTCGAACAAAAGAAGACGGGGCATACTGATGCCTCAACTTTATGTATAATTGTTATACAAAGTAGAATTCATTTTCATGGCTTCTAAATACATGGTATATGATACCAGTGCAGTTTCCTCACATCTGTAATTGATTACAGGAGTTGAGAAAGAATAGAAGGCTTAAAAGGATGACAATCTCAAGGTCGGTAACGGAGCAAGCGTTGCTGCTGGTGCCATACGAGACGTCTGACACACCCTGGTGAACGTCGTCAACTTGCTTCTGAAGCAATATTATATTCCCAAATTTTACATGCAATGTAATCTCCGTCTGACAGAAATATATTTACTATTAATAACATTTATGAACTTATTTCTTTGATGGTAAAATTACATGAATCTGGGATTATGGTGTATATACTTTGAATGACAATGGTGTATTAAGAGTTATACATAAAAACGCAAAAGAACAAATAAAACCTATTCTGACATAGCAGACGAGGTCATATCAAAGAAAAGAGATTTGTAAGTTACATAAAGAGGGTTCTTTAGGCCTCTCAAATTATGGGTCATACGACGCTTGCAAGTGTTTCCTTAAAGGTAAGATGACCAAAACTCCTTTTGTATGACAAAGGGAAAGAGTTGGGGAACTCCTGGGTCTCGTACATTCGGATGTATGCAGACACTGGTCTACATTAGCAGAAATGATTATTTTGTTACGTTCATTAAAAGATCACTTAAAGGTTGGACATGTATTCTTGATGAAACACAAGTCCAATGCTTTTAAGCGATTTAAATAATATCATAACAAGATGGCAAAGTATTAAAAATCCTTCGATTTCATCAAGGAATAGAATACTTAAGCCATGAATGTTTTGCGTATTCAATAGAATATGATTCTCTGTCAGGTCACACATGGAATCACACCATGTTTGACATAGTACAATTCATGAAGAGTGACGCTGAATTACCAACCTCCATATAGGGCCATGTCTTAGAACTTCTATCAAAACCCAATAGGCTTCGGAACAAGTGGGAGAGGTAGACCCTATTTTTCAAAACCAGGCATTAAGAAGTCTAACAGGATTTCTTGAGCCCATAATAGGTTTTACGGTTTTTCTCGTATACAGATGGGTCGAGGATAGCATCATAGTTAATGATGACTGTGTTAGATTTCTGGAAGCCATCCAAAGTAGAGACCCTGAAAAGTGGCTTGATGCAATAAAATCCAAAATGGATTCCATGCACATTAATAAGGTATGGACCTTAGTAAGCATGCCCAAGGGAAATGTTCACGTTGGCTGCAGCTGGATCTTTAAGGAGAAAGATCAGTGTAGATGGAAAAAAATAGAAATGTGCAAAGCTATGCTGGTTACGAAACATTCTCATCAGTAGCCATGCACAAGTCTATTCGAATTATACTCACTATCGCTTATGATTACGAAATCTGGCAGAAGGACGTAAATGTTACATGACTCAGCCAGAAGGTCTCGAGGTCAGTGGGAGCGAAAAGAAAGTGTGTAGATTGCATAAAAATCAGTGGTAATTCTTAAGTCACCCTCGTATTGTATGTGGATGACATGACTTTTGATGAGGAACAGATATTGAGATGTTGAACTCTATCAAAAGTATGGATGTCGAATAAATTCTACATAAAGGACTTGGGAGAAGCATCGTTTACATCCAGTGTAAAATGAATCTATAGAGATAGATCTGATAGGATGCTGAGTCTCAGTTAGTTCTAGTACATAGACACCATGCTAAAGTGATTTAGCATGGTAAGGGTGGTTTCATATCCTCCATCATGGTATAACTCTTTAAAGAAGAAGTCTTGAATGATTAACTTGGAGAGAGATTATGATAGTGATCCTATGAGCTCTGGCAATTGTTTCTATCATATATATACTATGATACTTATAAGACCAGATGTCACTTTTGCAAACCGGTGCAGTAAGTCGATGTCAGTCTGACTCTGGAGAAGGACATTAAAAGCGGTTAAGACAATTCTCAAGTCCTTGCGAAGGGCTAGACATTATGTCAAGGAACCGAGGTTGCAAAGATATTCTTTGTAAATATCGCTTCATGTGTGATATAGAATCGAAGAAAGGTAGAAAACTCTTGTGTGTCTTTGAAGAAGACAAATTTAGCAGATCCATTCACGAAGGCTCTATCACGTGATCATCTAGAGTGACTCAAGTGTAAAAGTGGTATGTGATACCAGGATAATTAGGCCTGAATGCAAGCATGAGATGTTGGAAAATGTGTGCTATCGAGGCCAATTATTTATAATTTGCGCATCTTTTCAAAATGATAGTATGCTATCTCATAATGTTTATATGAGTATAATTATAATGTTTGTATGCATTTTATACTTAGATAAAATCCCGAGACTTAGTGTGAGGTCAAACATGTATCGAGATAAGGATGTCCATCATGGAGAAGTGTTTCGATCGCTAGTATCATAAGTCTAAAACTGGTCGTAGTCGTAGATGCTTCAAGAAAGGACATCGATGCATCAAATAGATTATTGTGTGCTCTGCCGTTACCAAATGTTGGTAGCGATGATCTCATGATTGTTCGATTTAGCAAAATCAAAGACGAGATAGAGGTGCTCATTAGAGAATGAGTTCATTGAACGACCCAATGAGAGCTACTACATGGATAGAGCATACAAAACTATCACTGATAGCTCTCAAGTGATGATAAACAAGCTGGTCCTTTGACTTGAGGTCATAGTACGAGCATGTGCGTGAGCAATGTCACTTAGATCTCTAACCTAGTTTCGAGGCAGGGCCTACTGAAAGGTCTTAGGTTGGGTGGTACTTGAAGCATACGAGAGGAGTAGTGGCCAAGAGAGGATTTGTTACTCATATAGGTGGGGAGTTAGTGTCACGGAATCAGTACGGTCCTTAGCAAAATCCTTGGCCAATGTGTGTTGGATATGATCCAACAAATACAAGCTAAGACCGAACGATGCTAATCGAGCATGAAGCTATTAGGGGTTGACATTCAACAATATCATAGGCTTCGCAGCGACATAGTATTGACGAATATATTAAAATTGTGGAATTCATCACTGACATAGCTAAGTGTAGTCCTGGCAATGTTTATGTCAATGGCAAATCGCGTAATGATGATACCGCACCACGGGTGGCATCTGCTGCTCACGGTCACTGTCGTCAGTGGATATGAGTCCCATGTGTAGTAAGGTCAGGCTATAGGGTCTCACACAGGCTAAGATCCTCATCCAAGTAATAAGAGAAAAATGCATATGATGCATGAGAATTAATATGGTTGTAAATAGTTGCAAAGAGGATTTCAGCCACATATGATGTGACGCGAAAATTGAGTCTTGAAAAGCATAGAAAATGCCCAAACCGAGGTCCTGGAAATTCCTGGACCTATCTAGTCTGAGTATGACTTAAGCAAAAGTCCAAAAATGGACAAATGCGCACCTAAGCACCAACCTGGGTGTGCGTGGGGGTTAGCCTGTGCATGGGATCGACCCTAAGCGTGCCTGGCCTCGTGCCCAAACCAAAAAGGCAGGCTGGCCAAAGCCTGCCCCCTGCAGGCATGCTCCCAACCCATAGGTAGGTGTCTGACCTGCCAGCAAGTGGGGTCCACGGAAATTGGTTTGCTGATTGCGAAAATCGCAATTTTGGGCAAGTTTTGGGTGATTTTTTAGACGTCGTTTGAGGGGTCAAACGAACTCGGATTTGAACACAGTTTGTTTCTATGCGATATCCATTTGACTCTCTTCACAAGTAAATATCATTTTGATTTTGAAGCTTAACGGAGAAAAAGAATTAATCGCTCAAAGTTTGGTTCTCGAAATGAGACAAATTTGAGTCAATTTGAATTCTATTTATTTGTACCCCATCGGATGTGATACTCCTCTTGAAAGGCTCTGCTTCCCCTATAAATAAGGATCCCCTCTTCCTTGTAAACTTACACCAAGCCCAAATCAATGGATCTCACCCGAAATTAAAGTGAGCAAACCTAAATCTAACGGCGACCAAATTTTTCCTCTTTTTTCCTCTTTGCTTCCTTTCAGGTTTCAGCAAAACTTGAAGGAAGTTCAGATCAAATCCGAAGCTTGGAGTGAGGACTCAACTAATGTGAAACTTTCTGGAGCAAGTGGTCGCCTCCTGACAAAGGCATTGTATCATTTCGGGGCATCGTCCTAAGGAAGAGTTTTTGCGATTGCAAAAACCAAGGTAAGCTTTTATACTTTATATTTTATAACAGAATTAGTTAGATCTATCTTTGCGAGATAGGTTCGCCCTTTTCCTTAGATAGTAAAATATCCTGCAAAGGAGCATTTTTTTCGTAGGGCATTTTCATAAAAGTATTTTATGATTTTTTTTCCTTCTTTCACTGCTTCTATGTCTGCTAAGTCTTGGGATAGATGATGGAAAACCCCTATGAAAGCTTGCTCAAAACCCAACATTCGTGACATGACGTGATCGTGTCACTGCTAGAGTAGGAATTAAACTATTATAATCTCACACAGATGATGGTTCATCACGAAAAGCAAATGAAGAAACTTTATGTATAAGTGATGTACAAGGAAATGATCACAAGAGTTGTGATTATTCGAGAGGACATAAATGTTGAGAGATATATACCCTCGAGGCCAATTATTTGCAATTACCACTTCTTGTTCAAATATAATAATATTCTATTTGGTACCCCTTTGTATGAGTATATGTGTGTGTATATACTTATATTTGTCTTCATTAATACTTAGATAAGGTCATGAGGCTTAATACAAGGTCAAACATATATCGAGATATAGATCACAATCATAGGGAAGTGTTTTGACTGTCAGAATCATAAGTCTAAAATTTTTCATCGTTGTAGATGCATCGAGATAAAACATGGATGCATCAGATAGACTATTGTGTTTTCTATCTTTACCAAGTATTGGTGGCGATGATCTCATGATCGTTTGATTTGGTAAAATCAAAGATGTGACACATCTGCTCATTAGATATTGAGTACACTGAACGACCCAATGAGAGCTGCCACATGGTGGCACATACTGATCTGTCAATGGTAGCTCTCAGTGATGATAGGCAAACTGATACTCTGACTTGAGGTCACTGTACGAGCCTATGAATAGTATCACTTAGATCTCTACTAGCTTCGATGCAAGGCTTGTTGGAAAGTTTTTTTGTTGGAGGGGAGTAGTGGCCGAGGTAAGGATTCATTTCTCCTGTTGGGAGGTAAGTGTCACAAATTCAGTACGATCCTTAATGAAATACTTGGCCGAGGTATGTTAGATGGGATCCAACAATGACAAGCTAAGACCGAATGATACTAATGATCACTCCATATTTTACACCTTTTTCTGCATGTTTGCATGCCGTTTTGATCGCTCATATCGCGTTTTTCACGATTATTTGACAATATTGCGATACTTTTCACTATTTCTTATTTTTGTCATATTTCAGGAAATATGGAGCGATTCAGAGCGATTTTGAGATCAATTGGTTCGCAAGCGCTAAGGAGTGTCTCCCGTGGCTCATTTGAGGGCCATTCAGTGATGGAAGATGAGTGGAAGAGGAAGGAACTTCGTAGGAGCGACGAGGAGGAGAAACGGAGAAGATTGGGCATTTTCAGCATTCCACTCGGCCGAGTGGAGCACTCACTCGGCCGAACCAGAAGCCCCACTCGGCCGACCAGAACGGATACGCACGCAGAGCTAAATCCAGCGTATACTCGGCCGAATGAAGAAATACCACTCGGCCGAATGAGAAATCTCACTCGCCCGAGTGGTACAGAGAAATTGTCAAAGAAAGAGGCCGAAGTTACTGTATTATTCGAAGATCCAGTCGAAAGTCACTCGGCCGAGCGATAAAGCCACTCGGCCGAACGAAGAAGTATACTCGGTCGAGTCACCTCCGAAGGAAGACCCTGAGACCCCCCTGACTTACTGTTTTCTTATAGGGTCTGTCACTCGAACGAGTGACATTGTCACTCGGCCGAGTGAGCCGCTCCGCCTGCTGCGTAGGTTGCGATTTCTGGGCTGCGCAGGGGCAGTTTGGTCACGATTTTTTGGGCGATTTTAGGGGCTTTTGCTAGGGTTTTTTGGGGGCTATATAAGGGGTTTGTAGCCATCATTAGAAGGGTCCCAAAATGTTTTATTAGACTCTGTTTTAGAGGTTAGGCCATGCCCTAGGCCCCCTCTTGGATCAAAAAAGCTTGTATTTGGATTGAAGATTTTCATCAAAGCTAAGTATTTTGTTCTTGTTATTTGAATCTTTGTTTTTATATCTTTTTGTATGCAAGCAATGATTTTTATTGATTCTCATATTGTTATTGCTATGCTTGAGTAGATTTGATGTTCTAGGGCATGGGGATGAACCCTATGGATCTAATTTCAGATTTGTGATGAATGAATTTCTAAATTGCTAGAATTGCTAGGAGGTTAGGTTGTGATCGATTTATTACGGATAGCTAGGGATTTCCATCGATTGGGGTTTGCAAGAGATTGGATTCTGATCGATCGAAAGGCCTAGATATTCGATTTAGGTTTATAATCGAGATTCTCTAGACTTGGTTTGCAAGAGATTGGACCAAAACTAGGATATTTATTATAAATCTATACCCATATTCGTTTGCAAGAGATTGGACGAATACAAACTAACACAACCTAGATCGTAACTCGAGTTTGCACGAGAGTGGGCTCGAGGGGCGATTGAACGATGATGTCGATCCTAATGCTAGTGGCTTAGGCTAGGGTTTGTAAGAGATTGGGCCCTATCCTAGGTTGCTATAGACCGGCAATAGCGCGAGAGCGTGAGCTTGGTTCTCTATTCAGTTACGACTAGTTCACCCCAACACAAGCCTAGTAATATTGAGATTCACTATTTACAATGATGTATGACGATCCGTAGTGGGGATTCCCTAGCTCTAGACTCTTTTATTGTATTAAATTTGAATCGATACTTTATCCGACTTCTTTATCACCGACACCGACATCCACCACCATTTCCATTATATCATTTCATAACCATCTCCACCAATAAAACATTCGTAGTCAAACCAACCTAGGATAGATTGGAGCCAACACCACCTCCTCGTGTTCGATACCCGCTCGCCACTTTACCGTGTGCTTGCGGTAAAACTACAATCGTTCTCCGGGTGTATATCCGGGGCCGATCATGTTTTTGGCGCCATTGCCGGGGATTCATCTCCGTGTAAATTGCGCCATATTTGGTTGTTCTCGGAGTTACATTTTGGAGCGATCAAGTTTTTGGCGCCGTTGCCGGGGAGGTGTTTTCCGTTGGGTGCCAATTTGTCACAATTAGGTTGATTAGAATTTAAAAAAAATTAAAGAAATTTTCACCCCCGCCACCATTACTATCATTTCTATATTCTTTTGTGCCACTGATATTTTTCTCCAGGTATTTATCTTTGTTTATCAGGTGTTATAGATGGTATTGTGTGGACCACAGATTTTGAGGAGGAAGCATTTCAGAACTTATTGGAGGGCCTCTTGGAGTCAGTGAGGTTCACCGGTTCAGAGAGCATTACAGCAGGTGATGCATTTGATCTACGATTTGCAGATTTTGTTATGAACCATGTTTCAGCTGCAGGAACAATTGAGGAGGACATCCTTGTCAGTCTTGAGGGGGATATATTAAATTTTGGATTGCTCGCGGGCATTCCCCTCCACATGATGCATCCCCACAAGTAGACACACATGAGCAGCCATCATCACCATTCCAGAGAGAGCCTACATTGATAGTTCACGAGGAGGCATCACATGCGGAGCCAGAGCATTACATTAATGAGGCAGCACTTTGGGACGAGGGCAACTTCATTCAGATAAATCTAGAGTCTTGCCCACCTGCAGTTGAGCTTCCGCAGCCACCTCTACCTTCCACTGAGGCTGTGATCATATGGACCACACATTTTTATGCGTACCTGGATAAGATTCTTGGGCGGCAGGCTGAGGGCATTGATGCGTCCACATCTGAGGAGACAACGGTACCAGGCACAGATGCAGCCACTTCTGATGAGAGAACTGCGATGAGACACTCAGGACATGTTGCTGCAGAGCTAAGTTGCACCGTCATCACTCCCCCACCCACAGATACAGCCAGTCCATACGATGAGTGGATGGATGGAGATGATTCAGATGGAGAAGACATTGAGGTTATTTACCTCGCGGAGCCGAAGCATGCTTTTGAGGAGGCCTTACACACGGAGCCAAAGCTTATCACCGAGGAGGTCGTGCATCTAGACGAGGACACAGCCATTCATAAGGATCCCGAGCACTACCTGTAGGATCCTGCCAAAACAGAGTTAGGATCGATAAAATGAAGTTTAGACTTACGCTTGCGTATGCGGCACGGTAGTCTACGAACTTCGCCTTCGGATTCGCCACGACGGATCGAGTCTTCTCACGAACGGAGTAAGGCTACTAAATCCACAATCTAAATCTCTACTTTAGATTAAGAACTTGGATAAAGAGAGAGGAAGTATTTCGGCAGAGCTTCGCTAGAATGAAAATGCATGCAAGAATGCCATGCAAAAGTGTAAGGAAATGGCTAACCCTTGGGTCTTATTTATAGCCCCCAAGATAGTTATTTTAGGAGCAATTGTTCCTTTGGAACAATTTAACTAAGGTGTACCATCGTACATGGCATATTATAAGCTTAAGTTGTACCATATGCATGGTACAACATAAGCTTAAGATATTACCCCTTTATTAGCCATATGTCGCATGCATTTATGCACATATAATGCGACTTTCCCATCAATCTAGAGATCCTCTCTGCAAGGGAACATATTCCCTTTGCGCATGACTTCGTGTACGCGACGTTCGAGGTCCGTATTCCCTCGTACATCCCCTACAAGGGTGTACTAACGTCTTCCATATCCAACATCTCCCACTCACACTTGAGGGGATTGTAAGAGAACGTCTTTCTCTTAGTTCTTTCATCTATCATACCGAGAAATAGACCGTGCGACCGTCATGCGCGTAGAGTCTGTTGTTGTGCACTTGTTAGAGATACACAACGACCTCGAAGGTGCAAAGTTGAGTAGTTCAACGCATGCTTTACCCTAGATTATTTCTTCACATTTCTTATACTTTATATTCAACAATTGAATCACATCTGGATCACAATTGGCTGGCCAGCTTTGAATCATTAAAGTCCAAATGTGAATATGAAATCAATCTTCCTCTTCTTGCGAACCTTCTGATCTTGACTTGATTCGCTTTTCTAACGTGCCCCGCCGAGCCGAATTATCATAGCCCATTAGCAACACGCTAAGATAGCGATCATCTCGTCAAATCTAAAGGAACCAATTGGAGTCCTTGAGGGTAAGAGTTAAGGCCCATATGGCCTTTGAGTCTCACATAATAGCAAACACTATTGCTACTAACTCAGTGGTCGAAATGCATACGTGGTATGAACACGTATTACAACATCGCTCCTTTCCCAGGGAGAGTATGTCTTAATGATGTTGTACGGATGAAAGATCAGACACCACAGTGCCTATCTTTTGAGTCCCCTTACTACCCATGAAATATTCCCGGACTCTCATCCTGCATAAGACAGATAGGATTTAAAAAATCCTATGAGATCCTTTTTAAATATCCTTGTGATACAAATCTCAGATCTTTTGTAAGCATCCATATGATGCAGATCTTTCATTCGACTATCTTGTTTAAGTCATGACTCTAAATCATTCGTCTAATGATTTTGACTTTAAACTAGTCTCATCTCTATCTTATCCATCTGATAAGATAAGGCGGTTGCTCATGTGAGAGAGCCAACCTTAATCTGTCCGACATACACACAATTCAGCTGAGATTTCAAAAATGTACACAAACATTTCTTAAGAAATTCATATGCAATGTTGGAAAAAGAACTTATTCTTTTATTAATTTTGATCATTTACAGACATGGGAATTTACATTGGTACAACTCAGCTCTTACGCAATCCTTGAGATGATAAGTGTTTGTAAAACACATTTCTGGGGATCGCTTTCGCAATCTGATCCTCTATCATCTCATGCGTAGATATGTACCTTATGTCTACTTTCTTGGTTTTATCATAGTCTTTTACAAATCTACAGTTCCTTTAAGATACTGCATTATGCTCTTAACCGCTTTCCAGTGTTCTTGCCCTGGGTTGGATCGGTAACGACTTACCATTCCAACGGCAAAACAGATGTCTGGTCTTGTATGCATCATAGCGTACATAAGACTAACAACTGCACTGGAATATGGAACTTTTTCCATAATTTCCCTTTCCTTTTGGTTCTTTGGACATGATTTCAGATATAAATTATCGCATCTGCTTATAGGAGTATCAATTTGACTTGTAGTCCTACATATTAAACCGTTCTAGAACCTTCTTTATATAAGTCTCTTGTGAAAGAGAAAGAAGTTTCTTCGAACGATTCCTTGAAATCTTAATTCCAAGGATATATGTGACTTCCCCATGTCTTTCATCTCAAAACTGATGAAAGTCAAGCCTTGATATCCATCACAAAGCCCTTGTCATTTCTGGTTATTAAAATGTCATCTACATATAGAGACATAATAACATGCTTGCTTTTAATCCTCTTGATATATACACAGTTATCTTCATCAATCATGGAAAATTCATTTGATAAGACAACTTCTTGAAATCGTATATACCATTGCCTCGAGGATTATTTAAGACCATATATGGACTTACGAAGTTTACAAACCTTATGTTCGTTTCCTTCTTTTACAAACCCTGTTGGTTGTTCCATATAGATCTCCTCGTCCAATTCTCCATTGAGAAAGGCAGTCTTTACATCCATCTGATGTAATTCGAGGTTTAAGCAAGCTACCATTGCCAGAATCAGGCGAATCGAGGTAAAACGCACAACAGGTGAGAAGGTCTCTTCGTAGTTTATCCCTTCCTGGTGCGTAAAACCTTTCGCGACAAGGCGAGCTTTATATCTATCTATAGAGCCATCAGCCTTATGCTTAATCTTGAGAACCCATTTGTTCCCAATTGCTCTATGTCCTCTGGATAAGTTAACTAAGTCCCAGACTTGGTTAACTTTCATGGATTTCAATTCCTCCTTCATCGCTTCCATCCATTTGTCTTTTGCAGGGCAAAATACGGCCTGTTTGAAAGTAGCAGGCTCATCATTTTCTTGTAGTAAAATCATAAAGGTTTGCGGAAATTTCAACCTCAAATGTTAGAGGAGCCAACCTTGTATGACTACTACGTTGTATTTGAGATTCTTCAAGTCCTTGTTGACTCGAAGTTAGATCAATTCTAATATCACTCCCACTTGAAATGTCGTTAGAATTGCTCCCACTTGGATCATTATTCCCGTATGGAATAGGATAATCGTCATTCGTATAATCCATTGGTGAAGGTTGAAATGTATCTTCGTTTTCACCAAGAATTCTCCCACTCGAATGAGGTAATCCTTCTTGATCATAAATCTCAAATAGAGATAAGTCCTGACTTATCTCGCCCTGTCCTGGAAACTCGTTTTCCAAGAAAGTGACATCCCTCGACTCAAACTCAATTAGCCCACCATTGTCTTCCTGACTAACAAAAACATAACCTTTGGAGTTTTCTGCGTATCGTTTAAAGATACATTTCCTTCCCCTTGGCCCAAGTTTGCCATATTTATGGGAGGAAGTATGTGCGTAGAATGCACAACCCCAAGGTTTCTAAATGTTTAAGTCAGGAGTCCTTTGGTTCCACAACCCATAAGGAGTGGAGCTAACTGATTTCGAGGGTACGCGGTTTAAAATGAAATCGGCCGTCAATAATGCATCACCCCAAAAGGTGATTGGCAAGTTAGCTTGCGCCATCATTGAACAGACCATTTCCATTAAAGTCCTATTTCTCCTTTCTGCAACACCGTTTTGTTGAGGAGTATAAGGCGTAGTTACCTGATGTACCATGCCTTTTTCATCACAAAGTTCCTTAAAACTTGTTGATTGATATTCACCGCCCCTATCAGTTCGCAAGACCTTAATCTTGCGATCTAATTGATTCTCCACTAAACTCATATAGTTTTTAAAGCAAGCCAAAGCTTCACTTTTGTGGGATACCAAATAGATATGTCCGAATTGGGTGAAATCACCAATAAAAGTGATGAGATAGGACTTTACGCGTCTTGTCTTGACATTCATCGGACCTCATATGTCCGAATGGATAAGTTGTAATGGAACCTCGGCCCTTGTGCCGGTTCCAAACGGCTTGCGACAAGATTTCCCCATAAGGCAATGTATGCAGGTCGACATTTCAACCTTTGAAACATTTGATAGAAGGCCACATTTGGCAAATCTATCCATACGCGTTGGTACAATATGACCAAGCCTTGTGTGCCAACAAATTATATTAGACTCATTAGTCAAAGAATTTGTCACAAGGAAATTTTCATTACATGAGGAATCATACATTGTACTTATTACAATAAATCCTTTGAAATACAAACCCAGTACCAATAAAGGAATTATTACAAAATAGGTCCATATTACAATCATGAAGGAACCAACTATAACCAAGACCCATTAAATTGACCACAGTTTTAATATTCCTTTGAATATATGGAATGAAGAGAACATCATGAAGTAGGAGAGTGCGGCCATTGTCCAAGACTAGCTTGCGAGTCCCAACGCCTTTCACTTCAACACGTGTGTTGTTTCCTACATTGATCCACTTCATTCCTTGGGGTATCCGGTGATACTCCACGAAGGACCGTCTGTCCTTTGCTATGTGGTCGGTGGCACCTGAATCAATTATCCCAAAATGGATTAGATTCCACAAGAAATATTGAACTAGAAACACATATGTAACTAGTATTACAAGTTACCTCGTCACTTCCACTCGTACACGAACGAGCATAGTGACCGAGCTTGTTGCACTTGAAGCACTTGATCCTTTTCAAGTCTTTCTTCTTGTGCCATTTCTTGTGCCCACCCTTATGTTTGGGTTCCTTGGTAGACTCAGGTTGCTTATTACGTTTATTAGAAGACTTCGAACGATCTTTACGTTTCTTTCCCCCGTGTGAGGAACTAGCAACCATGTGCACTTCTACACTTGGCTTGGCAGCCGCAAGCCGCTCTTCCTCTAATTCGAGGTGCTTGGAAACATCGTTGAAGGTCTTGATGCTCTCATTATGAGTGAGATGCATCTTCATCTGATCCCACCCATTTGGTAGGGAACGTATGACTGCTTGGATTTGTTGCTCATCTGTTAGCACATGACCTGCATCCTTTAACTCCGAGATAAGGTTCGCCATATGTCGCAGATGTTTCCCCATGGAATGATCTGGACGTTTCTTATATGAATCAAACCTTATAGTTAAGGAGCGAAGTTTGGACACCGATGTGCCACCGAACTTCTCCTCTAGCTTGGACCATATGTCCATGGCTAGGTCATGTTCTCGGAAGATGCGCATTATGTCATCAGCCATACTGCTTAATAACGTAATGCGCGCTATCTTGTTCTTCCGAGACCAAGCATCAAAAGCTTCCTTGTCTCGTCGGTGTTGGGCCGTAGTGCCCAACTCGGGTTCAATCATAACGTTCTTTAGAGTTTCGAGCACTTCTTGCTCCTCTAGAACGTATTGTATCTTGATGGACCAAAGTTTGTAATTATCGTCGTTGAGTTTTTCACCTCTGTTTAACTCAGCGACGATATTCTTTGAAGCGGAAGACATTTTACTTTTAAAATGCTGCAAAAGACACAAAAACCGAAGGTTTGATCAAAACAGTGCATAAAAATTCTTAAAATATAACTCCCACTTGAAACGATAATAGAATATCCCATTTGGATAGTTCTAAAATTTCAAATCCCACTTGGAATTATAGTATATTTGATAAGTTACTTTCGAAAAATATTGAAGATGTTGTTCTAGAATCGAAAAGGTCTATATGATTCCAATCACCATCTAGAACAACCTTCAATATTCCCCCATCACTTATCAAACAATCGTACTCTTATAGTACTTCGCAGCGGAAAATTACTTTTGAAAAACATATCTTTCAAAATGGAATAGGTGAGAGTTTGCGCAAAGAATTTTAGCGCAACAATTGCCAAGCCACGAGACCTGTTCTACACACCCATGGGTTAGATAACCATGGCCGGATCGTGGTAGGACTTGGAATTCTAAATTGCGCTATCCCGATTAAGGACGGGACATAACCTATTTGAAAACATCTTTTTCAAAAAAAAAAATTAAAATACATTGGCTAATCTCCGTAGAGTAGAGCACAACGTCATAAGTACATTGGCTAATCTCCGTAGAGTAGAGCACAATGACATGGCTAATCTCGCATGAAGTAGAGCACTATGGCTAATCTTCAAGGAGTAGAGCCCAAGGAAAAACTTCATTAAAATGTTAGCCCCGTATGGGCTAGTCGGCACTGTGATTAGCCACGTATAGGCTAATCGGCACATTCGAGTTTGACCAAGGCCTTTTGTCACCCCGTATGGGTCAGTCGGCAAGTTTGCGATCGACCAAGACCTTCTGCTGGATTGGTCGACCAAAACAACCAAATTGGTCGACCAATTATTTGGTCTGTAACTTCTCCCGGCCAGGGCCTCTGCCCTGGCCGAGGCTTGGCCAAGGGCCGGCCAGGGCCTCTACCCTGGCCGGCCAGGGGCCCTGGCCGAGGCCAGCCAGGGCCGGCCAGGCTGGCCCCTGGCCTTTGCCGGGGCCGGCCACTGCCGGCCTGGCCTTGGCCGGCCACTGCCGGCCTGGCCATGGCTGGCCATGGCTTGGCCATGGCCGGTCATGGCCAAGGCCATTTTTGCCTTGGCCGGCCATGGCCCTTTGGCCATGGTCGGCCTCCCCTTGTGTGGGGTGGCCGCACACCCCCGCCGGTGGGGGTTGCCGCGGTGGTTATTGGTCGTAGCCAACCCCCTCTGCATGGGGAGGGGGGTGCATGGCATTCATAGCCCATTTGGCCATGGTGCACATGCACTAAAATTCATCTTCCCCGATGGGAATAACCACCACCTTCTTCCTCGATGAAGCACCCGTTCGTCGATGAAGCACCCGTTCGTCGAGAAAGTGGTTATTTTCTAATGGCCGTGTGCCAAAAATGAAAAATAACATACTACGTGAACGGTCGGTTCTTCCCGTCATGGAGAGTTCCTACCATATCCGTAATGATAGGAGACCCTAACGTGAAAAGAACAACCGATGCGTTCTCTCCGTCACGAAGCGTTCCTACCATATCCGTAATGGTAGGATACCCATTCGTGAAAAAGACAACGACTCGTTCATAGTTTCGACGGGACGGCGGTTTGACCGGGGCGAACCCGTATGGCTCTGATACCAATGTAGGATCCTGCCAAAACAGAGTTAGGATCGATAAAATGAAGTTTAGACTTACGCTTGCGTATGCGGCACGGTAGTCTACGAACTTCGCCTTCGGATTCACCACGACGGATCGAGTCTTCTCACGAACGGAGTAAGGCTACTAAATCCACAATCTAAATCTCTACTTTAGATTAAGAACTTGGATAAAGAGAGAGGAAGTATTTCGGCAGAGCTTCGCTAGAATGAAAATGCATGCAAGAATGCCATGCAAAAGTGTAAGGAAATGGCTAACCCTTGGGTCTTATTTATAGCCCCCAAGGTAGTTATTTTAGGAGCAATTGTTCCTTTGGAACAATTTAACTAAGGTGTACCATCGTACATGGCATATTATAAGCTTAAGTTGTACCATATGCATGGTACAACATAAGCTTAAGATATTACCCCTTTATTAGCCATATGTCGCATGCATTTATGCACATATAATGCGAATTTCCCATCAATCTAGAGATCCTCTCTGCAAGGGAACATATTCCCTTTGCGCACGACTTCATGTACGCGACGTTCGAGGTCCGTATTCCCTCGTACATCCCCTACAAGGGTGTACTAACGTCTTCCATATCCAACACTACCCTCCTCCATTAGAGCTTCCGCAGCCACCTCATCCTTCCACTGACGCAGAGGACTATCCCACAGAGCTTTTGTCCCCCCTTCAGGGAGATCTCTTTACTCCTTCTCCCTTTATCTTTGATTTCCCTCCAGTGTATGATGTTTACTATGATTCAGATTTTGACGACTCATCGTGCCTTTTGCAGGATACACATACATATGAACAAAAGGTACAATGGGATGTATACGAGGAGGAGAGCGAGGAGTTAGCACCCATGGACGCATATGAATATGATCAAGAGGTGCGCTGGGATGAGTCTGATGATGATGA
Organism: Scilla litardierei; assembly: GCA_030789695.1. NCBI lineage: Eukaryota > Viridiplantae > Streptophyta > Magnoliopsida > Asparagales > Asparagaceae > Scilla > Scilla litardierei. Next base: position 579,800,132 of record CM061142.1, read on the forward strand.
GGAGCATCTTGATGAGGTCCACACCTATGATCTCGATTTACCTGAGTAGCATAGAGAAGACACCATGGAGACAGCCATCACGGCATGTGATGATATTGGATTATTTCCAGGGAAGTATCGTCCACCATTATTTATTCCATATATTTCTATAGACGATCCTCTTTGGGATACTTTTATTACGAGGGTGAATTTTTTGCAGCGAACTGATGCATCCTATTCTTTGCAGGGTACAGGTGGAGTCCTTGTGGGAATGCTGGAGGATGCATTGCTGGAGTTCGTTGGAGTCCGTGGACACACGCATCTAGCAGAGCCACGGAAGGAGCAGTTGAAGCAATTGCCTGCACCGGCAAAGATACTGGATCCGCCTTTTGCTATAGGTGATATCAATCCAGTAGTGTAGAAATTTTTATGCTTTAAATAAACACGAATTCTCTCGACAGCGAGAGGACCGTGTAGATTTGCTTGAATAAATATTACCTCATATGACGACAACAAAAAATTTTTACACCCCAAACCCATTATATATATTAATTGCCATCTTTATATTTTGATGTGTCACATCCTTTTTGCTCACCACCCATCGAGCATTTCTTTCAAGTGAATACTCACATTCTTATTCGTTTGACTCAATCTCGCTTAGCAAAGCCATGACATTTTTGATCGAGTTATTTGAATAGGATTGTTTAGCTTAAGCTTGGGGGAAAGCGCTCTCATGCATCATTGCATGTGCATGTAGTTGCATTAGGATTTCATGTCATTCATTTCATCATTTTTCATTCACCTCCCTCATATTTATCGTTGTTCCTCATATTCTTCCATTATGATCACATTGAGGACAATGTGAAGTCTAAGCTTGGGGGAGTGCATTTCCATGCCATTTAGATGCATTAGTTGCATTTTTACTTTATTTTAGGGTTTTTAAAATTTTTCAAAATTTTTGCATCATCTTTTTGATTTTTCCATCTTATTTTCCTTTTATGTGTGTTGATGCATCATATTGTGTGCCTCTTTTTTCTTTTATTTCCTCTCTTTTATTTTATATCTTTATTTTCTTTTCCTCCTTTTGCTAGATTTGTTCATTATGATGATATCTCTTATTGCTTTAGTATCCATCACGATACTTATTATTCCTTGCCATGCTATTTAGAGTATTCCATAGTCTTGCTATTCACATACGCTTGCAAATCTATTTCTTTTGATGATTCCTCTACATGAATGCATGATATTAATTGAAACTGAATGTATGGATTAGTGTTTAGTATGCTTTTGTTGGAAATGCACCAAGATTCATGCATCATTAGTATATCTGAAGCATCAGTTTTATTGTCTTATTCACCTTCTGTTGCATGCCTGATATGGTTGTAAACTTTACTGCTTGACTTCACTATTTATTGAAATGATTGAGAATATACATGCTTACATATGAGTTTTAGTTGAAGTATTATTTTATTGAACCGTTCGTGCACATCTTAGAGTGAACCGAGTGTTACATTATTTCTTTCTCCACATATATCTTTTTATTCTCTACATGTCACTTGAGTTCACCTCCTAAAGCTACTTATATCGCATCTATTTCCCAAAAATTCCCACAAAAGAAGAAGGTTGCTCCAAAAAGTCCAAAAAGCCAAAAAGGAGCCAAAAAACCAAAAATACACATCATATAGCTCCTACAAAAATCCAAAAAGAAAAATGAGAAACAAAAAGTTCAAAAAGAAAAAGAAAGATATTTCTCTACCTCATTATTGGAGCCACAAAATACTTGCGAAAACCAAGGCAAAAATCACATTTTCCACTATCATATTCCTTTAGATGCGATGCCTCAAGCTAGGCTTGGGGGGGTGAATTCATTTGACCAAATGAGTGAGTATGACCTTAGAGTGGAGACGTGCATGAATGGGAATATTCGATAATGCTTAGACTTTGCAAAATATATTAGATATGGAGATTTTTCATGATTTGAAATAAATATGTGAATGCCATGACTCTTATTCTATTCTCTATTGCATGCTTGGTGTGTATCTTATATGCTTCATTTATAACTTTTGATTGAAAAGTGCATCGCCAATGAATTGTATATTATATTCTATGAAATTCATGATGTGAATATGAGTTGATTGCATGAATTTAGGGAGTCCCTTCCTTTGTTCTTAAAAGCTTGCAAGTACCATGTTTAAATAAGATATGAAATCTTTATAGCATGAGATTCGTATTTTCTGAGTTATCGTGATGTGTAGCTTATGGCTTGGATCTGAGAGAATAATCTAGCGACCCCTTCCACCTTGTTTTCTTTCTTTTTCATTTCATTTCCTTTGTATTCATGTCCCGAGTTCGTCTCTTTACTTATCTTCCTCGAGGACGAGTAAGAGGCAAGCTTGGGGGATTTTGATCACTCCATATTTTACACCTTTTTTCTACATGTTTGCATGCCGTTTTGATCGCTCATATCGCATTTTTCACGATTATTTGACAATATTGCGATAATTTTCACTATTTCTTGTTTTTGTCATATTTCAGGAAATATGGAGCGATTCGGAGCGATTTTGAGATCAATTGGTTCGCAAGCACTAAGGAGTGTCACACGCGGCTCATTTGAGGGCCATTCAGCGATGGAAGATGAGTGGAAGAGGAATGAACTTCGTAGGAGCGACGAGGAGGTGAAACGGAGAAGATTGGGCTTTTTCAGCATTCCACTCGGCCGAGTGGAGCACTCACTCGGCCGAACCAGAAGCCCCACTCGGCCGACCAGAATGGATACGCACGCAGAGCTAAATCCAGCGTATACTCGGCCGAACGAAAAAATACCACTCGGCCGAATGAGAAATCTCACTCGCCCGAGTGGTACAGAGAAATTGTCAAAGAAAGAGGCTGAAGTTACTGTATTATTCGAAGATCCAGTCGAAAGTCACTCGGCCGAGCGATAAAGCCACTCGGTCGAACGAAGAAGTATACTCGGCCGAGTCACCTCCGAAGGCAGACCCTGAGACCCCCCTGACTTGCTGTTTTCTTACAGGGTCTGTCACTCGGACGAGTGATATTGTCACTCGGCCGAGTGAGCCGCTCCGCCTGCTGCGTAGGTTACGATTTCTGGGCTGCGCAGGGGTAGTTTGGTCACGATTTTTTGGGCGATTTTAGGGGCTTTTGCTAGGGTTTTTTGGGGGCTATATAAGGGGTTTGTAGCCATCATTATAAGGGTCTCAAAATGTTTTATTAGACTCTATTTTAGAGGTTAGGCCATGCCCTAGGCCCCCTCTTGGATCAAAAAAGCTTGTATTTGGATTGAAGATTTTCATCAAAGCTAAGTATTTTGTTCTTATTATTTGAATCTTTGTTTTTCTATATTTTTGTATGCAAGCAATGATTTTTATTGATTCTCATATTGTTATTGCTATGCTTGAGTAGATTTGATGTTCTAGGGCATGGGGATGAACCCAATGGATCTAATTTCAGATTTGTGATGAATGAATTTCTAAATTGCTAGAATTGCTAGGAGGTTAGGTTGTGATCGATTTATTACGGATAGCTAGGGATTTCCATCGATTGGGGTTTGCAAGAGATTGGATTCCGATCGATGGGAAGGCCTAGATATTCGATTTAGGTTTATAATCGAGATTCTCTAGACTTGGTTTGCAAGAGATTGGACCAAAGCTAGGAATTTTATTATAAATCTATACCCATATTTGTTTGCAAGAGATTGAACGAATACGAACTATCACAACCTAGATCGTAACTCGAGTTTGCACGAGAGTGGGCTCGAGGGGCAATTGAACGATGATGTCGATCCTAATGCTAGTGGCTTAGGCTAGGGTTTGCAAGAGATTGGGCCCTATCCTAGGTTGCTATAGACCGGTAATAGCGCGAGAGCGTGAACTTGGTTCTCTATTCAGTTACGACTAGTTCACCCCAACACAAGCCTAGTAATATTGAGATTCACTATTTACAATGATGTATGACGATCCGTAGTGGGGATTCCCTAGCTCTAGACTCTTTTATTGTATTAAATTTGAATCGATACTTTATCCGACTTCTTTATCACCGACACCGACATCCACCACCATTTCCATTATATCATTCTATAACCATCTCCACCAATAAAACATTCGTAGTCAAACCAACCTAGGATAGATTGGAGCCAACACCACCTCCTCGTGTTCGATACCCGCTCACCACTTGACCGTGTGCTTGTGGTAAAACTACAATCGTTCTCCGGGTGTATATCTGGGGCCGATCAAGTTTTTGACATCGTTGCCGGGGATTCATCTCCATGTAAATTGGGTCATATTTGGTCATTCTCGGAGTTACATTTTGGAGCGATCAAGTTTTTGGCGCCGTTACCGGGGAGGTGTTTCCCGTTGGGTGCCAATTTGTCACAATTAGGTTGATTAGACTTTTAAAAAAATTAAAGAAATTTTCACCCCCGCCACCATTACTATCATTTCTATATTCTTTTGTGCCACTGATATTTTTCTCCAGGTATTTATCTTTGTTTATCAGGTGTTATGGATGGTATTGTGTGGACCACAGATTTTGAGGAGGAAGCATTTCGGAACTTATTGGAGGGCCTCTTGGAGTCAGTGAGGTTCACCGGTTCAGAGAGCATTATAGCAGGTGATGCATTTGATCTACGATTTGCAGATTTTGTTATGAACCATGTTTCAGCTGCAGGAACAATTGAGGAGGACATCCTTGTCAGTCTTGAGGGGGATATATTAAATTTTTGGATTGCTCGCGGGCATTCCCCTCCACATGATGCATCCCCACAAGTTGACACACATGAGCAGCCAGCATCACCATTCCAGAGAGAGCCTACATTGATAGTTCACGAGGAGGCATCACATGCGGAGCTAGAGCATTACATTACTGAGGCAGCACTTTGGGATGAGGACAACTTCATTCAGATAAATCCAGAGTCTTGCCCACCTGCAGTTGAGCTTCCGCAGCCACCTCTACCTTCCACTGAGGCTGTGATCATATGGACCACACATTTTTATGCGTACTTGGATGAGATTCTTGGACGGCAGGCTGAGGACATTGATGCTTCCACATCTGAGGAGACAACGGTACCAGGCACAGATGCAGCCACTTCTGATGAGAGAACTGCGATGAGACACTCGGGACGTGTTGCTGCAGAGTCGAGTTGCACCGTCATCACTCCCCCACCCACAGATACAGCCAGTCCATACGATGAGTGGATGGATGGAGATGATTCAGATGGAGAAGACATTGAGGTTATTTACCTCGCAGAGCTTAAGCATGCTTTTGAGGAGGCCTTACACACGGAGCCAAAGCTTATCACCGAGGAGGTCGTGCATCGGGACGAGGACATAGCCATTCATGAGGATCCCGAGCACTACCCTCCTCCATTAGAGCTTCCGCAGCCACCTCATCCTTCCACTGACGCAGAGGACTATCCCACAGAGCTTTTGTCCCCCCTTCAGGGAGATCTCTTTACTCCTTCGCCCTTTATCTTTGATTTCCCTCCAGTGTATGATGTTTAATATGATTCAGATTTTGACAACTCATCGTGCCTTTTGCAGGATACACATACATATGAAAAAAAGGTACAATGGGATGTATACGAGGAGGAGAGCGAGGAGTTAGCACCCATGGACGCATATGAATATGATCAAGAGGTTCGCTGGGATGAGTCTGACGATGATGAGGAGCATCTTGATGAGGTCCACACCTATGATCTCGATTTACCTGAGCAGCCTAGAGAAGACACCATGGAGACAGCCATCACGGCACGTGATGATATTGGATTATTTCCAGGGAAGTATCGTCCACCATTATTTATTCCATATATTTCTATAGACGATCCTCTTTGGGATACTTTTATTGCAAGGGTGAATTTTTTGCAGCGAACTGATGCATCCTATTCTTTGCAGGGTACATGTGGAGTCCTTGTGGGAATGCTGGAGGATGCATTGCTGGAGTTCGTTGGAGTCCGTGTTGCAAAGTTATACAATCTCTTCAACAAGAGATTCACCAAACAAATTAAAGAAAGAGTATGAAACAATATCACATATATCCTTGATAATGTAGGAATTTAGATGCAAGGTTGGTGATGGATTCTCCAAGGTTCTGGATGAGAATTCTTGGTAGAACACACTTGGAATATGGACTTCTAGTTGAAGAAGAATTTTTGCAGAGGTTCCCCAAAGAAATCTGAAAACAACTCTCTTTCTAGTGAGAGAAAGAACACTTAGGCATAGGATAGAGAAAGAAATATTTCTTGTGTTTAGGCAAAGGTCTTAGGGTCTATTTATAGCCCCAAAAGGTAGTTTTTGAACATTGGACAACTGCCTAAAATTTCAAAGAATTCTGAACTGTTTTTGTCAAATTGGTCGACCAATATGGGTCATTGGTCGACCAATATTTTTGCCAAATATTGGTTTTGACTGTTGAAGCACTGTTTCGGGAAAAGACAGAAGACAGTCACAAATTGCCAGAAACTGATATAAAAGGGCAAAAATATTGTTGTTTGAGGTGGTTTGAGAAACTGATAATCTGTTATAAAAATTGATTATTTAATCAAAAATTAGAATATTATAATATTCTGAAAACTTGACTGGTTTGCCAATCAACTTGATTGGTCGACCAAAAATTTGAAAAATCAAATTTTAGGAAATTATCAGAAAATGATCCTAATGACTTAAGAATAGTTCTGGTAAAATTTTGGAAATTTCTGAATATCTGGAATTTGTGCTTAGTCGACCAGAAAGGGGCATTGATCGACCAATTTGGTCTTTGACTCAACTTTTGAGGATGGATCCTAAACGACTAAGATAAACCATCATCAAGGCTTTCACATTCTAAATATTTTTGCAAGAAAGAAAGTAAAGATTACATCATGTATCTGTCGATAAGCTTCAACTTGGACTTTATGCTTCTTGCAAAGTGTAGTCTGATGATTATCTGATCTGAGTGGGTCTATAAAATCTGCATAGATAAAGTTAGTATACATATATAAATGTTTGTATCATATCATCAAAACCTTATGAGGAGCTGTGAGTTTCCAACATTCTCCCACTTTTTGATGATTTTACAAACATTTAATAAGATATTAAAAAATGTTTATGATATATAAAAAGAAAAGAGGCTCCCTCTAAATATTTGTTTTATATGCCATATGAACATATAATTTAAATGTATCATTTGTGAATATATGCCATATCTCTTATAATAAAGATAATAGAAATGAGAGCATCTTTTGTGAATGATGTTATGTGTTTAAATGAAAGAAGTAAATGATTGTCCTTTTAAACATAACACTATAGATTTTTAATAAGTATTGTTTCTCTCCCTGTCAAATCAGTCAAAACTGGTTGAGTGTTGTAGTAGGAAACTTCACGGTCGAGGAAGACACCATAATGTTGAAGTATCCTAGTGATCGTACTAGGAAGGAAGATGTGGCTCGAGCTTGGGCTAGCCTGAGCATATGGCTCGGGCTGCCAGCCCCCATCAGCTCGGGCTATCAGCCCAAGCAAAAATGGCTCGGGTGCAACACAAGCACAGGCTCGGGTGCAACCCAATTTTGGGCTCAATGCTTTGAGTTAACAGTTTTGTATTGGGTCATCTTTGACGACTGATATGAAGGGTCAAATGACCTCAAAAATGGGTGATGTCAATTTATATGTGCTCTTGGTAAGAAGCTCTTTGAGATGAGATCTTAATTCTCATCTGAGGTTCACCGTAGAGGGAGAAGCAATTGCTCAAAATTGAGATTCCTCAAGGAGGGAAACTTGAGCCAAAATGTTTCTCTAAATAGTCCCACATCAGATATGGCTTCAGAGAAAGGTTTAGCTCACCATATATACGGTCCAATACCTTTCCTCCAATACACACAAGCTCAAGTGAGCTCTTCGTATTTGAGAGAGCAAACCTAGATCTAAAGGCGACAAATTTTAGTTCTTCCACCTTTTCCCTCTTTACTACTATTTCAGATTCTAGTAAGACTTGAAGGGAGATTAGATCTAATTTGAAACTTGGAAAAGATTCCAGCTGAGGTGAAACTTGTTGGATCTGGATCTAAGCCTAGGGGTAAATTGGATAATAAAAATTCTCGTGCAACCCACAAGCAAGCACAGACAGTTATAGCAGATGCAGAGTAAATATAATCAATCACAGAGTACGCAGCAGATTTACCCTGGTTCGGTCGTCCCCATGACCTACGTCCAGCCCTGAAAGCAAATACTAGATTAATAATGTTTCTGGTACAACCTGTAGCTAGAGAACCCACTATAGACTCACATGGCTCTTAGTACCTGCACTCCACCGATGCTAAGCAAAACTAACCCTAGTATAAGCTCTCACTAGACTAGTCCCAACTAGTCGAGTCCCTCTTGTCTAGTACAACACTAGACAAGACCCCAAAAGTATCACAAATATGGTAAAGTTTCTCCTACAGAGATCGATACACTACTGTACGAATATAAAGAGTAAAGAGTTCAGAAAAATTAGTTCATATCCGTGTTGTCATCTCTTCGATCAGCGCGTCGTCAGCTTCACGCTGGCACAAACGGTGTCTCAATCCGATGTCTGGATCTCAAGATATAGCCCTCCGAAGTTTGATGTGCAAATCTGCCCGAATCTGGCCTGAGCGTAAATCAATTCTCTGTTCTGCAGAATCAGCAGTAGTCTATGCGTAAAGTATGTTTCTGCTCCGTCTTCCAGAAATTATAGTAATTCGACCCGAGCTCAGAAAAATCCGAATAAATACTCGTTGGAATCGTGAGCTTGGCCTCTTCAACTGAAAAATAAAAAAGGGCCGATTTGGATGCTCTTGTATAGAGGGATCCACAGATCTTTGACGTGCATCCTAGGGCTTGGAATTTGATCTTTTGGACTTTGCTTCTTCAAAGATCGCGGCCTTGGTTGCTTGCTCCTCTAGGTTAGAGATGGCTTATGCTAGGATATCTAGCTTGATGATGGATGGTTCCTTATGCTTGCGGCAAGACTTGGAGATGATGAAGAACTTTGGCCAGGAGATGATGAGATATGGAGCTATTCAGAATACAACTCATCCTAAAATAAATACCATTGATTTAATACAGGGATTAAAATCAAAAAAATATCACCATTTGTAGAGCACTGAGTTGTGATCATCCTAGAGCAAACGGTTCATCGATCCGAGCTCTGTGGAGAGAGTTATGCACTTTGTAGCATCATCCATCGAGCTCCTTCTTCTTCCTGCGAATTTGATGATCTCTTTGAAGCTTGGAGGATAAATTCGGCCAAGATGAAGAGAAATGAGTCTATGGCCGGCCTTGTTTGCTTGTTCTCTCTCCTTTGATGTGGGTTTATATATATGAAGAGGGGATCAATTAGAATCAATTAGAATATCTTAGAATAAGGAGATTGGATGGAATCCTAACTTGAATAGGATTTGAAATAATCATATGGAAGATCTCTTTCAATCACAATAGGATTTAGAGTTTGAATATGGATGGCTATAGGATTTGAATTAAGATCTCATTTAATCTCTTATATTGATTTATATGAGATTCTCCATATCTCTCCATCTTTGACCAAGTCTTCAATTTGTATGGCTTTAGGATTTGATTCATGCACAAATTGAATTGAATCAATTCAAATATGGATTTGAATTGATTTCCTTCTTATCTCCACATCTTTGACTTAGTCCAATATGTGTAGCCATTATCTCCATCTTTGACCAAGTCCACTTCCTAATGTATGTCAAATTCTCCATCACTTTTTGTAACGCCCCGCTTACCAAAAGCAACGGAAGCGAGAACGTTACTAAGGTCCGCATGAACTAGAGTGATGAAGCTCGAGTTCATTAAGTGTATGTGACAATAACCATGCAGAGTTCTTGCATGCATTCAGAACAATAAAAACATTCATATAATTAAAAGCCACATCCAGAAGTTTTCATACACAAAATAAAACGACAAGGCCTCAGCATGGCCAAAGGAACTACAACAAGAAAGCATACCCTAAAACAAAGTACTAAGCAAATCTAAAAGAAGGCAGCAACAGCTCTAGTCTCTAGTCATCCACATGGAGCGACTCAGCGTCAACTGTAAACTACTGGCTCTCTAGGTCAGGCGTATCAAACAGGTCCTCCTGGTACTCTGGCTCGTGATCTGACATACATTCCAAAAACATGAATGTATGTCAGCAAGTGTCTGTAAGTAAAAGTGAGACGACCCAAGGCAAGGTGTACGAATAGTAATAAATTATTTGCACAAACGTGTGTTGCTATTTAATTGTTTGCACAAGATGACAGCAGCATGGCTATAAACATGTCAAATTTTAAAGTAAGGTAACGTACTTCTTGTTGGATGCGACGATCTAGGATCACTAGTTTGAGGATGACAAACGTGTGTTGCTATTTAACGTGTGCTTAGTGTGTTTCAGTGATGGCAAGGACGTAGTTCTTCAAAGTGATGACTAAGTCAGTTGTTGGAGGAATTGTTATTCACATAGCAAATGGACTTGGTCAAAGGGCTATACACTTAGCAAAGAGGACTTGGTCAAATATGGGATGAGATGGAGAGAATCCTATGGGATTGAGTCATATCAATTTGAGATTAAGCCAAAATATTATTCAAACTCAAACCAATTAGTGATTGCATCAAATTTCTTATTCATATCCCAAATAGGATTCTCCATGGCAAATTTCTTATTCATATCCCAAATTTCTTATTCTTATTCATATCCCACATAGGATTCTACTTGCCTTAGGTGTCCCTATTTAAACCCTCTCAAAAACAAGGGCAAGGGTGCGGTATACAAAGAAAAACCAAGAGAGGTGAGGCTACATTAAAAAGGACGAATACAAAACCTAGCCTACATCTAGTCGGCCAATACCAAATTTCCCAAGGCAAAATAAGCTTCATCATCTAAACTTCATCAAGCCGTAACCAAGCAACCAAAGCTAAGGGCAAAGAAAAAGCAAGTGTCATCTTCAAGTTCCAAAGAGCCTACAAGCTGCAATCTTTGACCTAAAGGAGCTAGGAGAAATTGTTTAAAGAGAGGCTTTAACACCAATCAAAAAGGAGGGGGTAGCCGTAAAGATTCATCAAAGGAGTAGCTCACGCACATAGCACTGCTTCATCTCCAATCCAAGAACAGCCATCATCCAAGCTCAAACTCACTGGATCAACTTCTTCAAGCCATCACCTTGTTGCCATAACGTCATCAAGTCAATGCCGCCGTGAAGAACTTCTTTTCGTCGCTCGAAGCCCATACTGTCTTGTCGCCGGAGTTCCCTTGCTACTGTTGTGGAGATCGCCAACGTCGAGTGTTGCTGAGGGAGCCACAACACGAAGCCGTCGGAGGAGCCAGCCGCTGCCGCACGCCGAAGTCAAGGAGGCGGTGTCGAGTTGGGCTATCGGAGAAGTTGCCATCGAGCTATCAGAGAAGTTGTCGCCGACACCTCGTGTTGCCGTGACGAATCACCATTGCTGTCGGAGCTTGAAGATTGTCGTGGGGAGGTGTCACTGCCGTCGAAGTGGAGCCACCAGAGTCGAAGTCGAAGCACGTGCCGTCGGAGTCGTCGTTGCCCTAGTTACTGTGCTCGAAGAACCCTGCCGTGATCTCTTATTGTCGGAGTTGAAGTGCCAACGCCAAGAGCCCGACGTCGAAGTCATCTCCGTCATCAGAGAAATCGAGAGCCCTCCATCGTACGACGTAGAGGAGAGCTCGCTGCCGAACTCGGGTCGCCACTGGAGAGCCATCTTCGGAGAAGTCGAAGCAAAGTCGGAGAAGTCGGACGGCGAAGCCGATGAGCGTGCTGCATGCCATAATCCGAGTGAACGAACAGTTTGCTGACGTGGATTAAAAGTTTAAAGGAGTTGATGTGCGCACAGACCAAACTAAATTGAGTTTGAACTGGGATTACTTTACACACAGACCAGAGTGCTATTTGAGCCACAGTTTGATATTCAGGAGTCAGATCGAGACACCGTTTGCGCCAGACTGAAGCTGACACCGTGCTAAATGATAGAGACGATACAGCATCACAATCTGAGCATTTTTTAACCCTTTACTTTATCATTATATTTGTGATTGTGTTTAGATTTCTGTAGGGGAAACTTTACCGCTATGGTGTTATTTGGGACTTGTCTGGTTGGGGCTAGACAAGAGGGTCTTGAAGTGTTGTAACAGTCAAGATACGCATTTACTAGTTGATAGTGTTTTGCACTTTGCTGAGTGTGGTACAGTCTAGGTGGGGAGTTGGAGCTAGGACCCCATTGTAGGTGTACAGAAGGAATATATTAATGCTAGTATTTGCTTGGGGGCTGGAGTAGGTCGTTGCTGCAACCGAACCAGGGTAAATCTGCTGCGTATTCTGTGCTTGCATTTTATTTACCATGCTTGTGTTTTTAACTGCGTGTGATTTCTCGTGGGTTGCACGAGAATATTTTATTAGCCTATTCACCCCTACTCTAGGCTAGGATCCTGATCCATGAAGTGGTATCAGAGCAGGTTTTAGGATCTAGCCTAGGATTGACCTTGAATCTCATTGATAGTGCTTTTGCTGAGGGTCAGTCCATATCACGTCCCCCTAGATTTAATGGTGTAGATTATGCTTATTGGAAAAATCGTATGAAAATCTACTTGATATATATTGATTACAAAGCATGGAATATTGTCGAAAAATGTTATAAGCCACTTGTCATTAAAATTGAAAATTGAAATGCCTAAACCTGATGATAAATGCGATGATAATGATTGGAGACTGTATGCTCTTAATGCTAAAGTCATGAATGCGCTTATTTGTTCTTTAGATAAATCTGAATATAATCGTATCTCACATTGTTCAACTGCACATGAAATATGGCATACATTGGAGGTAACGCACGAGGGAACGTCACAGGTGAAGGAGTCTAGACTTGCATTTCTGAGCACAGAGTACGAGGGTTTTTGCATGCTACTATCAGAGACCATATCAGAGTTGTTTACGAGGTTCACCAACATCGTCTACAAGTCTAGCTCACTTGGTAAGCCATATTCTAGTCTTGAACAGGTGAGGAAGATATTAAGAGCGCTGCCAAGCTCTTTCAGGCCTAAAGTTACCGCCATCCAAGAAGAAAAAGATCTATCACAAATGAGGGTGGAGGACTTGGTAGGTAATTTAATGTCCCATGAGCTTGAATTGCAAAATATTGAAGAAAGAGAGAAACCTCAGGAGAATGAAAGAGCTACAAAGCCACTTGTTCTGAAAGCTAGCGAAGCAGATGATGATTATGATGAGATAGCGCTAATGATTAGAAATTTCAGAAAGTGCGTCAGGACTCCTCATGGAAGACCAGAAATGCATAAAAAGTTCATTCGCTCTAACACTTTAAATTCTAATAAAACTTTGTCTGAACAACATTCTGCTGATAGAGTTGAATGTTTTAAATGCAGGAAAAGGGGACACTTCGCGAAGCAGTGTAGACAAGAGACTGCTCAGGTTGCTAAAGATAAAGGAAAAGGCAAAATGATAACATGGGACATGGACAGTGAAGCAGAGGATGAGCCTGAGGAGGTTGTAGCTTTCACCTCCCTCTGCTTAATGGCAAAGAGCGATGAGGTAAATTCCTTCACTAAAGCTGAATTGTTAGATATTTGTAAAAGAATGCAAAATGAGATTAATGAGCTAGAACTCACGTTAAGTGATTATAGGAATGCCAACTTTAAATTACAAAAAGAAAACTGTGACATTTCTGAAGAAGTTAACATTCTTAAAGAAAAACTTGCTACACGTGATTCTACCATTGCTATAATGAAAAAAGAAAAATCAAGCCTTAATGAAGAAGCTGCTTGTCTTTCTTGCCCTTGCTTATTGAATAATATTAGCATGCTTAAGCAGGATTTGATTAAGCTCAAAACTGAAAAAGACTATGTGATTAGAGAGCTTAATGATAAGTTGTGCATGTTAAATAACGAACTTAAAAGGAAAATGGATGAATTTAAAAAGAAGGAAGAGGAAAACAAGAGAGCTTTTCTAAGTAAATGCACCTTGCTTGTGAATGTAAATAAATTATTAAAATCCAAAGTTTCTAATGTAGAATTGTCATTAAGAAAATTTTCAATTGGTAAACATTCGTTGGATACCATACTTGAAAATCAATTATATGGCAATAATAGAAGAGGACTTGGATTTGGTTTAAAAAATGTTGAAAAGCCCAAATTCAAGAAATTCCACAATGTGCCTTCTATTGTGAAAAATATGCATGCAAAGTGCTTTACCTGTGATAGTGTTGGTTACACATCCTATTATTGTAAGTTTAAGAACACAAATATAAAGTTCAAACAAGTGTTGGTTCGTAAAACTTTGATGACTAACACTAGTGGACCTTGTTGTATTCCAAGGTCACACTTAACACCTTTTGATGTAGGTGGGATGAAGATTTGGCTAGGAGCAATGAATTGATAGTCTCATTTTTAGCTCATTAGTCAAATGACGACGTGAAGGTATATTTTTTCCCTCTTTGCATTCATTGCATACCTTCATAAATCATTGTGTGTGCTTGATTTAATTCTTGTTTGTGTGCTTGTTTTGTTTGCCTTTTAGATTTGTTTTTAGGTCATTTTAAAAGAAAAAAAAGAAAGTAAAAAAGTGCTTAATGAATACCTCTTTATGATTCATAAGTGGTATTTTTTGACTGTTCATTCATATCCTTTGTAGAAATCATTGTCTTGTTATTATAGCTACCAGCACATGTTAGAATCTATTTAGTAGCCATGACATTCTTCACGAAATGATTAATTTGATTTCTACACCTACATACTCAATTCCACGAATATTTAACTTGTACTTTTGGAGATTCTTTTTATGAATATTGGAAAGTGAATGTAGGATGAATAAAAACTGAATAATCTAAGGGATATGATGTGTATTGCCATGAATAAAAATTGAGCAAAAATAATTGGTGTTAATGCTACAAAAATGAATAAAAAATTATGAATATTGCTCCGTATGAAAAATGGATACGATTCATGTCAAGTACACTACCCACGAGTATCCAACATATGCTTTATGGGTAATCTTTAGTGTTGGTGTATTTTACTCGTCAAGCAACGCCAACCCCATATCTAAGAATCCTTATAGGCTATGTTTTGGGGTTTGGTACCTTGAACTCATTTTTAATGAGGTGGGAAAAATTAATCCTAGTGATATTCATGTTAAATGGAAAATGTGGATTGATTTGGTTGATGTTCTAAATTGAATCTCCCCTTGTACCTCAATGTTTATATTACCACACTTACACAATGGTGGAGAAGCCTAGGTTATGATTTTCAATGAGCTTGAATTGTCTACTTTATAGAAAGTACATGCAAGTGCTAGCTATACTCAATAATACTTTATTTGTGCATGTGATATATGATGACTTCATTAATCTATTTTTGATGATAACAAAAGGGGGAGAAAAGTGTTGGAAAGATTTGGTATCAAATGGTATCAAATTGTGTTAATTGTTGAAGGGGGGGCATGGTATTATTTGGTATTATGTATTGGATTATTAATTGAAGGGGAGCTTGGAAATAGGGGAGCATGCTTTTCACTTTGGTAAATTGTGCATGCTAGTAATGCTTGCTCATTGTATACATCATATTGCATTACATCCTTCATCACACTTCACACATGCACATTTATTTGCTCAAATCTTTTATGGGTTTGTCATCATCAAAAGGGGGAGATTGTTGGATGCGACGATCTAGGATCTCTAGTTTGATGATGACAAATGTGTGTTGTTATTCAACGTGTGTGCTTAGTGTGTTTTAGTGATGGCAATGACATAGTTCTTCAAAGTGATGACTAAGTCAATTGTTGGAGGAATTGCTATTCACATAGCAAATAGACTTGGTCAAAGAGCTATACACTTATCAAAGAGGACTTGGTCAAATATGGTATGAGATGGAGAGAATCATATGGGATTGAGTCATATCAATTTGAGATTGAGCTAAAATCTTATTCAAACTCAAATACCAATTAGTGATTGCATCAAATCTCTTATTCATATCCCAAATAGGATTCTCCATGCCAAATCTACTTGCCCTAGGTATCCCTATTTAAACCATCTCAAAAACAAGGGCTAAGGTGCGACATACAAACAAAAACCAAGAGAGGTGAGGCTACATTAAAAAGGGCGAATACAAAACCTAGCCGACATCTAGTCGGCCAATACCAAATTTCCCAAGGCAAAATAAGCTTCATCATCTAAACTTCACCAAGCCGTAATCAAGCAACCAAAGCTAAGGGCAAAGAAAAAGCAAGTGTTATCTTCAAGTTCCAAGGAGCCTACAAGCCGTAATCTTTGACCTAAAGGAGCTAGGAGAAATTGTTTGAAGAGAGGCTTTAAAACCAATCAGAAAGGAGGGGATAGCAGTAAAGATTCATCAAATGAGTAGCTCACGCACATGGCACTGCTTCCTCTCCAATCCAAGAACAGCCGTTATCCAAGCTCAAACTCACGGGATCAACTTCTTCAAGCCATCACCTTTTTGCCTTAACGTCATCAAGTCAACGCCACCGTGAAGAACTTCTTTTTGCGGCTCGAAGCCCATACTGTCTTGCCGCCGGAGTTCCCTTTCTGCTGCTGTGGAGATCGTAGCCATTGAGTATTACTGAGGGAGCCACAAGATAAAGCCGTCAAAGGAGTCAACCGTTGCCATTCGAGCTGCCGCACGCAAAGTCAAGGAGGCGGCGTCGAGTTGGGCTATCGGAGAAGCTGCCGTCGAGCTATCGGAGAAGCTGTCGCCGACACATCGTGTTGCCGTGACGAATCACCATTGCTGTCGAAGCTTGAAGATTACCGTGGGGAGGTGTCCCCGCCATCAGAGTGGATCCACTGGAGTTAAAGTCGAAGCCGGTGCCGTCGGAGTCGTCGTTGCCCAAGTCGCTGTGCTCGAAGAACCCTGCTTTGATCTCTTACTATCGGAGTTGAAGCGCCAATACCGAGAGCCCACCGTCGAAGTCATCATCGACGTCGGAGAAGTCAAGAGCCTGCTGTCATACGCTGTAGAGGAGAGCTCGCCGCCGAACTCGGGTCGCCACCGGAGAGCCATCGTCAAAGAAGTCGAAGCGAAGTCAGAGAAGGATGGCGAAGTCGGAGAGCGTGCTGCATGCCCTAATCCGAGCGAACGAAACAGTTTGCTGACGTGGATTAAAAGTTTAAAGGAGTTTATGTGCGTACAGACCGAAGTAAATTGAGTTTGAACTAGGATTACTTTACACACAGACCAGAGTGCTATTTGAGCCACAGTTTGATATTCAGGAGTCAGATCGAGACACCGTTTGCGCCAGACTGAAGCTGACACCGTGCTAAATGATAGAGACGATACAGCATCACAATCTGAGCATTTTTTAACCCTTTACTTTATCATTATATTTGTGATTGTGTGTAGATTTCTGTAGGGGAAACTTTACCGCTATGGTGTTATTTGGGACTTGTCTGGTTGGGGCTAGACAAGAGGGTCTTGAAGTGTTGTAACAGTCAAGATACGCATTTACTAGTTGATAGTGTTTTGCACTTTGCTGAGTGTGGTACAGTCTAGGTGGGGAGTTGGAGCTAGGACCCCATTGTAGGTGTACAGAAGGAATATATTAATGCTAGTATTTGCTTGGGGGCTGGAGTAGGTCGTTGCTGCAACCGAACCAGGGTAAATCTGCTGCGTATTCTGTGCTTGCATTTTATTTACCATGCTTGTGTTTTTAACTGCGTGTGATTTCTCGTGGGTTGCACGAGAATATTTTATTAGCCTATTCACCCCCCTCCCCCCTCCAGGCTAGGATCCAGATCCATCACTTCTAAACATGGCAGTTCTAGAGAATTTAAAGACAAGCATTAATGAACATGGCGATTCTATAAATGTTATTAACATGGAATTCTAGTGTTCAACTGAGATAACATTAATGAGTTCAAGTTCTGTGTCAATGTTTTCTATCACTCCTAGGGTTCCGCCTTTAAGACGTGATGAGTGAATCGTTCTTCTCACGGGGGTACAACTGTGATTAACACACCCACTGCATACCGGTGTTGCTCTTGAAGAGAGGATTTCTTTATACGCTTAGTGGCTGCTCAACCCTAACCCCACCCAAAGTTGTACTGGAACACGAGCCAGCCTAGTCGACTCACACGACATCACGAAATCAAGATTTCGCCTTTAAGGCGCACGAATTCACGAATTCAAGCATTGTCTAGAAGTTCCATTAATGTCTGTTCTGGTAATGTGTGTTCAAGCAAGATGTGCATCTTATTAATTATCAGTAATTCTTATCTTACAACATTTACAAAAATTTAAAATAACGAGATTTACGGGTTGATTAATGTACTTGCTGCAAACAATTATTTTTCATTGCCAAACTTAAATTCTGAACATGCGAAGCGTCATTTTACGGGTAAATTTCATGTTATTCAGCTTTAAGTGAAAAAGACAATTTTAACTTTAAACTTCAAAAATTCATAACAAATTGTACACTTGCCTGATTTCAATGAACTTGGTGTCGTTGGGTTCGTCTTGACGGGTACTACGCTACGGTACAACCGGTTCTCTGGTTTGGTTAAACATATAACAGAATTATGTTCTTTCCAACATCTTAAGGTAATAAAATGATTCATACGACGTCTAACGATTCATTTTTATTATGTTCTCTAACCTAGGGTGTGTGTTATATCACAGTAAGGGGTAGATCTACTAACCGGTGACGCAGAGAGAGGTCGAGACGTAGCGAAGGGGTAGCGACTCGTACGGCGTCTAATGATAGCTACGGTTGGAACCTCGTTGCGGCAGCGAGGGAAGGAGTGGACAGCGGCGACTGAAGATCGTCGGAGGGACTCTACACGCGTGGAGGAGGAGGCAGGGCTGTTTGCAGGTTGAAAGAGGGTGGGCGCTGGTGGAGGAGGCAGCGGCAACCAGAGGGACAGCGTGAGGGGTTCACCGGCGGTCTGGCAGCCTGGACGGCAGCGTGCGGCTGGATGCAGGTTGGAGGGGGGTGACTGGTGGCGGCCTGGGGGCTAAGGAGGTTCGGATGAGAGGGGGATGCGTTGTGACTTAGGGTTTGCATGTGGAGAAGAGGGTCGAGAGGGCTGGGCGCACAGAGAGCTGAAGGGTGGCCGGACGGCGTTCTGCAGGTGACTGGGCGACGGACTAAGGGTGGCCACCGGGAGGAAGATGAAGGGAGGGGGAGAGGCGTGTGGGCTTAGGGTTTAAGGGAGGGTGGCGGCTGAGAGAATAGACCTAGGGTGTGTGTGGGTTTAATATTTGTAGGGTTTAGGTTTAGTTTGCACGTGAGAGCTAGGGTTTAGTATATGCTAGGTTTAATATTTGATGTTGGGTTGGGAATGTGCACGTGAGCCCTGAGGAAAGGTGTTTGGTTTCTTATTTTTTTGTTTGGGTTTCTTTTTTAGTGCTGTGTGCGTGAGTGCCAAAGCCCTGGGTATGCATGCGTACGAAAATTAACAAGGAGAAGAAAAGAGAAAGACGGCTGTCATTAGGAGATTAGGGTTTAAAAATTTAAAATGGAAAGATTTTTGATTAAATAAGAGGGATTTAAAGATTAGGAGAAAAAGGAAAGGGATAAGGAGATAAATTGTAATTAAGGGTGGGACTATTAGCTATTTAAAAGGAAAATAAAAAGTCTCCCATATTGATATGGAGGTAGATTTTGAATTTGAATTTAAATTTTGAAATGAAAATTTAAGGAAAAATATAATGATAGATTTAAAAGGATATAGCTAATACGTATTACAGTACGTAGCTAATACGAGTACGTAGAACAAATACGCTTAGCATCGATACGTAATACATATACGCATTAATTACGGATACGGAAAAAGTATGACAATGGATAGGGTAAGAATAAAATGTATTATTAAAATATCGGTCGTTACATCCTACCCACCTTAAGAACAATTCCGCCCTCGGAATTCCTTACAATTACTGATCAGTGAACAAAAGCGGGTAGCGCTCTCTCATCTCATCTGCGCTCTCCCAGGTGGACTCTCCTGACGAGCCATGACACCACATCACTCTAACAAGATTGACAGTCTTGTTCCTGAGTGTCTTCTGACGTCTGTCAAGGATCTACACTGGCTGTAACTCATATGTCAGATCCGACCGAACTGTAATCTCAGAGTAGTCCATAGCGTGAGATGGGTCGCTGATGTAACGACGAAGCTGAGACACATGGAAGACATCATGAACTCCCTCCAATGAATGCAGCAATGCTAGACGATAAGCCACCTCTCCAACTCGCTCTAGCACTTCAAAGGGTCCAATATATCTCGAACTAAGCTTGCCTTGTTTCCCAAAGCGGATCACTCCTCGATTCGGGGAGATCTTTAGGAACACATGATCTCCCGACTGAAATTCCAGATGTCATCGTTTAGCATCTGCCCAATGCTTATAACGGTCCTGAGCAATCTGAAGCTTGTCCCTGATATCTTGCACAACATCTACCGCTTCAACTATCATCTTCGGTCCCAATAGCTCTCTATCATCTATGTCATCCCAACTCAGTGGCGATCGGCATTTCCTCCCGTATAGAGCAGCAACGGCACCATGCCAATGCTCGCCTGATAGCTATTATTGTAGGAGAACTCCACCAGATGTAGATGATCCTCCCATGAGCCTTTGAAATCCAGCATACAGGCTCTCAACATATCCTCCAAAATCTGAATGGTCGGCTCCAACTGGCCATCCATCTGCGGAAGATACGCAGTGCTGAATTTCAGACTGGTGCCCAGATTGGTCTGTAGACACTTCCAGAATGAGATGTGAACCTCGTATCTCGATATGATACAATGCTCACGGGGACTCCATGCAAGCATATGATCTCCTACACGACATAATTCACATCGCAACTCGTACTAGAAAGAAGTTATAAAGGTATGAGTTAGATCATTACCTCCATATACTTCCTTGCCAGTATCTCCGTGGACTGCCCCCACTCGGAAAGGTATAAAGTGCGCAGCTTAGTCAATCGATCAACGATGACCTAGATTGTGTCATTCTGCCTGGTGCTCCCAGGTAAGCCAGTCACGAAGTCCATCGTGATTTGATGTCACTTCCACTTCAGGATCAGCAGAGGTTGTAGCAGTCCAGCAGTGCGATGATGTTTAGCCTTCACTTGCTGACATACAAGGCACTTGGCAACACTCCGTGCCACGCTTCTCTTCACCCGTGCAACCAGAAATTCTGACGAAGATCCTTGTACATCTTCGTACCTCCAGGATGAATAGAATAAGGCGAACTGTGAGCCTAATTCATCAACTCCTCTCTGATTACTCTTGCAGGTACGCCGATCCTACTGTCATACCTCAGGGATCCATCCTAATGAATAATAAAATCAGTCCGGAGTCCTGCCTTAACCTGCTCTCTGATCTTCTTCAACTTAACATCTCCAGCTTGAGCCGTTTTGATCCGATCTACAATCGTCAACTGAATCTACATGTTCATCAATGATGAAGTGACTCCCGGTAGGACAGCTTCAACACCCATCTCTCACAGATCTTGCTACAACCTCCACTGTGATGTAAGAATCATCACTTCGGGCAGTCGACTCAAGGCGTCCGGTATGACATTCACCTTCCCCGGATGATACTGAAGATCGATGTCGTAGTCAGACATCAAGTCCAACCATATACGTTGTCTCATATTCAGCTCCTTCTGAGTGAATATTTATTTCAAACTTTTGTGATCAGTGAAATTTTTCACTTTCTCACTCAGTAAAAAATGTCGCCAGATCTTCAATGTAAAAACGACAGCGGCTAATTCCAAATCGTGGATCAGATAATTCTTCTCATGGACCTTCAACTATCGCAAAGCATATACGACCACACATCCAAGGCCTTTGCCTGATGCATCATAGAATATCTCGAAGCCTCTGCTTCTATCTGGAATAGCTAAGACCTGTGCAGTAGTCAGTCTCTCCTTCAAAGTAGAAAAGGCCTGCTCACAAGAATCTAACCAACTGAACTTAACATCCTTTCTCGTCAATCTCGTTATAGGCTCAGCTATCCTCGAGAAGTCCTTAATGAATCTGTGGTAATATCCCGCCAGTCTAAGGAAACTCCTAATGTCCAATGCTAATTGATGTGTAGGCCATTCACTGACAGCTTTGACCTTCTCCGGATCCACTGAAATACCAGCTCCTGATAAAACATGCCCAAGAAATGCCACTCTGTCCAGCCAGAATTCACATTTGTTGTACTTGGCATATAGTCTATAACGACAGAGCGTCTCCAAGACTATCCTTAAATGTTCAGCATGCTCCTCCTCACTCTTCGAATAGACTAGGATATCATCTATGAAAATCACCACGAACTTATCTAGGAAATCATAGAAGATAAGATTCATGAGATTCATGAACACAGCAGGAGCGTTGGTCACACCGAATGGCATGACAACGAACTCATAAGGCCCGTACTTGGTCCGAAAAGCTGTCTTGGGCACATCTTCCTTCTTGACTCTCACTTGATGGTATCCGCTCCGGAGGTCCAACTTCGAAAATACTCTCGATCCACCAAGCTGGTCAAAGATATCGTCAATGCGAGGCAACGGATACTTGTTCTTCACTGTGATCTGATTCAGCTCCCGATAACCAATGCACTTTCTCCTCGATCCATCTTTCTTTTTCACCAATAAGACAGGATCAACCCAGCGAGATACACTGGGATGAATGAAACCTTTCTGCAACAGCTCGTCCAGCTGCTTCCTCAGCTCTTCCAGCTTTGCAGGAGCCATACGGTACGGCGCCTTCGAAATTGGTTGAGCTCCTGGCACAAGATCAATACCGAACTCCAATGCTCGATCGGGCAGCAAGCCAGAAATGTCTTCAAGGAAGACGTCTTCAAAATCTCTCACTACTACAGGCTTCTCTGGTTGAGCTATCATAGATGCAACAGTCAATCTATTCGGCTGGGCTCGAAACTTGACAGGCCCAAGCGAACGACCTCTACTGACGAACTCGAACACTGGATGGTTAGGAATTTCGAATACCATTTTCTTCCTGTGACAGTCGATCGTGGCATAGAAAGCTCCTAACTAATCAATGCCGAGAATAGCATCGAAGTTGGGTGGGTCATGGATAATGAAGTCAGCATATAATTCGTGTCCACTAACTACCAACGGACATGGTCTGCATCTCAATGCAACCTTCACTACTCCATTTCCAGTCGTAATATTCCAACACTTGGGAAGAGTGTAAGTGGAAATTGAATGTTCAACTACGAACTTCCGGGGTAGGATGACATAGAAGCCCCAGAATCAAACAAGGTCAAGGCCGGGTGAGATGAAACTAAGATGACACCTAAGATATAATGCAAGTAGGCTAAACATGGATCTAACTAAGCAAACATAAATGTATAAACAAGGCAAGACTAGTCTAGATGTTACCTGTGATCACATCATCCTCAGCTTCAGCCTCTAAGGCTGTCATGGTGAACACCCGGCGCTTCGGTTGGTTGGCCTGCTGAAAGGCTCGATCCTATAGAACCAGAGGCGGTCCACGCTGTCTAGGTGTAGGTACTATCCACTGAGCAGGTCCAGGCACTCCAGCAGGTACAGGTCGAGTGCCATGTGGGCAGTCCCTTGCAGTATGAGCAGGCGATCCATAGACTAAGCATTGATTCAGCATCCTCCTACAGTCTTTCTTCATATGTCTAAGCTTGCCACAGAAATGACAAGTCAGCTGAGCTCGTTTGGGGACAGGTGCAGCTGGCCTCTTGAACTGAGTAGTCTGAATTGGACGAACACCGGGCCTAGGTGCACTCCTCTACAACTACATCAGGTGCTTGCCTGCCTGACGCGCCTTCTTCTGATTCACGATCAGCTCGTGCTTTCTCGCTGCCACCAGAACTTGCTCATGGGTAGTAAAAGTCCTCATGGACATCGAAGCCTGTATATCCAGATCCAAGCCCGGCTGGAAGCGATGTGCACAGTCCCCCGGGTTTGCTACCAGAGTAGGGGCAAAGCGACTCAGCATGGCGAACTCAGCCTCGTACTCATCGACAGTCATGGTGCCATGCTCCAAGTTGATGAAACACTGCTGCATCTCTCTCTTTGCAGCCTTGGAAAAATATTGGGCGTCAAACCTCTGACGGAAGGTAGCCCATGGAATTGGCTTGGTCAGCCTGGTCTTCTCAGCATTCCACCAGTTGCGGGCATTACCCGTCAACTGCTTCTTGGCTAGCTCCACCCAATCATTCGGATTGACTCGGGTAAGACCCAAGTCATCCTCAGTACTACGATGACATTCCTTGGCCGCTAGTGGGCCCTCTCTTTCGGAGAAGCTCTTAGGATGCATCTCTCGGAACTGCTTGGCTCCAGACTCAAAGTGAGGGTGAGGTGGTGCTACTGGTGCAGCATGCCGTCCCTGCTGAACCAGATGGTGCTGAACCTCAAGCATGTCTCTCATGACTCCAAGCATCTGGTGGATGTCATCCTATCTGCCTCCAGCAGCTCCGGGTCCATGTCGGGTATTACATCTTCCTGCCATTCTGAGACAAGAAAACCCCGAATTAATCTTGTGTACACGATTACTCTAGATGTTTGGCTAATGATAGCATTCCTATTGTTCTGAATTTTTGCAAATGCACGACCTCCATGTGCCACCACAAAAACTTATAACGCCCCGCTTCCCAAAAGCAACGAAAGCAAGAACGTTACTAAGGTCCGCATGAACTAGAGCGATGGAGCTCGAGTTCATTAAGCGTCTGTGACAACACCCGCGCAGAGTTCTTGAATGCATTCAGAACAATAAAAACATTCATATAATTAAAAGCCACATCCAGAAGTTTTCATACACGAAATAAAACGACAAGGCCTAAGCATGGCCAAAGGAACTACAACAAGAAAGCATACCCTAAAACAAAGTACTAAGCAAATCTAAAAGAAGGCAGCAATAGTTCTAGTCTCTAGTCCTCCACAGCGAGCGACTCAGCGTCAACTGCAAACTCCTAGCTTTCTAGGTCAGGCGTCTCAAACAGGTCCTCCCGGTACTCTAGCTCGTGATCTGACATACATTCCAAAATACGAATGTATGTTAGCAAGGGTCTGCAAGTAAAAGTGAGAGGACCCAAGGTAAGGTGTACGAATAGTAATAAATTATGAAGCATTAATTGTTTGCACAAGATGACAGCAGCATGGTTATAAACATGTCAAATTTTAAAGTAAGGTAAAGTACTTCTAAACATGGCAGTTCTAGAGAATTTAAAGACAAGCATTAATGAACATGTCGATTCTATAAATGTTATTAACATGGCAATTCTAGTGTTCAACTGAGATAACATTAATGAGTTCAAGTTCTGTGTCAATGTTTTCTATCACTCCTAGGGTCTCGCCTTTAAGACGTGATGAGTGAATCGTTCTTCTAACGGGGGTAAAACCGTGATTGACGCTACCTACCACATGCGGGTGGTGCTCTGGAAGAGAGGATCCCTTCATACGCTTAGTGGCCGCTCAACCCTAACCTCACCAAAGTTGTGCTGGAACACGAGCCAGTCTAGTCGACTCACACGACATCATGAAATCAAGATTACGTCATTAAGGCGCACGAGTTCACGAATTCAAGCATTGTCTAGAGGTTCCATTAATGGCCGTTCTGGTAACGTGTATACAAGCAAGATGTGCATCTTATTAATTATCAGTAATTCTTATCTTACAACATTTACAAAAATTTAAAATAACGAGATTTACGGGTTGATTAATGGACATGCTGCAAACAATTATTTTTCATTTCCAATCTTAAATTCTGAACATGCGAAGTTATATATCAATATGTCACACATTAAACATAGAACATCATGGTACTTTTTATGAGCGTCATTTCACGGGTAAATTTCACGTTATTCAGCTTTAATGAAAAATGCAATTTTAGCTTTAAACTTCAAAAATTCATAACAAATTGTACACTTGCCTGATTTCGATGAACTTGGTGTCGTTGAGGTTCGATTTGACGGGTACTACGCTACGGTACAACAGGTTCTCTGGTTTGATTAAACATATAACAGAATTAGGTTCTTTCCAACATCTTAAGGTAATAAAACGATTCCTACGATGTCTAACGGTTTAGTTTTATTATGTTTTCTAACCTAGGGTGTGTGTTTAGCACAATAAGGGATAGATCTACTCATTGGTGATGCGGAGAGAGGTCGAGACGCAGCGAAGGGGTAGCAACTTGTACGGTGTCTAATGACGGCTACGGCTGGAACCTCGCTGCGGCAACGAGGGGAGGAGCAGACATCGGCGACTGAAGATCGCCGGAGGGACTCTGCGCGGGAGGAGGAGGAGGCAGGGATGTTTGTTGGTCGGAATAGGGTGGGCACTCATGGAGGAGGCAGCGGCGACTAGAGGGACGGCGTAAGGGGTTCTCTGGCGGTCTAGCGTCCTGGAGGGCGGTGCGTGGCTAGATTCAAGTCGGAGGGGTGACTGGCGGCGGCCTGGGGGCTGAGGAGGTTCGGATGAGAGGGGGATGCGTCGGGACTTAGGGTTTGCACGAAGAGAAGAAGGTCGAGAGGGCTGAGCGCACGGAGAGCTGAAGGGTGGCCGGACGGCGGTCTGCAGCTGACTGGGCGGCAGACTGAGGGTGGCCGTCGGGAGGAAGAGGAAGGGAGGGGGAGAGGTGCATGGGCTTAGGGTTTAAGGGAGGGTGGCGATTGAGAGAATAGACCTATGGTGTGTGTGGGTTTAATATTTGTAGGGTTTAGGTTTAGTTTGCACGTGAGAGCTAGGGTTTAGTATATGCTAGGTTTAATATTTGCTATTGGGTTGGGGATGTGTGTGTGAGCCCAGAGGAAAGTTGTTTGGTTTCTATTTTTTTTTGTTTCTTTTTTTAGTGTTGTATGCGTGAATGCCAAAGTCCTGGGAATGCATGCATACGAAACTTAACAAGGAGAAGAAAAGAGAAAGGCGGCTGTCATTAGGAGATTAGGGTTTAAAAATTTAAAATGGAAACATTTTTGATTAAATAAGAGGGATTTAAAGATTAAGAGAAAAAGGAAAGGGACAAGGAGATAAATTGTAATTAAGGGTGGGATTATTAGCTAATTAAAAGGAAAATAAAAAGTCTCCCATATTGATATGGAAGTAGATTTTGAATTTGAATTTAAATTTTGAAATGAAAATTTAATGAAAAATATAATGATAGATTTAAAAGGATATAGCTAATACGTATTAAGGTACGTAGCTAATACGAGTACGTAGAACGAATACGCTTAGCATCGATACGTAATACATATACCCATTAATTACGAATACGGAAAAAGTATGACAAGGGATAGTGTAAGAATAAAATGTATTATTAAAATACATGTCGTTACACTTTTACTTATTCTCTCTTTGAGTATTTGTGAGAGTGTCATTCCTGGAAACACTTAGCACACACATTAAATCGTTCACACAAGTTTGTTATCATCAAACTTGAAGTCATCGATCGGTGTATCCAATTACACGTTGTATCCAATAATCTCCCCCTTTTGTTGATGACAAACTAATATAAGATTTGCAATCACGATTCAAATGATATCATCGTGACATGAGTGTGTGTGAAGTGTGATGATGGAGGATGTATGCAACATGCAACAATTATGGCAATGATGTGCAACATACAAGCATGCATCAATGATGTTTCAAACATACAAGCATGCTCCCCCTTCCTTTACTTATGCTCCCCCTTGAACAAATATTTACATATTCATTAAGCACATACGTTCATTCATTATTCATTAATGCTCCCCATTAAACCAATATTCATATAACACATATAAGCATTAATGCACGTGCCAAATGTTCTCAATTCATTCTCCCCCTTTTGTTATCATCAAAAGTGTGTACATTAAGTCAAATTTCATACCACATGCAAACTAAAGAGTATTATAAATTACAACTAGCACTTGCATGTAGACATTCACATAATAAGCACTTTAAATTCAATGAAAATTATAACATAGACTTCTACACCATCATGTAAGTGTGATGATTAAACATTGAAGTATATGAGAAGAAACTTTCACGAAACTCAACCAAAACCAATCCACATTTTCCATTAAACATGAAATCACCTAGGATTGATTTTTCCACATCTCATTAAAAATGAGTCCAAGGTACCACACCCAAAACATAGCCTATAAGGACTCTTAGATGTGTGGGTGGCATTGCTCGACGAGTATAACACCAACGCTAAAGATTACCCGTAAATCATGTGTTGGATACTTGTAGGTAGTGTCGTTGTCAAGGATTGTATCCATTTTTCATACAGAGCTATTTTCATTCTTTTTCAATTTTTTCCATATTTAATTCTTTTGTGCTCAATTTTTATCCTTGGCAAGACACATCATATCCCTTAGATTTTCAGTTATTTTTCATCCTAAATTCACTTTCCAATATTTCATAAAAGATGTCTCCAAATGTAAAATAATATTTAATATTCATGGAAGTGAAAGTGTTGGTGTAGAAATCAAAATATTCTAATCATTGAACATGTCATGGCTATTTAGAAAATCAAACATGCGCATGTAGCCATAACAATAATACATCAATTTCTACATGGATATGAGTATCATTCATTAATATCACTTAAATGATTCAAAAGAAAGATGTACATTAAGCACCATTTTTTTTGCTTTTTGTCTTTTCCAATTTTTTTGATTTTTCTTTATAAAGAACTAAAGCAAGCAAACTAGCACACAAAATAAAAAAAGTCAAGCACACATGAAAATGCTATGAAGGTATGCATTAAGCTCAAAGTAGAAACCATACCTTCGCGGTGTCGTTTGGCTAAGGAACTAAAAAATGTGACGTTCAATCCATAGTTCCTCGCCATCTCCATCTTACCTACACGCTAGATGTTATGTGTGACCTTGGAATCCAACAAGGTCCACTCTTGTTAGTCATCAAATTTTTAGGAACCCACACTTGTTTGAATTTAATACTTGTGTCCTAAATTTGCAATAATGAGAAGTATGACCAACACTAGCACAAGTAACTCACTTTGCATACATATTTTTGACTTTCAATGGCTCAATGCGAATTTTCTTATAATTATACCTTTTAACATGTTTCAAATAATATCCAAGTCCACGTCTATTATTTCCATAAAGTTGATTTTCAAGAATAGTGTCCAACGATTGTTTTCCAATAGAAAATTTCTTTAATGACAATTCTAGACTAGTGACTTTGGATTTCAATAAAGCATTCTCATTCACAAGCAAAGTTCATTTACTTATAAAATCTTTCTTATTGTCCTCTTCAGCAATTATTTTTCTTTTAAGCTCATTATTTAGCATGCTAACCTTTTTAACAAGCAATTCATTTTCAGTTTCAAGTTTAATCACATTTTGCTTATACATGCTAATATCATGCATCAAAGTAGGACATATAAGACATTTAGCTTTTTCATGCAACCTAGATTTTTCTTCTTCCAACAAATTAATGGTAGATTCATATGCAACAAGTTTTCCTTTTAGTTCCTTAATCTCTAATGACCTGTTGTAAGTGTCTTGTTACAATTCATCATTGGCATTTCTATACTCTTCTAATGTGGAATCAAGTTTTTCTATAGTAGATTCTAGGTTGTCAATTTCATCTAGCATATCATTAATAGTACCAAGAAGTTGAGCTTTAGTTACCTCATCAAGCTTTCCTGTTAACCAAAGGGAGGTGTGGGCAGTCTCCTCAATCTCATCCTCGCTATCCATGTCCCACGTTAGCGCCAAAGTCTTTCCTTTCTTTTCAGCAAGATAATTCTCCTCTTGTTGGCAATCCTTCATAAAATGTCCATGCTTTTTATATTTAAAACATTTAACTTTATCAGTAGCAGTCTGCTCAGAAGATTTTTTAGAAGAATTAAGTTTATTAGAGCGAATGAACCTTTTTTGCATTTCTGCTCTTCCTTGAGGAGTTTTGATGTATTTTCTGAAGTTTCTGACCGTCAGTGCTATCTCCTCATCGTCATCTTCGTCATCTTCACTAGCTTGAAAAGCTAATGGTTTTGGTTCCTTCGCCTTTGGTTTCTCTCTAGCCTCTATATTCTACAGCTCAAGCTCGTGTGACATCAAGTTGCATATCAAGTCCTCCACTATCATCTGTGATAAATCTTTTGTTTCTTGAATGGCAGTGACTTTAGGCTGAAATGAGATTGGCAACAATCTCAAGATTTTCCTCACCTGTTCAAGACTAGAGTATGGCTTACCAAGGGGGCTAGACTTGTTGACGATGTCCGTGAACATCGCAAACATCTCTGATATGTATTCTGATGGAAGCATGCAAAAGCTCTCGTACTCTGTGTTCAGCAAAGCAAGTCTAGAATCCTTCACCTGTGACGTTTCCTCATGTGTCACCTCCAGCGTATGCCATGAGGCTTAGTCAACTTGATGAAGTGAAGATGAGCTTCTCTTTGAGCTTCTTGTTTTGTTTGAGCTTGAGCTTCATCACTTGAGTTTAGCCATGTTCGTCTTTGTCGTGGAGTATTGATGCGTGCTTCTTGGAGTATTAGTAGAGCTTCACAAAATCTGTATACTTAAAGTGTAGTGTAGTTAGTACATTAAGCATTTATTTGGTGTGCTCATCATCAAAATTACTTAGGGGTGGAATTCAATTTCCATCACTCTCCCCCTTTTTGATGATGACACCCAAATGCAAAATTTGAAGCAAGACATAAATATGAATAATATTTCAAGTATACTTACTCCCCCTGCTTTGATGCGGTTCTCCCCCTGCATCGAAGCTATTAGATATACAATTCTCATTTTTGCATTATATATTTTTCTCCCCCTTGTCATCAACAAAAATAAAACAGTAATTTCTATGGATCATTAAAAATAAGAGGAATTCAATTCCATATGCCTGCAATGGAGATGTTAGTTCATAGAACAACTAAGTTTGGCATAGCAGATAACTTCATAGTAGCTAGCATCACACAATAAGAGTTATTACAAACCATAGTTTAAGAGAACATTGTTTTTTGAAAAGAGAACCATTGTTTTGAAAGAGAAGTTCATGAGGCTAAGGATGACCGCTGTTCTTTTTCAGTTCCTTGATCTCTTCAAGGATCATAACAAGCGTCTCCTCAGTCATCTTGTTCCTTTTCACGACGATCTCCTTGAGGTCGTCCACCTTTTGATTGAGATCTTCAAATCCTTTCTCATGTGAGATCTTCAATTTTCCAATCTTTTTCAGGAGCATCTCCTGAAGTTCAAGGATGTAGGCAGGAACTTCTTCGTCTTCCTCGCCGCTTTCTTTTTCTTCTTCTTCACTTTCTTCATCAGAATCTGAAATAACAACCTTCTTACCTCGCCTTGAGGATGATGATCCTCCTTCGGTAGCGATTTGCTCTTCAGGGACATTGGATCCTGTGGATGGCAAGCAACACTAGAAGGGGGGTTGAATAGTGTTGATCAAATACTAAAACTTTTTCGCTCAACGATATTAACACAAATAAATTCCTTCTAACGTTGCCTAAGAAACCAAGTAGAGTGATCTACGCTTGGTTCTTAATCAACAATATAATTAAAAATGCACAGCGAAATTTCACAGCAGGTAGTCGACTCCTTATGAGCAGTAGTCGACTCCCAGAGAATATGTTAGGACAAAATAAGATAAATATGAATTTCAGCGTATATAGATAAAATTGATCTTTGCTGTAAATAAAAGATATGAATGAAAAGATAATCAAACACAGATCAACAAGCACAAACAAAAGGATTTTATCCTGGTTCCCCGCAACCCGGGTACGTCCAGTCCCCGACCAATCCGGTACGAGATTTCCACTATCTGCCTTGGCAAATACAAGCACCTAACTTCACTTGTTAGGATTTCCAACGACCTAGCCTTGACCAGGATTTCCGAACGCAACGCCTAGACTTGTCTAGGGTTTTACCCTTGCCTCACAAACCGAGGACTTTCCAACTGGCAACAACTAGACTTGTCTACTGTTCCAACAATTAACACAATAAGAGATTTGTTCAATACTCTACAATAAATGTTAGAGATTGAAAATACACCCGATTCTATAGCCAATCAAAAGATAGACAATTGTGTAGTGGCTTAATAGAATGATAGTCTAGATCACACAAAGATACGAGATAAGTTCATTGTGATCTAGAGCTTTTTCAAAAATCCTTCAAATAAAATTAAAGAGAAATAATAGAGAGGATTTTGAAAAACAATTTAGCCAACAAAATAATAATATGATCTTCAAAAGAATTGGAAAAATATTGCAAGATCAAAAACTGAAATTAAAATTGGCTAGAGAGAAGAAATTTGAGAGCTTTGATTCACGAGAGCTTTTACGAATTTTTATTTTTCAATCTTGTATTTTTCACAAAAGAATTAAGCTCTATTTATAGGGAAAAACTGAGATTTGAATTTCAAATTTGGTTTGACTTTTGTCCCAAAAATTTCGGAGTAAATTGCTCAAAAGATTTTAAAATTCAAATTCAAAACGTCTGAAAATTTCCAGCAGGTAGTCGACTCCCTCTATAGGTAGTCGACTCCCAGAGGAGTCTAGGAAATTTTCGTCCCTGACAAGTAGTCGACTCCCTACTTTTGGTAGTCGACTCCCAGAGGAGTTTTTCCTGTTGTTCTAGTCAAAAGTGTAGTTAACTCCAGGGTGTGTGGAGTTTCACTACGAGAATTATGAAGTGACTAGAAAAGCTCTTTAAAAACTATTTTTGAAGATAGTTAAAAATTGTTTCGAAATCATTTGTGTGTGTGTTGTCTATTTGATATGGCTTTGACAAATATCCTAAAAGACACGACACACTCACACTAGACTCTGAACATGTCTTCGGCAGCTTAGTCAACTTGATGAAGTGAAGATGAGCTTCTCTTTGAGCTTCTTGTTTTGTTTGAGCTTGAGCTTCATCACTTGAGTTTAGCCATGTTCGTCTTTGTCGTGGAGTAATGATGCGTGCTTCTTGGAGTATTAGTAGAGCTTCACAAAATCTGTATACTTAAAGTGTAGTGTAGTTAGTACATTAAGCATTCATTTGGTGTGCTCATCATCAAAATTACTTAGGGGTGGAATTCAATTTCCATCACTCTCCCCCTTTTTGATGATGACACCCAAATGCAAAATTTGAAGCAAGACATAAATATGAATAATATTTCAAGTATACTTACTCCCCCTGCTTTGATGCGGTTCTCCCCCTGCATCGAAGCTATTAGATATACAATTCTCATTTTTGCATTATATATTTTTCTTCCCCTTGTCATCAACAAAAATAAAACAGTAATTTCTATGGATCATTAAAAATAAGAGAAATTCAATTCCATATGCCTGCAATGGAGATGTTAGTTCATAGAACAACTAAGTTTGGCATAGCAGATAACTTCATAGTAGCTAGCATCACACAATAAGAGTTATTACAAACCATAGTTTAAGAGAACATTGTTTTTTGAAAAGAGAACCATTGTTTTGAAAGAGAAGTTCATGAGGCTAAGGATGACCGCTGTTCTTTTTCAGTTCCTTGATCTCTTCAAGGATCATAACAAGCGTCTCCTCAGTCATCTTGTTCCTTTTCACGACGATCTCCTTGAGGTCGTCCACCTTTTGATTAAGATCTTCAAATCCTTTCTCATGTGAGATCTTCAATTTTCCAATCTTTTTCAGGAGCATCTCCTGAAGTTCAAGGATGTAGGCAGGAACTTCTTCTTCTTCCTCGCCGCTTTCTTTTTCTTCTTCTTCACTTTCTTCATCAGAATCTGAAATAACAACCTTCTTACCTCGCCTTGAGGATGATGATCCTCCTTCGGTAGCGATTTGCTCTTCAGGGACATTGGATCCTGTGGATGGCAAGCAACACTAGAAGGGGGGTTGAATAGTGTTGATCAAATACTAAAACTTTTTCGCTCAACGATATTAACACAAATAAATTCCTTCTAACGTTGCCTAAGAAACCAAGTAGAGTGATCTACGCTTGGTTCTTAATCAACAATATAATTAAAAATGCACAGCGAAATTTCACAGCAGGTAGTCGACTCCTTATGAGCAGTAGTCGACTCCCAGAGAATATGTTAGGACAAAATAAGATAAATATGAATTTCAGCGTATATAGATAAAATTGATCTTTGCTGTAAATAAAAGATATGAATGAAAAGATAATCAAACACAGATCAACAAGCGCAAACAAAAGGATTTTATCCTGGTTCCCCGCAACCCGGGTACGTCCAGTCCCCGACCAATCCGGTACGAGATTTCCACTATCTGCCTTGGCAAATACAAGCACCTAACTTCACTTGTTAGGATTTCCAACGACCTAGCCTTGACCAGGATTTCCGAACGCAACGCCTAGACTTGTCTAGGGTTTTACCCTTGCCTCACAAACCGAGGACTTTCCAACTGGCAACAACTAGACTTGTCTACTGTTCCAACAATTAACACAATAAGAGATTTGTTCAATACTCTACAATAAATGTTAGAGATTGAAAATACACCCGATTCTATAGCCAATCAAAAGATAGACAATTGTGTAGTGGCTTAATAGAATGATAGTCTAGATCACACAAAGATACGAGATAAGTTCATTGTGATCTAGAGCTTTTTCAAAAATCCTTCAAATAAAATTAAAGAGAAATAATAGAGAGGATTTTGAAAAACAATTTAGCCAACAAAATAATAATATGATCTTCAAAAGAATTGAAAAATATTGCAAGATCAAAAACTGAAATTAAAATTAGCTAGAGAGAAGAAATTTGAGAGCTTTGATTCACGAGAGCTTTTACGAATTTTTATTTTTCAATCTTGTATTTTTCACAAAAGAATTAAGCTCTATTTATAGGGAAAAACTGAGATTTGAATTTCAAATTTGGTTTGACTTTTGTCCCAAAAATTTCGGAGTAAATTGCTCAAAAGATTTTAAAATTCAAATTCAAAACGTCTGAAAATTTCCAGCAGGTAGTCGACTCCCTCTATAGGTAGTCGACTCCCAGAGGAGTCTAGGAAATTTTCGTCCCTGACAAGTAGTCGACTCCCTACTTTTGGTAGTCGACTCCCAGAGGAGTTTTTCCTGTTGTTCTAGTCAAAAGTGTAGTTAACTCCAGGGTGCGTGGAGTTTCACTACGAGAATTATGAAGTGACTAGAAAAGCTCTTTAAAAACTATTTTTGAAGATAGTTAAAAATTGTTTCGAAATCATTTGTGTGTGTGTTGTCTATTTGATATGGCTTTGACAAATATCCTAAAAGACACGACACACTCACACTAGACTCTGAACATGTCTTCGGCAGCTTAGTCAACTTGATGAAGTGAAGATGAGCTTCTCTTTGAGCTTCTTGTTTTGTTTGAGCTTGAGCTTCATCACTTGAGTTTAGCCATGTTCGTCTTTGTCGTGGAGTATTGATGCGTGCTTCTTGGAGTATTAGTAGAGCTTCACAAAATCTGTATACTTAAAGTGTAGTGTAGTTAGTACATTAAGCATTCATTTGGTGTGCTCATCATCAAAATTACTTAGGGGTGGAATTCAATTTCCATCACTCTCCCCCTTTTTGATGATGACACCCAAATGCAAAATTTGAAGCAAGACATAAATATGAATAATATTTCAAGTATACTTACTCCCCCTGCTTTGATGCGGTTCTCCCCCTGCATCGAAGCTATTAGATATACAATTCTCATTTTTGCATTATATATTTTTCTCCCCCTTGTCATCAACAAAAATAAAACAGTAATTTCTATGGATCATTAAAAATAAGAGGAATTCAATTCCATATGCCTGCAATGGAGATGTTAGTTCATAGAACAACTAAGTTTGGCATAGCAGATAACTTCATAGTAGCTAGCATCACACAATAAGAGTTATTACAAACCATAGTTTAAGAGAACATTGTTTTTTGAAAAGAGAACCATTGTTTTGAAAGAGAAGTTCATGAGGCTAAGGATGACCGCTGTTCTTTTTCAGTTCCTTGATCTCTTCAAGGATCATAACAAGCGTCTCCTCAGTCATCTTGTTCCTTTTCACGACGATCTCCTTGAGGTCGTCCACCTTTTGATTGAGATCTTCAAATCCTTTCTCATGTGAGATCTTCAATTTTCCAATCTTTTTTAGGAGCATCTCCTGAAGTTCAAGGATGTAGGCAGGAACTTCTTCTTCTTCCTCGCCGCTTTCTTTTTCTTCTTCTTCACTTTCTTCATCAGAATCTGAAATAACAACCTTCTTACCTCGCCTTGAGGATGATGATCCTCCTTCGGTAGCGATTTGCTCTTCAGGGACATTGGATCCTGTGGATGGCAAGCAACACTAGAAGGGGGGTTGAATAGTGTTGATCAAATACTAAAACTTTTTCGCTCAACGATATTAACACAAATAAATTCCTTCTAACGTTGCCTAAGAAACCAAGTAGAGTGATCTACGCTTGGTTCTTAATCAACAATATAATTAAAAATGCACAGCGAAATTTCACAGCAGGTAGTCGACTCCTTATGAGCAGTAGTCGACTCCCAGAGAATATGTTAGGACAAAATAAGATAAATATGAATTTCAGCGTATATAGATAAAATTGATCTTTGCTGTAAATAAAAGATATGAATGAAAAGATAATCAAACACAGATCAACAAGTGCAAACAAAAGGATTTTATCCTGGTTCCCCGCAACCCGGGTACGTCCAGTCCCCGACCAATCCGGTACGAGATTTCCACTATTTGCCTTGGCAAATACAAGCACCTAACTTCACTTGTTAGGATTTCCAACGACCTAGCCTTGACCAGGATTTCCGAACGCAACGCCTAGACTTGTCTAGGGTTTTACCCTTGCCTCACAAACCGAGGACTTTCCAACTGGCAACAACTAGACTTGTCTACTGTTCCAACAATTAACATAATAAGAGATTTGTTCAATACTCTACAATAAATGTTAGAGATTGAAAATACACCCGATTCTATAGCCAATCAAAAGATAGACAATTGTGTAGTGGCTTAATAGAATGATAGTCTAGATCACACAAAGATACGAGATAAGTTCATTGTGATCTAGAGCTTTTTCAAAAATCCTTCAAATAAAATTAAAGAGAAATAATAGAGAGGATTTTGAAAAACAATTTAGCCAACAAAATAATAATATGATCTTCAAAAGAATTGGAAAAATATTGCAAGATCAAAAACTGAAATTAAAATTGGCTAGAGAGAAGAAATTTGAGAGCTTTGATTCACGAGAGATTTTACGAATTTTTATTTTTCAATCTTGTATTTTTCACAAAAGAATTAAGCTCTATTTATAGGGAAAAACTGAGATTTGAATTTCAAATTTGGTTTGACTTTTGTCCCAAAAATTTCGGAGTAAATTGCTCAAAAGATTTTAAAATTCAAATTCAAAACGTCTGAAAATTTCCAGCAGGTAGTCGACTCCCTCTATAGGTAGTCGACTCCCAGAGGAGTCTAGGAAATTTTCGTCCCTGACAAGTAGTCGACTCCCTACTTTTGGTAGTCGACTCCCAGAGGAGTTTTTCCTGTTGTTCTAGTCAAAAGTGTAGTTAACTCCAGGGTGCGTGGAGTTTCACTACGAGAATTATGAAGTGACTAGAAAAGCTCTTTAAAAACTATTTTTGAAGATAGTTAAAAATTGTTTCGAAATCATTTGTGTGTGTGTTGTCTATTTGATATGGCTTTGACAAATATCCTAAAAGACACGACACACTCACACTAGACTCTGAACATGTCTTCGGCAGCTTAGTCAACTTGATGAAGTGAAGATGAGCTTCTCTTTGAGCTTCTTGTTTTGTTTGAGCTTGAGCTTCATCACTTGAGTTTAGCCATGTTCGTCTTTGTCGTGGAGTATTGATGCGTGCTTCTTGGAGTATTAGTAGAGCTTCACAAAATCTGTATACTTAAAGTGTAGTGTAGTTAGTACATTAAGCATTCATTTGGTGTGCTCATCATCAAAATTACTTAGGGGTGGAATTCAATTTCCATCACTCTCCCCCTTTTTGATGATGACACCCAAATGCAAAATTTGAAGCAAGACATAAATATGAATAATATTTCAAGTATACTTACTCCCCCTGCTTTGATGCGGTTCTCCCCCTGCATCGAAGCTATTAGATATACAATTCTCATTTTTGCATTATATATTTTTCTCCCCCTTGTCATCAACAAAAATAAAACAGTAATTTCTATGGATCATTAAAAATAAGAGGAATTCAATTCCATATGCCTGTAATGGAGATGTTAGTTCATAGAACAACTAAGTTTGGCATAGCAGATAACTTCATAGTAGCTAGCATCACACAATAAGAGTTATTACAAACCATAGTTTAAGAGAACATTGTTTTTTGAAAAGAGAACCATTGTTTTGAAAGAGAAGTTCATGAGGCTAAGGATGACCGCTGTTCTTTTTCAGTTCCTTGATCTCTTCAAGGATCATAACAAGCGTCTCCTCAGTCATCTTGTTCCTTTTCACGACGATCTCCTTGAGGTCGTCCACCTTTTGATTGAGATCTTCAAATCCTTTCTCATGTGAGATCTTCAATTTTCCAATCTTTTTCAGGAGCATCTCCTGAAGTTCAAGGATGTAGGCAGGAACTTCTTCTTCTTCCTCGCCGCTTTCTTTTTCTTCTTCTTCACTTTCTTCATCAGAATCTGAAATAACAACCTTCTTACCTCGCCTTGAGGATGATGATCCTCCTTCGGTAGCGATTTGCTCTTCAGGGACATTGGATCCTATGGATGGCAAGCAACACTAGAAGGGGGGTTGAATAGTGTTGATCAAATACTAAAACTTTTTCGCTCAACGATATTAACACAAATAAATTCCTTCTAACGTTGCCTAAGAAACCAAGTAGAGTGATCTACGCTTGGTTCTTAATCAACAATATAATTAAAAATGCACAGCGAAATTTCACAGCAGGTAGTCGACTCCTTATGAGCAGTAGTCGACTCCCAGAGAATATGTTAGGACAAAATAAGATAAATATGAATTTCAGCGTATATAGATAAAATTGATCTTTGCTGTAAATAAAAGATATGAATGAAAAGATAATCAAACACAGATCAACAAGCGCAAACAAAAGGATTTTATCCTGGTTCCCCGCAACCCGGGTACGTCCAGTCCCCGACCAATCCGGTACGAGATTTCCACTATCTGCCTTGGCAAATACAAGCACCTAACTTCACTTGTTAGGATTTCCAACGACCTAGCCTTGACCAGGATTTCCGAACGCAACGCCTAGACTTGTCTAGGGTTTTACCCTTGCCTCACAAACCGAGGACTTTCCAACTGGCAACAACTAGACTTGTCTACTGTTCCAACAATTAACACAATAAGAGATTTGTTCAATACTCTACAATAAATGTTAGCGATTGAAAATACACCCGATTCTATAGCCAATCAAAAGATAGACAATTGTGTAGTGGCTTAATAGAATGATAGTCTAGATCACACAAAGATACGAGATAAGTTCATTGTGATCTAGAGCTTTTTCAAAAATCCTTCAAATAAAATTAAAGAGAAATAATAGAGAGGATTTTGAAAAACAATTTAGCCAACAAAATAATAATATGATCTTCAAAAGAATTGGAAAAATATTGCAAGATCAAAAACTGAAATTAAAATTGGCTAGAGAGAAGAAATTTGAGAGCTTTGATTCACGAGAGCTTTTACGAATTTTTATTTTTCAATCTTGTATTTTTCACAAAAGAATTAAGCTCTATTTATAGGGAAAAACTGAGATTTGAATTTCAAATTTGGTTTGACTTTTGTCCCAAAAATTTCGGAGTAAATTGCTCAAAAGATTTTAAAATTCAAATTCAAAACGTCTGAAAATTTCCAGCAGGTAGTTGACTCCCTCTATAGGTAGTCGACTCCCAGAGGAGTCTAGGAAATTTTCGTCCCTGACAACTAGTCGACTCCCTACTTTTGGTAGTCGACTCCCAGAGGTGTTTTTCCTGTTGTTCTAGTCAAAAGTGTAGTTAACTCCAGGGTGCGTGGAGTTTCACTACGAGAATTATGAAGTGACTAGAAAAGCTCTTTAAAAACTATTTTTGAAGATAGTTAAAAATTGTTTCGAAATCATTTGTGTGTGTGTTGTCTATTTGATATGGCTTTGACAAATATCCTAAAAGACACGACACACTCACACTAGACTCTGAACATGTCTTCGACAGCTTAGTCAACTTGATGAAGTGAAGATGAGCTTCTCTTTGAGCTTCTTGTTTTGTTTGAGCTTGAGCTTCATCACTTGAGTTTAG
Source organism: Scilla litardierei (assembly GCA_030789695.1). Lineage (NCBI taxonomy): Eukaryota > Viridiplantae > Streptophyta > Magnoliopsida > Asparagales > Asparagaceae > Scilla > Scilla litardierei. The sequence continues at coordinate 579,840,264 of CM061142.1, forward strand.
CCATGTTCGTCTTTGTCGTGGAGTATTGATGCGTGCTTCTTGGAGTATTAGTAGAGCTTCACAAAATCTGTATACTTAAAGTGTAGTGTAGTTAGTACATTAAGCATTCATTTGGTGTGCTCATCATCAAAATTACTTAGGGGTGGAATTCAATTTCCATCAGTTGGATCTGGATCTAAGCCTTAGGGGTGAATAGGCTAATAAAAATTCTCGTGCAACCTACAAGCAATCACAGGCAGTTATAGCAGATGCAGAGTAAATATAATCAATCCCAGAGTACGTAGCAGATTTACCCTGGTTCGGTCGTCCCCACGACCTACGTCCAGCCCCGAAATCAAATACTAGATTAATAATGTTCCTGATAAAACCTGTAGCTAGAGGACCTTTCTACACTCACCTGGTTCTCTGTACTGCACTCCACCTGTGCTCCTGGTACAACCTGTAGCTAGAGAACACACTCTACACTCACCTGGCTCTCAATACCTGCACTTCACCGGTGCTAAACAAAACTAATCCTAGTATAAGCTCTCACTTGACTATCCTAACTAGTCAAGTCCCTCTTGTCTAGTACAACACTAGACAAGACCCCAAAAGTATCACAAATATGATAAAGTTTCCCATACAGAGATCGATACACTACTACACAAATATAAAGAGTAAAGAGTTCAGAAAAGCTCAGTTTGTATCCGTGTCGTCATCTCTGTCGATCAACGCGTCAGCAGCTTCATGCTGGTGTAAATGGTGTCTCAATCCGATGTCTGGATCTCAAGATATAGCCCTCCGAAGTTCGATGCACAAATCTACCCGAATCTGGTATGTGCATAAATCAATTCTCTGTTCTACAGAATTGGCAGCAGTCTGTGCGTAAAGTATGTTTCTTTGCCTTCTTCCAGAAATTGGAGTAAATCGATCCGAGCTCAAAAAAATCCAAATAAATACTCGTTGGAATCATGAGCTCGTCCTCTTTGACTGAAAAATAAGAAATTGCCGATTTGGATGCTCTTATAAATAGGAATTCTCATATCTTTGAAGTGCATCCAAGGGCTTGGAATTTGATCTCTTGGACCTTGCTTCTTCAAAAATGGTGGCATTGGTTGCTTGCTCCTCTAGGTTGGAGATGGCTTATGCTTGGATATCTAGCTTGATGGTGGATAGTTCTTTCTGCTTGCGGCAAGGCTTGGAGTTGATGAAGAACTTCGGCCTAGGAGATGATGAAATATATGAAGCTATTCAGAATACAACTCATGCTAAAATAAATACCACTGATTTAATACAAAGATTAAAATCAGAAAAATATCATCATATTGTATAGCACTGAGTTGTGATCATTTGGCACAAACGGTTCATCGATCCGAACTCTGTGGATAGAGTTATGCACTTTTTAGCATCGTCCGTCGAGCTCCTTCTTCTTCCTGCGAATTTGATGATATCTTTGAAGCTTGGAGGATAAATTCGGCCAAGATGAAGAGAAATGAGTCTAGGGCCGGCCTTGTTTGTGTGTTCTCTCTCCTTTGGATGTGGGTTTATATATATGAAGATGGGATCAATTAGAATCAATTAGAATCCCATAGAATAAGGAGATTGTATGGAATCCTAACTTGAATAGGATTTGAAATAATCATATGGAAGATCTCTTTCAATCACGATAGGATTTAGAGTTTGAATATGGGTGGCTATAGGATTTGAATTAAGATCTCATTTAATATCTTATATTGATTTGCATGAGATTCTCCATATCTCTCCATCTTTGACAAAGTTTTAATTTGTATGTCTTTATGATTTGATTCATGCACCAATTGATTTGAATCAATTCAAATATGGATTTGAATTGATTTCCTTCTTATATCCCCATCTTTGACTTAGTCCAATATGTGTAGCCATTATCTCCATCTTTGACCATGTCCACTTTGCTAATGCATGACAAATTCTCCGTCGCTTTTACTTAGTCTCTCTTTGAGTATTTACGAGAGTGCCATTCCTGAAAATACTTAGCACACACATTAAATCGTTCACACGCGTTTGTTATCATCAAACATAAAGTCATCGTTCGTTGTATCCAACTACATGTTGTATCCAACAAAACTTTCTAGGACAAGTGGTTGCTCGGTGACAAGGCATTGGATTGCTTCGGGAAATTGCTCCATGACATTGTTTTTGGAACTGCAAGAACAAAGGTATGATCTTTATTAGAGTAGCTAAAATTTTAATAATAGTTTTATAGATCTATCCTTGCAAGGATGGTTTGCCTAACTCCTGGATAGTATAGATCCTGCTTAGGTTTGGTTTTTCCATCAAGTTTTCTATAAAAATATGATTTTATTAATTTTATGCTTCCGCTTTCTTCCCACATCTGTTAAGCCTTGGGCTAAATGATGGGAAAAATCCCTATGATTACCTCAACAAAACCCTTCAGTGGTATTGGAGCAGGGTTTATTTTGATTTATTTACTACTAATATAATCATGTGTGGGACGTTTGATGTATTCTCTGTGTCATGTAAGCTCTCTAGTTATTTTTATTTTTCATTATGTAATTCGATAGTGCTTCTATGCTGTTGCGCTTTAAATTTATATTCACAAGTGCACGTGTCATGTTTAGCGGGTGTCGAACACATGGAGGCGAATGTCTGAATCAATGGTTGGTGTCAAGTTTTGTGTTGCCATGGGATTGATGTAACAGAGGGTAAAGAGCAATTAACTAGGAGGGAATTCAATTAGGAGAGGAAGCTAGGGCTAACGTATCACCATTATTATAAGGGTTGAGCTAAATGGATCTAGCTTCTCGGCCCAGGGATTGTAGTCAACGATGAGGGCTAAGCTTTGATCCTTGTTCTCTCGACGTCTAACCGTGAGAGAGGACTCAGAGAATAGGTTGGATCCCTATCGTAGCCCTGATGGCTCGCGGTCTCTACGATATATGTAATTCTAGTGAGTGTGCTCGATTGGTCGTCGGCGTCGGGCACTAGATAGTCAACCCTCCGTTAGGGAAGTAAAATCAAAACCCCAATGACTCGTTGGTGGTTAGGATTGTGTAGCACCGTAACGGAACGAGTTGAATTCAGTTTATCATCCAATAATATCCCTAGGTTACAATCTTATCTGGATCGATATTTGTGACGATCTATTATGATCAATCCCTACAATAGTGCTCTACATGGCCCTAGCATAATGGTCTACTCACTAATCATGGTAGTAGTAGGTGAAATCAATGTAATAGAGTTCATAGTTAGCAAAGTAAGGAATGTGCTAAAAAATGACAATCAATGCAATCACAATGCAATAGAGATTTAGGAAGCAAATAACCGAGTAAAACCCAAGATTAAAGAGTCTTACAATCCAACTCAGAGAATTACAACAAAAAGAGACCCAGAGAATCTCCCAGAAAACGCACACAAAGTTAAGAAAAGTGGAAAAAGCTTCTCTGGTTCGTTATACAACTTTCATTAAATAGATTACCTTACGCACGGCCGTGCCGAAAAGTGGCACGGCCATGCCAAGCCTAACGACATAGGTTAAACAATGCCGCCATTGATCTGCACGGTCGTGTCGCTAAGTTGTGTCGCTAAATCGACACGGCCGTGTCATCTAGTCTTCTGCGCTCCAGCTGCCCAGCTGTCCCAAATTGACACGGCCATGTGAAACGACCGTGTTGCCAGTCAGCGTACTAGAATAATTCTGGCACGCCCGTGCCGCTGATCTACAACATTCTCCTTCAGCTGGTGCATTGACACGGCCATGTAGATACACACACAGCTGTGTCATACCTCCTTCTCCTACTTTTGGCCTCCAAAGCTCGACCATGCCACTTCCTCTCCTTGGCTTCCCTCCTTCGGCCTCAATATCACCTAAAATGCATCGTTTAGGCTCCATCTCTTGCAACATAGAGAAAAGCATACCCCGTGCATCAAAGTGGTAAAAGATAATAACGATAAAAATAAAGGCGACGGTGTGAAATAAAGCGAGAAAACACAGTGAAAAAAGGGTGGGAAAATGTGTATAAAATATGCCTAACACATGCACTTTATTGGTGAAAAATATAAATTCTTTGCCTTCCCTATTTGTACTAATTATTCTTTCCAAAGGCATTAACTTTCGTATTGTAATAGTTAATTTAGGAGGCGATACTACTCGATTTTGTTAATGGCGTTTTCTTTATAGAGATGAGATGGGCCAAAGACACCCTTCGCAAGGCTTTTCTAGGTGGTGGTCCTCTTGCTGGATTTTATGGAATTTCTATAGTAATTAGGGTTGTATACTAGAGAGATAACACGAATATGTGATGGTTGTAATTTTTTTATGCGATGGATGGATTATGTTTTTTTCTCTGCTTACTGGTTTTCACGGCGTAAGTAGAATGACATAAAATTTTATATTGCAAGGGTCCTATCACTGCTCTACCATAGTTATCTAATCTGTGGCATATCAAATGACGTGGTCTCACGGCTCTTGCATTAGTTGTATATGCTTTTGGGTTTTCGAAAATCTGTTTTTGAAAACTAGGATTCTCTTTTGTTATATGATAACTACCTGAGATGACTAATGATGTGTATTGTTTTGCATTGAATAATAGAAATTGATTCTTTAAAAGCTAGTTTTAGGAACCACCTAGCTAATAAGGATTAACTAAATCGATGAACCCATAACTATATCGATGGAGCAAATTTTGATGATATGCATTTTTAAGGAATCCTCGAGCTGGTGTTTAAGATTGTTTGGTGTTGAAGGTTGGATCACCCTAGAAGGGCTCGCGCTCTCTCAGGATAGTGATCCTACTTGGCCAAATCTGATTGGCCATGTTCACTTGGATCAACTTAGAATTTCAATTATCATTAAATGCAGACATTAATTATATTCTAGTCAATTATGTTAATATTCCTTTTCAAGATTAGCTATAGCCCTCCTTGCTTTTGGAGTTATGAAACCAAGGATCCCTATTATGGTTGTTGCGCAAACCCAAGCTATATCATTGTTATCTTTTGGGAACTAATTCCACCATACATAGGATGTAGTCCAGCCTTAACCCAAGCCATCGTATCACAAATACAACCCTTGACGGAGGTGGAAGCTGATACCTTCCTGGTAGGCCTCTTGGGTGGCATAATGTGTGTGTAATGATGTGAATGGGATGAGACACACACTAAATGCAATGATCTAAAGAAAAAGCAGCAAAAATTTTAAGCAAAACTTGAAATTTTGGGAAGGGGAAAGAGTTTACCCAAGATTGATGGATCTCGATGGATCTTCTCCTCCAATTGGCTCATCGCTGCGGATCAAGCTCCCCCAAGCTTCTCCATGGTGTTAGGTATTGGTGTTTCATACCAATATTATTTTGATGATGATCACAATACATTATGTTGTTGCTAATGTCTCTCATGTTTTAGTCTCATGGTTAACAAATGAAGAATATCATTTTTGGAGACTAAATGCTTGGTGCAAGGATGGACATCAAGAGGGGCATTCGATGGACATCAAGAGGAGCAATGCCAGAGCTTGGGACTTGATGAAGGGAAGCTCATCAAGAGGTGCCAAAGCTTGGAAGATGGTGGAGAGAATCAAGGCATCAAGAGCTTGAAACATAGACTCTAAGGGAAGCAATGTAATCCATGTAATATCTTTTATTACTTGCTTTTTATCTTTTTAAGTCTAGGATTATTGTAATGCCTTGATCGATGGTCTTCTCATTCATGCATATGCATATAACCATCTTAGTGAGCCTTAGGATTATCATAGAATCCAACCCAATCGGTTCATCATGCCAAATGACTCAATTGGAGTCTCTGGCTCTCCAACAGGCGACTACTGAAGGAAAGACATGCGACTGGGTGATTCCAGGTGTCTGGCCAACCTTCTAGTTCTACAGTCGATTGTAGTGCACTGCTCAAGTCAACCTTTATTGACTCATACTTGAGCTTTTGGAAACAGACGACTGGCGTTCATTATTCAGGCGCCTTTCTTCCATCAGACGCCTGGGAATTATCCTACAGTCGTCTGTGTGCCAAAGTGTGTAACTTGCATTTTTCTGGGCATTAATCCACTTTGTGTGATAGCCGACTTATTTAGAGTTTACAGTCGCATGTATATTTTCAGGCGCCTGAACTTTGGTGATTCGTCGTCTGAATGCACAAGTGCGTAAGTTGCATTCTCTATGTTTCTGTCCAGCCCATGTGACAGTCACCTGTCGAAGAATATATATTCAGGTACCTGCACATTGTATAGGCACCTGTTAGTATTCACATCTCCCAGCTCAGATTATAGCCGTTGCAGATTTTCTATCTTGGCTTTTTCCTTGGGTATTATGGGGTTTTTGGGGCTTCTTATAAATTGGAGTTAGCTTAGTTCATTAAGAACTCTTGGAACTATTGAAGATCATTAAGGATCATTAAGCCACCCTCCTTATCTCTCATTTCCCTCTTATGAGCATTTCTCTCTTCATGCATTGAAGTCAAGCTCAAGGAAAATCATCCAAGTGCATTCAAGCACATCTCATCACTTGGAGATCCTATTCCATGCATTCTTCTTCATATTGAGTAAGTTCATCTCAAGGCATGTAATGCCCATACATGTGATATACCATATGAGGGTGTGTGTATAGTAATTTGCTGTGTGAATGATAATATCCTATTGGTTGCCTAATTGTATGAATTTATGGGTGGCATGTTGTACGATGTATTACTTGGATGATTTGTGGTGTAGTGTGTCAAATTGTTGTGAGTATTAGTGGAAGTATTAGTATCAGTGTTACTGGTATTAATGGATGGTATTGTGGTTGCTATTAGTGTTATTATTATTAATATTATTATTGTGTTGTTGTTGATGTTGCTATTATTATTGTTATTATTGATTGTGCCTATTATTATTGTTGTTGTTTGGGCTTGAGTTATTAGAAGGGGACATTGTTATAGTTAATTTTGTCATTGGGTTAATTTTGTCATTGGGCTTTGTCATAGGGCTTGGTATTGGGCTTGAATGCTTAGAATATTAGAATTGAGAGAGAGAGAAAGAGAGTTTATTTATAGGAAGGGCAAACTGGTAAATAGGCACTTTCTACAAACTTCCTCCATTTTCTCCCATTCTTTATTTTATTTTCCTCTTCCCATTTCCTTCTCCACTAAGCCTGCCAATTTCTCCAAGTGATGGTCGAATGAAACCTGCACAAAAAAATGAAGTTGAAAGAAGAAAGAAAGTGGAAGAAAAAAAGAGAAAAAAAAGAGGAGTGGCCGAAATGCAATCAGGAAGAGAAAAAGAAGAATTAAAGAAGAAAGAAATGAAAAGAAAATGGAAGAAAGAAAGAAGAGTGATGAGGGAAGGGGGAAAGATATAGAGGAGTGATCACTCCATATTTTACACCTTTTTTCCGTGTATTTGCATGCCATTTAGATCGCCCAAATCATGTTTTTCACGATATATCGACGATATTGCGATGCTTTTCACGATTTGTTGTTTTTGTCGCATTTCAGGTGATTTGGCGCGATTTGGAGTGATCTCGAGACGCGCTTACTCTAGACGGCCACCGACGACCTCCCCGAGGGGTATCTCGCTGTTGGAGAGGAACGGAAGAAGAATGGACGTCGTAGGAGCGACGAGGAGGCCAAAACAATCAGATTGGGCATCTTTTGTGTCCCACTCGGCCGAGTGGAGGAGCCACTCGGCTGACCAGCGAGACACTGCTCGGCCGGCCCGTTCAGACACGATTTCCATGTGTACTCGGCCGAGCGACGGAGACCACATCGGCCGAGTGACTATACACGTCCGCCCGAGTGGCGCCCAGACGAAGCCCCTCCAAAATATCGAAGTTTCTGTTTTTCGGCCACCTGAGCTTCAGAAGACCCACTCGGCCGAGTGGCAAACCACGTCCGCCCGAGTGAAGTGAAGCCATCGGCCGAGTGACGACAACTCACTCGGCCGAGCCGCCTCCGAACTGAAGACCCTTGAAGCCCCCGACTTACTGGAAAATGACAGGGTTTTCACTCGGCCGGGCAACTTTTGTCACTCGGCCGAGTGCGATGCGCTGCCTGTAGCGAAATTTGCGGAAAACAGGCTGTGCAGGGGCGTTTTGGTCAGGATTTTTGGACGATTTTTGGGGCTATTTAAGCCCTGTTTTTACCCTAGTTTTGAGAGCCATCTCTTAGATTTTTTGCAGCTTTTTGAGACTACTTTTTAGCTTTATTATTTGTGATTGGAGAAGAGGAAAAACTTGGATTTTTGTTGGATTAATTGAAGAACTACATTGGTTTGCATCTCTCTTCCCCAAAAACTCTATTTTTATTGTTTATATCATTGTTGTTATGAATTCCATTGCCTATTTCATTGATTATTTTTGTGCTATTGCTATGATTTGTGAGTAGTCTCCACGTCTTGGGGCGTGGGGATGAACCCTACAAGCCCAATTTCGTATTTGTGATAAATTGGTAGAAATTGTGCTAGAATCAATAATTAGAGATTGGATTGGGATCGAATTACTACGGATAGCTAGGTATTCATATCAATTGGGATTTGCAAGAGATTGGATCCCAATTTGATAGGAAGCCCTAGAAATCCGAATTGGGTTGGAGTCGGACTTTCGAAGTATCGGTTTGCAAGAGATTGGACCGATACTAGGATCTCCGGTTGCAATTCCGTGCCGATACCCGTTTGCAAGAGATTGGACGGGTAGGAACTATCCTAATTTAGATTGTGGACCGAGTTTGCAAGAGATTGGGCTCGGTGCGCAATTGGACGATGATGTTGATCCTAATGCTAGCTTTCCTAGGCTAGGGTTTGCAAGAGATTGGACCCGACCCTAGGATAGCTATAGACCGGCAACAGCGCGAGAGCGTGAGCTTGGTTCCACATTTAGTTGCAACTAGTTCATCCAAATTCTCATTCTAGCAATTTTGATACCGACGAACCACATTTATGAAATACGGTGAGTAGCGGGGATTCCCCATTCCCTAGACGTTCTTTATTTGATTTGATATTTCGCACATTTGTCTGACGATTGTGACAGGATCGCCCAAGGCAATTCTCTCTATTCTTAAATAGCCAGGTTGATTAGGAGCAAGCACGGTCATTCGTCCTCCCTGTGTTCGATACCCGCTCGCCGCTATACCGTGCGCTTGCGGTAAAACTACAACCGTTCTTTGGGTGTATGTCCCGGAGCGATCAAGTTTTTGGCGCCGTTGCCGGGGAGGCGATTGTGTTTGATTCTTTTTCACCCTAGCTACTTCTTTCTTTTATTTTTATTTTTTTTATTGTTACCATTATTATTTCCTTTACTATTCTTACCTAACCCTTCCACGGTATTAATCATTTCTTTGAAACTCTGTTTCCCCTGTGCATGAACACGAGATCTACGGCGGACCCAGAAGACTTATTATTTGATCCCGAGATCGAACGTACCGCGCGGAGACTTAGAGCGGAAAAGAGACAAGATCCAGAAGGGAGGTATATGACCAACCCGGAAACTCCTGAAGAATTGGCGGCAAGGATGGCAAGGATAATCTCTATTCGAGATAGGCTTCGGCCTAAGACTTCTTCTACCACCTCGTCCATTGCCATGCCGGGGTTGGCGGCTGACAAGAACTTCGAGCTAAAGACTGGATTGGTGGTTTTGATGCAACAAGACCCATTTCATGGGAACGCACATGAGAACCCCCACTACCACATCCAACTATTCTTGTCGAAGTGCGCCACATTCCAGATGCCGGGGGTCTCCAACGATGCTATCAGACTGCGTCTCTTCCCCTTTACGCTAAAGGACAAGGCACTCTATTGGTTGAGGACGCAAGCTGAGGGTGTCTTCACCACTTGGGACGAGCTGGTGAGTGCATTTATTGACAAATTTTATCCGCCATCCAAGACGGTGAAGATCCGGAGCGCTCTCATGTCCTTCAAGCAAGGACCACAGGAGACGCTCTATGAAGCATGGGAGCGTTTTAAGGATTTGCAGCATCAATGCCCGCACCACAGTATAGAGGATTGGGAGCTAGTTCATAGCTTCTACAATGGTCTCCAACCGGGGACCAAACAAATTATTGATGACGCGGCGAATGGTGCAATCTTGTCAAAGACTCCCGAGGAAGCTACGGCCCTAATTGAGGAGATGGCCTCAAATAACCAACAATGGGGCGATGAGCGAGGACACTCTACATCCTCCTTAAAGCCAACTAGCATCTACGAGGCGAAGGCCGTAGCGGAGCTCACGAGCAAATTCGATTCTCTCCACAAGGTGGTGGAGAGATTGGAGAAATTTATCCCGGAGCCCCAAGGAAGCCCATCCACCTCCGCACCGACCAACCAAATGTGTGATTGGCAAGACCAATCTCAAGTCATGTACTCGGGAGGAGAGCAAGGAGAAGGATCCTTCGAGCAAGTACAATATGTTGCGGGGAACCAAGGGTATTGGTCCAATCCGGCTGCAAGAAATCATCCGGGATTCTCCTACGCCAACAATGAAGGAGCCTTGAACCCGCCACAACCACCGCCTCAACAAGCTCGACCACCACCACCCCAACAACAAAACTATCCACCGAGGGGGCCTACTCAACAAAACTTTCAACCGAAGCAACAAGTTCCACCATATAGGCCTCCCGGATTCAACCAAGGGTGGAGGAATCAAAATCAAAACCCTCCACAAGCTCCACAACGATCCGACTTCGAAACTAGAGTGGAGGCGTTCATGGTCGAGCAAAATAAGGTGAATGCTACTTTGAAGGCGGGGCAAGAATCTCTTAATACCGTAGTGGCTCAAATATCTGAGCAATTGGCATTGCTCAATCGGAACACTCAAAGATTGCCGACGCAACCGGAGCAAAACCCACGGGGCAACACGGGCCACATCAATGCCGTAGTTGCCGTTACTACTAGAGGCGGGAAGGACACCACCCCCGCTATGATTCCTACCGAGGAGGCCGTGGAGGAAAGCTTGGAGCCGGTTGAGCCGGTAGTTGAGATTGAAAAGGAGAAGGAGCCACAAGACAAGGAGAAATCTAGGGCGGAGCGATTAATTGAGGAGAGGCGCTTCATGCCACCGGTCCCATTCCCCCAAAGACTAGCGAAAGCGAAAATGGAGAAAAGGCTAGCGAAATTCCTCGAGTATCTAAGAGGAGTTAGCCTCAATATTCCCTTCCTCGACGCCATCGTGGAGATCCCCACGTATGCTAAATTCTTGAAGGACTTGATTTCGGGGAGGAAGAGGAAGGAGAAGATCATGCTAGCCGAGGAGGGCTCTTGGTTCACCAAGAGAGAGAAGGAGCCGGCAAAATTTAAAGATCCGGGGAGTTTTCGGATTCCTTGCACTTTGGACGGCGTGCCTCTTCAAAAGGCGTTGGTCGATCTTGGGGCTAGTGTGAGTCTCATGCCCCTCTCCATGTTCTTAAAGCTTAACACCGGGACAAAGTTGAAACCCACCGACATGCGCATTCAATTAGCCGATGGCCGGATAACAAGGCCGGTGGGGATTGCCGAAGACATCCCACTTCAAGTCCCGGGTGGAATATGCTTTCCATGTGACTTCGTCATCATGGACGTTAAGGAGGAGGGAGACACCTCATTGATACTTGGACGCCCATTCCTCGCCACCGCCGGAGTCATCGTCGACGTGCGCGAAGGTACCTTAACCTTAAACGTCGGAAACATCGAGGTGGAGCTCCACATTCCTAAGGCAATGAAGCACATGCCTTACCATGAGGAGCTTGATTACATGGACCTCCTCGATGAGGTGATAGAGGAGACGATTCCTCACTCAATTGGCGCCCTTTTTGATGAAGAATTTGAAGAAGGCCCGGATTTAGGCCAAGATGAAAAGAGTGAAGACGATTCCCCCGACTTCTCCGCTGATGAAGATGAAGGCGACGCTGATGTCGCAAGGATCCGAGAGCTCTGCAAGCTCTCGAAATTAAAGTCTCCAAAGAAAGCTCCGCCGGTACGGAAATCGGCATCGCCGGTTAAGCCGTTGACCGGGGCAAATGCTAGCTTGGGGGAGCCTCCCCCCAACACTATTCGAGGCAAGAGACCTCCAAGGGAGAACGCTACGCCGCCACGTCCAAATCCAAGCGCGCTCCCCGGGAAGTTTGACGGGTGCATCTCATATGCACCAAACATCCCGCATTGATTGAAAATTATAGGGGGTCGAGCTCACGACCTAAAACGAGCGCTTGTCGGGAGGCAACCCGACGGTTTTTGCTTTATTTATACTTTTTCTTTATTTTCGTTTTAGAGATTTTTAGTGTTTTGAGTCATCCGACCAAAAATTTTGTGATAACGGGTCCTATTTTTCTTGACAGGAGAGGAGATAGGTAGATCCATCATGAGGAGGATGAACGAGACGACGAGGAGCACCCCAAGAAGGCGCTCGACGCTTAGGAGGAGGATGAAATCGACTGGAGGAAGAAAGACGGAGTTTAGAGCCCAAACGAAGACAAACAGCAGAAAATAAGGCTCACTCGGCTGAGTATACTAGTCACTCTGCCGAGTACAGAAGTTCGTCCGGCCGAGCCGCTCACGAACGAGGGAAGTCTGCTGTACCCAACTCTCTGTTTATTTTCTTGATTTCGATATAACTGCTACTCGGCCGAGCATACATTATCACTCGACCGAGTGAAACGGATACCCTCCTGGGGCGAGTCATGTCGAGTAGCTTGAGTCACTCGGCCGAATGGACTTACTCCACTCGGCCGAGGCTGGCAAAGCCACTCGGCCGAAGCGATATCGGGGAGAAATTTTTATTTGCCTCGCTCGGCCGAGTGAGCACGTCACTCGGCCGAGTCGTAACATTTTTATATATAAGCGGCGAGGGGGGCGCGGAATTCGAAAACGCAAATCCCCAATTCTCGCCCGCGCCCCTTCAGCTCCCACGCCCGATTCCCCCTCGCTCGACCCTCACTCGCCCGACCGCCGCTGCCCCCGCCGCCGCTTGGCCCGCCACCACCGGCCGAGCCCGCCGACGCCTCGCCCGAGTCGCCGCCGGCGGCGCACCGCCCGGTCACCTCCGGTTCGCTTGTTTTCACCGTTTTCTCCTCTTTTCGTGTAGTTTTTGATTTCGTGTAGTTTTTGAGGATCCATGTGCTAAACGCCCCCCTAACCCAAATCAATTTCTATATCTATCCATTATACCCCTATTGCTCCATACATTTTGATTATTACTCGCTGATATCGCTTTTTCACGCGCAGGTTGATTATTGGAGCTTAGGGGAGCTCAGGGGAGATTCTACGGGCTGCTCAGGACTACGTGGAGGCGCGGACTTCGCACGCTTCCACTGCTTAGCACTCGCGGCGTGTTTGGGTATACTCTTTCCATTCTTTGTGCACACGCCGCACTTTTCACTTTTCGGCGCGCGCTCGGGGCTGATATGCCGCCCCGGACACGGCCGAGGTCGACGAGAGCTTCCGCTAAGCGGAAGCGGTCGGACGAGCCCGGCCCCTCCCACTTGGTGGAGGACTCTCCTCCGCCTTCCCCCACACACCCCGCACAGCCTGCAGGCCCCGCACACCCCGCACAGCCTGCAGCGCACCCACAGCCCGCACAGCCACTCCCCGCCGCTGCACAGCCACCACCACCGGCTCCACTGGTCGGTCCGCTCGGGATCACGTTCCGAGACGACGCACACCGCGCCGTCTTCGACCGTATCTCCCAGCGCTCGATCGTACCCTCCAGGTTTGCACACCTCGCTGACCTTGGACGCCTGGGGGTACTAGAGGGGATACTCACGTTGTACGACAACGTGGGTTGGCGCGACTTCCTTCAGGTGTCGACGGACACGTTCACCCGCCCGACACTTGAGGTTTTGAGTTCGATTGCCCGGACCGATGAGGGATGCTCATTCCGGTTCATGGATCGAGAGTGCCAGGTCACTCTCGATATGATGAGAGCATTTTTCTCATGGCCCACCGTCCCCAGAGCCGATCGCGGTTACGGCCCCACACATATCCCTCCACCCTCTTTCGACGCCGGTGCCTTCTGGGCACGTATCACAGGCCACCACGCCGCCTTTGACCCTAGTAGGGCCAAGGCCTCGGCCATTGTCCACCCCTGCCTACGTATTGCCCAGCGCCTTATGGCGACCACTTTTTTGGCCAGATATGAGCCGGGCACGATGTCTACGCCAGAGCTCTACATGCTCTATGCGATGACACGTACCAGAGCTCTATCTAGGGATGGACACGAGCTTGTCCCCGCCGTCGTGATCGACATTGCGGCCTGGTTTTTAGACCGTATCATTGTGTCGGTGGGCGCTCGCTCACCGATATGCTGCGGCGGTCTGATCACCCTGCTTACCATGATGACTGGCGAGGACTTACCTGACGACCTGCGACGCGTTCCGGGCCCCACTTCCTTGTCGATAGATGTTATGGCCCGGATGAAGATGCTGCGTCCGCATGGTGAGCGTCACTGGGTCTGGTTGCACGGCCCTTTCGGTGCCGACTACATGATTCTCCCGAGCCCAGCTCGGACCCAGATTGCACCGGCCCACGTTGACTGGCTCCCGGCGATGGATGTCCTCATCCCCGCTGCGTACGTGCTCGAGGCCGAGGAGGCCGAGCAGGCCCACGCTGCCCACGCTGCCCAGGCTGCTCCCGCAGACCCTGCTGCACACCCTGCCGAGCCTGCTGCCGACCCCGTCGACCCTGTGGCCCCTCAGCCTGTTCCTGACGTTTCCACTGCTCCTGACACTTCTGTCCCCACCTCTGTCAGTGTCGAGAGTACTTTCGCTGAGCCCACTTCCACCACTGTCACCACTTCTGAGGCTGTCCCCACCACTCCCGCTGCCACCTCTGGCCCTCTGTCCGTGGAGCCTCTTTGCTCCGCACTCCCCGAGCGCCCGCCGACCTTTGTCGAGAGTGGAGCGCCCTCGTTTGCCGCGGTCGTGGAGACCATGGCTAGCATGATCTCCGCTGGGATTGCGCCTTTTGGTCCACACAGTTCCGCCCCAGCGGTAGAGTCCTCTGTCTCCACAGCCGCCGTATTCTCCGAGAGCGTCGTGGCGTCTGTCCACACTTCTGGGCCACTGACCTCTCTTGCCACCTCGTTGCCACTTTTGCACGCTTCCTTTGCTGCCGCTGCCTCTACTTCTCACCAGCCGGTGTCCCGGCCTCACACTGAGGCCAGGCCCACATTTGCTGGCGCGGCACCTTTTGTCCCCTTCCCTGCTGAGCCCGTTACATACTCCACTCGCGTACGCCAGCCCCGCCCTGCGCAGCCTAGACCGGTGCGTCCCTCTGCACCACCCCCGCCCGACACTGTACTGCAGAGCATACGTGCTCTTGAGTTGGCGGTGAGTGGTCTTAGAGGTGACCTTAGGACCCTGTCCTCCACCGTCTCTACGATGGCTGGACGCTTTGACCTGATCCCTCAGATCCACTACTGCCTGACACAGATCTTAGAGCGTCTTCCGCGCGTACCCCCACCCACCCAGCAGGTTCCCACACACACTTCCACACACACTAGACCTGCTTCCACTTCCACGCCCACCCCAGCTCAGCAGCCTACACCACCACCACCACCACCTCCGCCTCAGGACGGAGACGGCGCAGCACCACCTTCCTAGGCACCCTTGATGCCATCGATTTCTTTTGCTGTTGTGCTGCCTGTTTCTGCTGGGTCCTGATGCCTTTTTGCCCCCCCCCCCCCTCCCCTCACTTATTTTGGGATTCTCATTTGCCGTATCTTTATATATCTTTTTTGGGAGAGAGGGAGAGCTTTTGGTGACCCATTTATACTCGTATCACTCATATCTGTGCATGCATCATATCCGCATCATATTTTCATTTCTTTATTTTTCGTTTTATTATCTTTTTCTTTCCATCATGCATGCACCCTCACTTGCCCCTCTCATTACTTGTCTCTCTGTGTGCCACACTTTGCACATTGAGGACACTGTGCGGTTTAGCTTGGGGGAGTGAGTTCTCACGTTCTTTTTGGATTTGCCACCTTTATTTTTAGTTTTTCACACCGTTTTTTTCACTTTTGCACTCATTTTTCTTTATTTTTCTTTTATTTTGCCATGCATCACGTTTTTCTTATTTCTCTGTGTGCCGCATTGCATAGTTTTATTTTTCTTATCTTTATTTCTTTCCTTTTTCATCTCATGCTAGAGATGAATTTTCTGTGATGATGTCTACGTGGAGTTAGCTTATTCTATATGCATGCTATATTTGTCATGTCTTAGATTTTATTTCTGATATCGTATGCTATGACTTGCTTTGCATTTAGAAGTAGTAACCCACACTTTTTCCACATGAAAATGGATGAAGTTTTATTATTAGCTGAGCCTGAATATTCATATGTATGCTATCACAGAAAACACACCAAGATTCACGCATTGAATGCCTATATCTGGAGTACTGATTTCTTTTCCTATATCACTTCTATATGCATGGATTGTACACTTCACTTCGGGATGATTGAATGATGTTAGCTATGATATATCAGGATTAGTTAGCTTTTTTGTGATCGAAACTGAGTAGATTAGATTACCCTGCTGAAGTTGTCGTGCATGTCTTATAGAGTGAACCGAGAGTTATATATATTTCTTTCTCCACAAATCTTGAACATCATTTCTCTACTTTTAAAAATCATTGGTGAATCTCCCCTTAGTGATTCTATTTTATGGCATTTCCCCCGCTATTAATTCCTAGCTCCAAGTCTCTTATTCTATAAAAATATATATATATAAAAGAGAGAAGAACATTCTTGTATATCATTATCTCTCTTTGAGTTGGGATCATTGTATATATGCTATATCAAAAGAAAAAAAAAAGAGGAAAAATCCTCAATAAGAGATCCCATCTCACTTTCTTTCTTCTTTCTTTCTTTCTATCACTTTTGGAGCTATATGTTTATAAAAATGGGGATGTAAATATTTTTTGTGCCACCACGCTTATAGATAAGCTTGGGGGAGGGGATCCATTGATGTGTGAGAGAGCGACTACTTGACATTGCACGACGACCTAGGCTAAGTAATATTCTATACTCAGTGAGATTGTTTTTAGCTTTACGAAATCCAGAAATCTAAGCCTAGCATTCATCTCATGAAATCCATACTTTTCTATTCTCTCTATTCTTTAGTGTGATACTCCTATACTCCTGATAGAAAGTGTTCAATTGAAAAGTGTGTGATCTGTGATTTGTATACCGCTTTAAATGATTCAGGCAATGTTAATTTTAAGATCATTCCGTTCTTCATGATTATATCATTGTTCGTGGGTTTTCTATTTCTATTTGCACTATTATACTATGATATCAAAATAAGATTCTTTGACATGTATTTCTCATTGGGTGCATGCTATAAGAGTAAGTGAAACCCACGTCCTGAGAAAATGATCTAGCACCCTACCTCTTCGCTTCTTTCTTTCGTCTTTATTTTCATTTGGTTTTCATTCTTCTTCGTTTTTCATTTTTTTCGTTTTTTCGCCGTTTTTGTTTTCCGAATCCACCGGGTTCGCCTTTTACTTATCTTCCTCGAGGACGAGTAAGAGGCAAGCTTGGGGGATTTTGATCACTCCATATTTTACACCTTTTTTCCGTGTATTTGCATGCCATTTAGATCGCCCAAATCATGTTTTTCACGATATATCGACGATATTGCGATGCTTTTCACGATTTGTTGTTTTTGTCGCATTTCAGGTGATTTGGCGCGATTTGGAGTGATCTCGAGACGCGCTTACTCTAGACGGCCACCGACGACCTCCCCGAGGGATATCTCGCTGTTGGAGAGGAGCGGAAGAAGAATGGACGTCGCAGGAGCGACGAGGAGGCCAAAACAATCAGATTGGGCATCTTTTGTGTCCCACTCGGCCGAGTGGAGGAGCCACTCGGCCGACCAGCGAGACACTGCTCGGCCGACCCGTTCAGACACGATTTCCATGTGTACTCGGCCGAGCGACGGAGACCACATCGGCCGAGTGACTATACACGTCCGCCCGAGTGGCGCCCAGACGAAGCCCCTCCAAAATATCGAAGTTTCTGTTTTTCGGCCACCTGAGCTTCAGAAGACCCACTCGGCCGAGTGGCAAACCACGTCCGCCCGAGTGAAGTGAAGCCATCGGCCGAGTGACGACAACTCACTCGGCCGAGCCGCCTCCGAACTGAAGACCCTTGAAGCCCCCGACTTACTGGAAAATGACAGGGTTTTCACTCGGCCGAGCGACTTTTGTCACTCGGCCGAGTGCGATGCGCTGCCTGTAGCGAAATTTGCGGAAAACAGGCTGTGCAGGGGCGTTTTGGTCAGGATTTTTGGACGATTTTTGGGGCTATTTAAGCCCTGTTTTTACCCTAGTTTTAAGAGCCATCTCTTAGATTTTTTGCAGCTTTTTGAGACTACTTTTTAGCTTTATTATTTGTGATTGGAGAAGAGGAAAAACTTGGATTTTTGTTGGATTAATTGAAGAACTACATTGGTTTGCATCTCTCTTCCCCAAAAACTCTATTTTTATTGTTTATATCATTGTTGTTATGAATTCCATTGCCTATTTCATTGATTATTTTTGTGCTATTGCTATGATTTGTGAGTAGTCTCCACGTCTTGGGGCGTGGGGATGAACCCTACAAGCCCAATTTCGTATTTGTGATAAATTGGTAGAAATTGTGCTAGAATCAATAATTAGAGATTAGATTGGGATCGAATTACTACGGATAGCTAGGTATTCATATCAATTGGGATTTGCAAGAGATTGGATCCCAATTTGATAGGAAGCCCTAGAAATCCGAATTGGGTTGGAGTCGGACTTTCGAAGTATCAGTTTGCAAGAGATTGGACCGATACTAGGATCTCCGGTTGCAATTCCGTGCCGATACCCATTTGCAAGAGATTGGACGGGTAGGAACTATCCTAATTTAGATTGTGGACCGAGTTTGCAAGAGATTGGGCTCGGTGCGCAATTGGACGATGATGTTGATCCTAATGCTAGCTTTCCTAGGCTAGGGTTTGCAAGAGATTGGACCCGACCCTAGGATAGCTATAGACCGGCAACAGCGCGAGAGCGTGAGCTTGGTTCCACATTTAGTTGCAACTAGTTCATCCAAATTCTCATTCTAGCAATTTTGATACCGACGAACCACATTTATGAAATACGGTGAGTAGCGGGGATTCCCCATTCCCTAGACGTTCTTTATTTGATTTGATATTTCGCACATTTGTCTGACGATTGTGACAGGATCGCCCAAGGCAATTCTCTCTATTCTTAAATAGCCAGGTTGATTAGGAGCAAGCACGGTCATTCGTCCTCCCTGTGTTCGATACCCGCTCGCCGCTATACCGTGCGCTTGCGGTAAAACTACAACCGTTCTTTGGGTGTATGTCCCGGAGCGATCAAGGAGTAGGGGGAATTTCAAAAGGAAGATTAGGGTTGATGCTTAATGATGGAATCTTGGTGGAGTTCTCTTGATTTTGAGGTAGGAACCTTACTTGTGCACTAAATACTAATTTAGGATTGTTGCTACATTTGCTACACTAAATTGTTAGAAAGTTGGCATCTTTAGTTGAGATTAAAGTGGGTGCAAGCCACTTTCTTCATATATACTATGTCTCATTTTGCTAAAGGTGACATCTTGCATAGCTTTCTTAGCTAAAGTTAGCTCCTTTAATATTATTTTGATATATCTCTATGCATATTTAGTTAAAGTTAGTGGCTTTTTAAATGTAACCATGAGCTTGTGTCACATGGGGTATTCTCCATGTAGAATTTTCATGTTGATAGCTTTTAAGCTTGTACCTAAGTTAAAGTTGGTAGCTTTAATGTTATAACTTTGATGCAAAATTGCTTAAGCTTGTATCTAAATGGTGCATGTGTGATGGTTAATGACGTTTTGTGAAAAAGGGTTTATGTTCCAAGAGACCTCAAATAATGTTATGTTGCATGCTACTTACTTAAGCTTGTTGTTCATGGAGAATGGGTATAGTTCATGGAGAATGTGGTATGTTCCATAATGATGTGTTTTGGAGGATGATTCATGTTGTTACATAATGGAATTTGATGGGAGTCTTATGTTAGAGGGTTCATGTCGGGGGAGGAATGTTTTATGATGCTTACTAATATTTTTAAAGCCACAATTATGCCTTGCGTTGCTTGCTAATGGTGCATGTTGCTTGACCACCTTTAATCCTAAATGATGCACTATGGATAATGGTCTTGTTGTTTGTTAATCCTTAATCACATAATGAAATCTTATGCACATTGGTTTATGTTGCTTACTATTCTTTTAATTGGACAATGATTCAAGTGTAAGCTGGTCTTTCCATTTTATGCATGTCACTTCTTTTTGTGTTCCTTTATGTTCGCTCTAATACTGCATGATATTCTTGTAGCTTTAATGTATTTCATATTCTTTAATATGGTAGTTCACATTTTAAAGCATTGTATGTTAGTTACTTAACTTAAATGCAAATAAAAGATTTAGTCCTCTTAAATGAGGGTGACATGGGGAT
Source organism: Scilla litardierei (assembly GCA_030789695.1). Lineage (NCBI taxonomy): Eukaryota > Viridiplantae > Streptophyta > Magnoliopsida > Asparagales > Asparagaceae > Scilla > Scilla litardierei. The sequence continues at coordinate 579,860,664 of CM061142.1, forward strand.
TGGGGGACACTAAGTTGTGAGGAAAACATGGGGGCTGGACAGTTGTGGTGGTTGGTGGCCCTCCTGTTCTTGCCCAAGTGGCGGGGAGTGGTAGAAATGAGGTGAATTGATGAAGAATGGAAGGGGAAATAATGGGAAAATATGGCTCCTTTGTTAATAGCATTACACACTGGGTCGAGTGCCACAGCTAGCTGGGGGAGTTTGCCTGTGTCACCCCAACTGGGGGCGAGGTCCAGTCCCAAGGGAGTCTACCCACTACTTAGGGTCCAAATCACTACTTAATAACTTTCATTATTTTGTAGCGTTGGTAAATATTGTCTATTTGTGTGTTCTTTACTTGTAGCTCTCTTATGTCGTATACCCTTTGTCTGTTGTATTTGTTGCCCTTTTCTTTTATTGGCATGTTGTACTTATGGTTCCTTTCTTATGATTTAAAAAACAACAACATTCCCTAAATTCATATTTACCTGCACGAGTTTGGGGTTCCTACTGGGTCACGCTGTGACGTGTCCCCATTGTTATTGCAGGTGTTGATTCGTTGAGTTGGAGACCCAATAGCTCAATTGGTTGGAGTTGGGGGTTGTGAGAGTGTGTGAGTGGTTTGAGTGTGTGTGTTGTACCTTGGTGGGCTGAGGGTATTTATGTTGTATAAGAGTTGTTTAAAGATTGTTGTATATGAGCAGTTGTATATACATATTTCAGTGTTTGCGTTGTTGGTTCTCTTTTTGTATATCTGTGTTGTATGGAATGCTACAGTTATTATCCCAACAGTGCGCAGTGGACCTGCTTATGGTTGTATTTCTTTTATTTCCTTTCGTAACACTCGCTCTTTGGGTATCCGAGGGAGCGGGGTGTTATAAGGCATATGTAAGAGTATTTATTTCATCTTTATGTAAGTTGAACACTAGCTTTCTTTGTGAGAGCTAGTTCCTGTCTTTGTGAGAGGTTAACCCTTGTGTAGGGTTGGTTAAGTACTCTCTGTGTGAGAGTTAAAGTCTCTATGTGTAAGAGCAAAAGTCTCTCTGTGTGAGAGCAAGGATTTCTCTGTGTGAGAATCCAAATTCTCTATGTGAGGTATCTCTGTGTGAGATTGTATTCACTCTCTTTGTGAGGGTTATAATGAATATTTGGTGTGGCTGAATGTACCCAAGTTTGGGGAACCAGAATAAAATCATGTGTTTGCATTTGGATTGATTATGTTGATTAATTCCTCTTGTACTTATTATTCCGCATTTGCAAGTTAAATTTTAATTGTACAATTTATTACCATTACTCTATTTACCACCCCTCTAGTCTAGAGTTTATTGTTAGTATTGCAAGGCATAAACGTCTCGTACAATTGGTATCAGATCGAGGTTGAAGCATACAGCAACGATGGCATTAAACGATTCATCCATGTCTCATGAAGAAGGTTGTTAGGGCCAAAATTGACCGGTACAGTTGTCAGGCTGACGTAGACTCAAAGCGCTGAGTTGGAACTCGTCAGCACCTGGAGCGAGACCCTCGGTTGGAGGAACCAGGGTCGAGTGATGATAGCTGGAAGTGTTGCGACCTTCGGGCGACCGTCGCGTCGATCGTTCGAGGTTAGAGAGCTCGACATCGACCTTCGATGCTAGACTACGATCGTTGATCTACACCACATGGACTCATTAGGGGGGTCGGATTTGGGTTTCAACCCAAATCCCCTCCGATGCTTAAGTTAGTATGGAACTTAAGGATGTGAAGGAGCTTGGTGTAGCTGAGATTGACCCATGTAGTGTAGGAATATGGTGCCCTCGAGGCCATTTATTCCTGTGTGAATAGCACAAACATCTTGTTCGAAATAACAGTAAGCTGTTTGGTAATAATTTATCTAAGCTATATTGTAATGTAGTCAACATTAGATATAAACTTAGGTAAAGTCCTGAGACTTTATGCAAGGTCAAACGGTTATCGAGATGAGTATCTCGATCATGGAGAAACGTTTGACCGTCTGTAGCATAAGTCTAAAATGGTTCGTGGTCGTAGATGTTCCGAGACAAGGATATCGAAACATCGGATAGACCATTGTGTCTTAGTCTTCACCGTTTAGCGGTGGCGATGATCTCATGATCGCTTGACTTGGCGAAGTCGAAGACGAGACACAGGTGCTCATTAGAATGAGTTCACTGAACGATCCACTAGAGTTATCACATGGTTATATTGACCAATCTGTCAGTGATAACTCTGAGTGATGATAGGATAGTTGGTCTTTTGACTTGAGGTCATTTTGACGGACCTGTGCGTGAACGGTGCCACTTAGATCAATTGACCTAGCTTCGAGGCAAGGCCTGTCGAAAGGTCTTTTGATTGGGTGTCACTTGAAACGTACGAGGCGAGTAATGACCAAGAGAGGATTCGTCTCTCCCGGTCAATGGGAGTTAGTGTCGTAGAGTTAGTTCGGTCTTTAGTAAAAACTCTGCGCAGAGTATGTTGGAAGAAGTCCAACATTAGTTGACTAAAGATCGATAGAAACTAACCGGAGTCAAGTTATTGGGGTTGACAGTTTGACCGTACCCCAGACTTGATCCGAACGACATATTTAAGACGAAGAGACTATAACTACGGAATTCATCACGGAAACAGTCAGGTGGTCCCGACAATACTCATGTCAATGAGTCAACCACATAATGATGATTCCTGAAGCAGGGACGGCAACCACTGCTCGTGGTCACTGCCGTATAGGGCTTCGAGCCCAACCTGTTGTAAGGGTCAGGCTGTAGGGTCTCACACAGAGTGCAATGCTTCGTCTAGTAATAGGTAGAAAATAGTTAGGGAGAATATTTGCATTTGATGCAAAAGAAGAGATAATTGCATTTGATGCAATATGATAATTTAAGCTTAGATAGGGACTATTTTGCATTTGATGCAAAAGTGATTAAATATGTATTAAATTGTTTAATACAATATTTAATGAAATAAACGCAAGGAAAAGTTCACGGGTAAGACGGGAATGTCCCGGTCTAGACCCAGGTTCGAACGGCGTCCAAATCGGACACCAGATGATCAAGTTATGCTCAAAACAGCCCATAGGATCAGACCGGGTCAGACCAGGCTAACCCAGACCAGACTAAGTCTGGCCTGGGCGCCTGGCCAGACCTGGCTGAGCCAGGTCGCCAGCCCAGGCGCCTGGGCTCAGGCCCAGGCGCTGGGCGCCTGGGCCTGCGCCCAGGCGGGCCCGCCCAGGCGCCCTGGGCGCCTGGGCCAGGCCCAGGCGGGCCTGCCCAGGCGCCTTGGGCGCCTGGGCGCTGGCCCAGGCGGGCCGCCCAGGCGCCCTGGGCGCCTGGGCGCCTGGCCCAGGCCCGGGCCAGGCGCCCAGACTGGGTGCACCAGCCTGGGTGCGCCCAGACCAGCCGTCCAGCCGGGTCTGGGCTCACCCAGTTGGTCTGGTGGGTCCCGCTTGTGCAGAAATTCTGCCCTAGGGCAGAACAGATTTGACGGCTCAGTTTTTATGAAAAACTAGCCGTGGGTTGATCTTTGGACGATCAATTGGAGGGTCAAACGAACTCCGATTGACGAACGGTTTTTTCCTATGCGTTCACCGTTGAACGCTTGTCGTATTGATAGGTTGTATCAATCTTGAAGCTCAACGGTGAGTGAGTTAAAATTCACGGAAGTTTGCACTTTGTGAAGTGCAAACTAACTTGATTTAATTAACTCTAAATTTTAGTCCCACATCGGATTTTGAGAAAGGGGGAGAGTCCGCCGCCTATATAAATAGGGGTCTCCCCCCTTCCTCAAAACTCGTCCCAAGCTCTAGATCTGAGCGGCTCTCGTAAATGTTGGAGCACGCTCGGATATAGGCTTAAATAAATATTTCTCTATCTCCCTAAAATTCTGCCTTACTCCTGCGGGCTCTAGCAAAGCCTCAAAGGAGTTCGGATTCTGGATCTGAAATCTTGGCGGAGGTTTCACTCGCGTGAAACTTTCTTCGGCGCGTGGTTGGCTCGGCGGCACGGGGATTGATCGCCTCGGGATGCGGAGCGGTTCGAGGAGCGGTTCGAGGAGCGGTTCGGGGAGCGGTTCAAGGAGCGGCTCGGCGTGGGACGGGAGCAGCTCGGAAGACGGCGCGGAACATCTCGCCTGCTCCAGGGCTGAGATTCCGGGTATGTGGTTAAAGTATTTTTAGCATTAGTTTAGTTTAATCGCAGTAGGCTAGATCCTTCTTGGGATGGTCAGATCCATCCCAAGTCGGCATAGATCTTGGCATAGGGTCTTGGACCTTAGGGCCAAGTTAAAATTGTTTTAACTTGCATGTTAATTAGTTAACATAGTTTTTCTTCCGCTGCTATAATTTTTGTGTCTATGTTCCGTCCGACTTAGGACGGGACTAGAATTTTTGTGCCCTAAGGGACCGCGCAATCCCCTACATGTAGATCCGTCTTGAGACTGATGACGCAAGCTCGAATATGAGAATGGTAAAAGTGAGAAGATATAGTTCTATGTCTAAGACCTCGTACCTTAGAGATGGAACCCCTTTACCTTCGTTTGCCGGTCTATTTATATGTAGCTCTTTCTTAATGATGTGTAACCACCCCTCATTGATTGGGGCACGATCTTCTCCAGGATTCGAGCTAACGGCTGCCCATTTACTCGGCCCCATTAACTCTCCCTTGAATGTCGGCGCTAGCCCAATGGTCGAACGACCCATTCGTCTGACTCAGTTGTAACCCGCCTAGAGCACGGGGGTATTGGGTCGTGGATGCTAAACGGGTCGGGTATGCGGATACACAATTTGGGTTCGTACCCATGCACTAACAATGGCCCCATCATTTGCGCCTCAGGAGTCGTGTTGACTGAGACCGAATGATGAGCAATCTCCTTAAATCCACACGGTTTTCGAAACATTTGATTTGACATGTGCCGCCAAAACCCTTTCGCCTTTGAAGCGATCTCTGCCGTTTCTAGTGGTTAGTCTTGGACACGTGGCACGCATCGGATGTCAGTCGGTTGGGTTTCTTCACATATAAGAGAAAAATCAAAGAAAAGGTTGAGATCTTTCCACTTCATCCTCTCCCGTGTTTCACCAGCTTGCTCCCAGCGTGTTTCAAGAGAGGAGCAAAGCTAGCATGAAGATGAGCTTTGAATGCCTTGAATGCTTTTGGAGACAAGTGTAGAAATTAGGGCTTTAGAGCTTGTTGGATCTTTGAATTCTATTAGATATGAAAAATTAATTCTAAGAGCGTTTAAAAGTTCTGAAATAAATGCCAACAACCCATATTTATAAAGACCAAGAATTGCACCAAAATCCTATGAAAATCTCAAGCATTAAATGCTGGAAACAGCTCTTAACGAGCAAACATCCTAGTCACAAGACGCATGGAGAACATCTACAGGCGCCTGGTGTTGTGCTGGTAGGGTAATAAATGATGTCTAACAGCTAGTACTAGATGCCTGATGAAGGCTTCCCAGGCACCTGATGCACTTTGCAGACGTCTGGCTTTATAGCATCAGATGTGTTTACGGGTGTTTTCTCACCACGGGTTCGTTGAGCATAGGCTGTGTGGTCAACGTGGTCAAGGGGCCGACTTGGGGGTCCCTTGGAATCGCCGAGCCCGCTTGTTCTTGGCGTAGGAGGAAAGAGGGTCGGGCGCAGACGGGGGAGTCCCTGGGTAGCGTCGGTCCTCTGCCTTCGGGGAGCTGAGGAGAAGCCTCGGCTCGGTGTGTTGCGCTCGGCCTCGGCCGGGTCGTGCTCGGCCTCGGTCGGATCCGCGTCGAGGGGTAGCCTCGGCGCCTTGCGAGTGGGTTGGTGCTTGAGCAGCCGTCCACCTGACGAATGCGATGGGGGTAGCCATCCGACACTGAGGGGTAGCCTCGGCGCCTCAGATATCTTCTTCCTGGACAGATGAGGAAACTCATCAGGGAGGCCGGACCTAGGTTCCGGCTTACGAGTGGGTTGGTGCTTGAGCAGCCGTCCACCTGACGACTGTGATGGGGGTAGCCATCCGACACTGAGGGGTAGCCTCGGCGCCTCGGATATCTTCTTCCTGGACAGATGAGGAAACTCGTCAGGGAGGCCGGACCTAGGTTCTGGCCAAATCCTCTCCGATGCCTAAGTCAGATCAAGGTCTGAAAGGATACTCGGCGGGGGAGATCCGGCTTGTAAGGAAGCCGGAACGTCAACGCAGGTGGCGCGAGTTTGGGGGAGGGAGGAAATGGAGTGGCCAAGGCCTAGGTCGTTGATGGAGTACCTCTCTGTTGATTACCTGAGTCTCGATCCTCTTCCCCGTCGTCTTGGCCTTCCCCTTATAGGGTCCCTCGCGATTGCCCCACGTCTTGCCTCCTTTCACGTCCCCCACGATCCGCCTTCGCCTCCTCTCACTCGTGCGTAGTGGAGGGGTGGCCCATTAACGGGTCCGTTAATGGCCATCATGGGATCGCGGATTCCGAGGGGCGGTTAATCGGGCCGCATGGGGGCTAGTCGAGTGCCCCCGATGGTGGAGTGGCCGGGCCTTCAGCCCCGTCTGAGGGCCTTTCCGGGTGGGCCCGTCTTCTCTAGTTGGCGTCCCCTTTGAGGATGGGCCGTGGGCCGTTGTAACTCGGGCTGGTCCAAATTAGTCGTAACAATTGCCCCCATCACCCGGGCTGTTCGGCTTCCGTCGGTTCGGTTCGGGTGATGTGACTCTTTCATGATCTGATGGGTGCGTCAGTCGAGGCTCCGCCATTAAATGAATGTCATTATTGCTGCCCTGTTTGAACTTCCGTTGGTGCTTTTTTCGAAGCATCGTCGCCGTCTTGACATTGCCACGTGCTCTTCCTTGGCGGTTCAGATCCAACCATCGTCCTCTATATATACGTTCCAATCCCTCGAGCTTCAATTCTTTCGCGCTCAATCCTTCTTGATTTCCGTTCTGCCAGCTTCTTCTTCCCGACATCTGCCTTCTTCCTCTTTTATTAAGGTAATTCTCACACTCTTTAACTCGGACTATGGCCATGCTTAGAATAAGTGATACACGCCTCGTCGGACCGATGCCTGGTCCCGATCCTGCCCATCCCTCTGGGCTCAAAGCTCCTTCGCCGCCTCCGGAGGTTCTGGATAAAGGGAAAGGAAAACTTTTTCTGGATCCCGTTGGGGACGATGTGGCCTCGTCTTCTGAGTGACTAGGCATCCCTCCATCAATCCTCCGGCCGTCATCTATGGCCCCTTTCTTAGTCACTAGGGAAATACGAGAGAGGTATCTATGTCGTCCCTATGACGTCCGGATTCCCTTTGGAGATGAGGGGGTCTGCTTCCCGCAGAGTAACGAGGTTGGCGTCTACGTCGAGATGTTCCATCTGGGGCTCCGCTTCCCCCTCCACCCTTTTATATTCAGTTCACGGATTCCTTGAAAGTTGCCCTGTGCCAGCTGACACCATCCTCTGTCGTGGTACTGACCGGGTTCATTATGCTTTGTATCACTCACGGCCTGGAGTCGTCTCTCCCCCTCCTCTTTCACTTTTACCGGATCCAGACGGTTGGCCTCGGATCTTGGCTGCACCTCCGAGCCCGTGCAGGGCGGGTGTGCCTGCTCGGTCTGCCCCCTTGGTCGGGGAACTGGGACTCTAGCTTTGTTTTCGTTGTCTTTCCCCGGGTCTCGGTGATCTTGACAGGTTGGGGGAGTTCGCAACACACCGACAGGGGCGGTAACCTTATCCAAGGCCGAGCAAGCCGTGGTCTGCCTCTTGTCGTCACTTTCTCTTGAGGAGAGGTCGGTCTGGTATTTGCTGGACGACCTGCTTCTTAAGTGTTCTCTATGGTCCCCCGGTAAGTTGTCTCCCTTCCTTCCGTTTATCCTCTGGCTCACCCTGATTTCGCTTCCTCTCGCAGGGATGGCTGGGCGTGAATTCACCCACGATGTTGACGAGCTTATTCGGCTGGGGTCTCGCTGGGGCCGTGGGAGCTCTTCCAGACGGGCGCCTCGCCGCTCTGTAGATGAAGAGTTGCGTCGGTCCGAGCCTCCTTCAGGGAGGATTGAGGCCAAGTCTCCCCCACGGGTCGCCTCGGGTACCCCCGGAGGAGAGGTCACTGGGATCGACTCCCTCCTTGTTGAGGGTTCCGGGTCAGCTCCTCGGCCGTCCGCAGGCGGGAGTCGCAAGCGCTCTCCCCCAGTTACCGCTGGCCCCAATGGGAAGAAGTCGCGGAAGAACAGCGGGCGCGTCGCTTCTCCGGCTCCTGCCGTCGCGCCTACGGATCCCAGTAAGGCAATCGTGATGACCGTCGCGGTCGACCCTGCTACCCAGGCCGTCATCACTCCCTCGGCTACCCCCTCGGTCTTGGGGGCTGTCTGCGCCTTGTCGAGCGCCTCGGTGGGCCCCGCTGATCCCCCGAGGACTCGGTGCCCCTTGATATGGCCCTGGCGGATCGGCCGGCGGCAAACTCAGTCCTTCCGGGGGACCGTTCCCTCTTGGAGTTGTCCTCCGTGGACATATTGTCGGACTCTCTGGTCGGTCATCTCCGACAGGTTCGAATTCCTGTCATTTTCGGATAGTTGCCCTACCCTTCGATCCCCCTTGGTATAATCCACCTCTCTTTCGTTTGCAGGCCACCGCGATGGCTGTTGAGGCGCAACGCCGGGCAGCCCGATTGAGGAACCTCGAGGATTCCCTAAATCGGGAGCGCGCTCGGGCTGGGGAAGCTGACGTTGCCCTTCAAGGTGCCCGCATGGAGGCTTGGCAGCAACGCCGTCGTGCCGACGAGCTCGAGTCTCAAGTACATGATCTCAAAAGAGATCTTGTGGATGTCCATGACTTGGCCCGAGAAGCGGAAGAAAAGTTCCGGCGGGAGAGGGAGGATCTCTGGGGCCAACTCGTCGAGCTGCGTTGGAGGCTCCGTTTCACCGAGGAGGCTGAGAAGGGAGTCGACACAGCCATAAGGCCGAAGATTGCGTCGGTCCTGAGGGAGGTCTTCGGGTCATACGAGGACCTCCTCACCCCTCGCATAGTGGAGGTCATCAGGGAGTCATTCCGGCAGTTCGCAGAGCTCGCTCGGGAGCCGATCCCCCTCCTCCGGGACACGTTGGTCCCCTTTGCTCGGAGCAGGGCGAGGCCCCGGATGACGCTATCTCTCGTGCTCTGGACCCCTGAAGAGCCCTTGCACCTTGTCCCCCTTTTTCTTTTCTTGGGTGACAAATTTTGTTGTCAACAACAGTGCTTGAGAGGATGTTACTGAGTGATATGTATTCCATACTGTTAATGAAAACGATTTCTTCTAGTCAGTTCTTCTTGCGCTCCTGGTCTCTTCTTCGGGGGTTCTCCCCTTTGGAATAGCCTTCGATGTTCATAGACCGGATGGGCGACATTGCCCTCATCTAGGGGTGTTGTCTCGGGCTCGCCTGGCTTGGGACGCCGTTCTTCCCGCCGATTCTGTCTGTCGAGGCGATTGCCCTCAGCCTGGCGAGCGTGCGGGTCACTCGGTCCATGAGGGAAGTCATCCCTCGGCTTGTGGCCGGCCGTCATGCTCGTTGGCTGGGGGAGTTGCCCCGGCCTTATGAGCGGACGGTTTCGCTCGGTCCACGGGGGCGAGTACCCCTCGGCTTATGACCGGCCGTCGTGCTCGTTGGCTAGGGGAGTTGTCCCGGCCTTATGAGCGGGCGGTTCGCTCGGTCTGCGGGGGTGAGTACCCCTCGGCTTATGACCGGCCGTCGTGCTCGTTGGCTGGGGGAGTTGTCCCCGGCCTTATGAGCGGGCGGTTCGCTCGGTCTGTGGGGGTGAGTACCCCTCGGCTTATGACCGGCCGTCGTGCTCGTTGGCTAGGGGAGTTGTCACCGGCCTTATGAGCGGGCGGTTTGCTCGGTCTGTGGGGGTGAGTACCCCTCGGCTTATGACCGGCCATCGTGCTCGTTGGCTGGGGGAGTTGCCCCCGGCCTTACGAGTGGGCGGTTCGCTCGGTCTGCGTGGGTGAGTACCCCTCGGCTTATGACCGGCCTTCGTGCCCGTCTACTGGGGGAGTTGCCCCAGCCTTACGAGCGGGCGGTTCACTCGGTCTGCGGGGGTGAGTACCCCTCGGCTTATGACTGGCCTTCATGCCCGTCTGCTGGGGGAGTTGCCCCCAGTCTTACGAGCGGGCGGTTCGCTCGGTCTGCGGGGGTGAGTACCCCTCGGCTTATGACCGGCCTTCGTGCCCGTCTGCTGGGGGAGTTTCCCCCGGCCTTACGAAAGGGCGGTTCGCTCGGTCTGCGGGGGTGAGTACCCCTCGGCTTATGACCGGCCTTCGTGCCCGTCTGCTGGAGGAGTTGCCCCCAGCCTTACGAGCGGGCGGTTCGCTCGGTCTGCGGGGGTGAGTACCCCTCGGCTTATGACCGGCCTTCGTGCCCGTCTGCTGGGGGAGTTGCCCCCAGCCTTACGAGCGGGCGGTTCGCTCGGTCTGCGGGGGTGAGTACCACTCAGCTTATGACCGGCCGTCGTGCTCGTTGGCTGGGAGAGTTGCCCCCGGCCTTACGAGCGGGCGGTTCGTTCGGTCTGCGGGGGTGAGTACCCCTCGGCTTATGACCGGCCTTCGTTCCCGTCTGCTGGAGGAGTTTCCCCCAGCCTTACGAGCGGGCGGTTCGCTCGGTCTGCGGGGGTGAGTACACATCGGCTTATGACCGGCCTTCGTGCCCGTCAATCCTCCCCGAAGGAGGCTCGGACCGGCGCAAGTCTTTGGGGAACGGCATTCTTCCCACTTAATGGTTAACCATGGTTGCCTTGATTAAGTCCTCCTATGTGTCCCGAATCGTCTGCTCAAAACAGGTGATTGAATCTGCACTAACAGAGTATACCTTCATTCCCATGAGACAGTACATTTGGAGTAATGAAAAAGAAACAGGCAACAAAAGACAGGGGAGGTTCTGGCAGGATAGCCCTCCCCGGCGGAGCGGCGGCTGTTTACTCTATCCCGTCACTCGATGATACACATAACCGTCTGGACCGCATTCACCCTTTTTCCTTTGTCCTGCTGTTTGGACGTTCCTTCTCCCGAGGCAGGGTCGTTGGCGAAGTTCTTCGGGTGCCCCGGCTCACCAGCCTCTCGATGTCTTTCTTCAGATGCCAACAGTCGTTGGTATCGTGGCTATTGTCTTTATGGTACTTGCAGTACGTCTCTTCATCCCTCCCGCCTTTCTTCGTCCTTGGGGGAGGTCGGTTCATATGTCCCTCCTTCTGGGCTTGTGCTAGGACCACGTCCGGGGCGGCGGTCGCCAGGGCGTGCCGGGGCTCTTCCCTCCGTGGTCTTCCTCTGGGCCTCCTCTCTTATCGATGCTCCTCCGCGCCGTGCCGCTCGTTCTCATCTCGCTTGGTTCCTCGCCTAGTCTTGCCCTCATCCACGGCCAGTGCCTCTTCTTTCAGCATGAAGCGTTCTGCTCGGGCCATAATTCCGGTGAGGTCCTTCGGTGGGTCGCTGTGCAGCGATTTCTTCAAGCCCCTATGTCGCAGGCCCTTTTTCAGGGCCGCCTTCACAACCAGCTCGGGGCAGCTATCCACGCTCAATCGCTCCACGTTGAAGCGTCGCATGAAGTGTCTCAGAGATTCGACCGGTCCTTATACTACATTGAATAAGTGTTCCGAATCAGGTTTTACCTGCCGCCCGGCCATAAATTGCTTGCAGAATAACTGGGTGAGCTCCTCGAAGCTGTCTATCGACCGACCGGGCAGGCTGAGGTACCAGGTCCGCACAGCCCCCCGTAGGGTGGAGTAGAAGCCCCTGCAGAGCAGGGTGTCATCGGCCCCCTGGAACGCCATGACCCCCTCGTAGTCCATCACATGATCCGCGGGGTCGCGGACGCCGTTGTATTTCTCCAGTGTCGGTACCTTGAAGTTCGAGGGTATCCACGCCTCGGTTATCCTCCGAGTCAGGGGGCATCGTTCTCCACTGATGCACCCGGGTCGCTCCCCTTCGCCTGCCTTCGTGCCGTTCGGCCGCAACAGGGGGGCCGACGGAAGCTTGACCTCCTCTTGGGTCTTCGCCATCTTGGGTGCTGGACTCGATCAGCGCGAACATTCTTTCCGGCTTTTCTGGTGGTGGGTCCTTGCTCGTCGGCTGCCTCCGCTCTGGTAAGATCGGACGCTTGCTGACCGGCGATCATCCCGCCTACGTTTGTACGATCCCGGACGTGCGGACGAGGCCGTCCTTGAGACGTCGTCCGTCCGCTCCGAGTCCCCTCCATTTCCCTCTCTGAATGAGGTGGGAGTGGGAGACCGCGCCGGGGAAAACCCGGGCATGGTGAACCTCCTCTCCATGTTGTGTACTCCTTTCCCTTGGTCGGCAACCACGGCGGAGCGAAGAGGTCGGCGATCCTCTTCCTGGCGGTGGGCCGGTCCCTCCGCACCCTCGGGGGTGCCGCTAACGAGATGTTGAATCATCACGACTAAAGTCTGGATGCTGGTGTTGGTCTCCTGCGCGTAGGCTCGGAGTTGCCCCTGCGTGGCCAGCCGGGTGTCGTCGGTCTCTCCGGTGACGTGGCCATTTGGGTTCTCGGCGGGGGCGTGGTATGTGCCCTCCTCCGGGATGGGTGGCATGCGCACCAGGCCGTTGCCGATGGGTTCCATTTTGGTGGTTTGACGTGGGTGTTAGTTCTTTCCCACAGACGGCGCCAGATGTTTACGGGTGTTTTCTCACCACTGGTTCGTTGACCGTAGGCTGTGTGGTCAACGTGGTCAAGTGGCCGACTTGGGGGTCCCTTGGAATCGCCGAGCCCGCTTGTTCTCGGTGTGGGAGGAAAGAGGGTCGGACACAGACGGGGGAGTCCCTGGGTAGCGTCGGTCCTCTGCCTTCAGGGAGCTGAGGAGAAGCCTCAGATCGGTGTGTTGCGCTCGGCCTCGGCCAGGTCGTGCTCGGCCTCGGTCGGATCCGCGTCGAGGGGTAGCCTCGATGCCTTGCGAGTGGGTTAGTGCTTGAGCAGCCGTCCACCTGATGACTGCGATGGGGGTAGCCGTCCGACGCTGAGGGGTAGCCTCGGCGCCTCGGATATCTTATTCCTGGACAGATGAGGAAACTCGTCAGGGAGGCCGGACCTAGGTTCCGGTCAAATCCCCTCCGATGCCTAAGTCAGATCAAGGTCTGAAAGGATACTCGGCGGGGGAGATCCGGCTTGTAAGGAAGCCGGAACGTCAACCCAGGCGACGTGAGTTTGGGGGAGGGAGGAAATGGAGTGGCCAAGGCCTAGGTCGTTGATGGAGTACCTCTCTGTTGATTACCTGAGTCTCGATCCTCTTCCCCGTCGTCTTGGCATTCCCCTTATAGGGTCCCTCGTGATTGCCCCACGTCTTGCCTCCTTTCACGTCCCCCACGATCCGCCTCCGCCTCCTCTCACTCGTGCGTAGTGGAGGGGTGGCCCATTAACGGGTCTGTTAATGGCCATCATGGGATCGCGGATTCCGAGGGGCGGTTAATCGGGCCGCATGGGGGCTAGTCGAGTGCCCCCGATGGTGGAGTGGCCGGGCCTTCAGCCCCATCCGAGGGCCTTTCCGGGTGGGCCCGTCTTCTCTAGTTGGCGTCCCCTTTGAGGCTGGGCCGTGGGCCGTTGTAACTCGGGCTGGTCCAAATTAGTCGTAACAAGATGCATGATCAGTCAGGCACTGCGAAACAGAGTTATTGGAATTTTAGTCACTAATGGCCAGTCATTTGAAGGTCATTACCTAGGTGCATGTCTCATTATGTAGACGTCTGGGATGATAACTTCAGACATCTAATCAGTCAGACTGTAAAAACTGAGCTGCTGGAAATTTTATCTTATAAATGGTCAGACATCTGACGTTCTCATCACCTAGGTGTCTCACACACTGTGCAAACAGCTAGGACGATAGCTTCAGACGTGTGATCTAGGTTGGGGTTCAGCCACTGTAAAATGTATGCATGCCAGGCGTCTGGGGTCCAAGCACCAGTCGCTTGGTTGAGGCTGAAAAGCTCCATTTTGAGTTTTTATAAGGTCTAACCATATGCGATTCACTGATGAATGAACTAAGGTATTGTGTATCATATGAAAGTGAATCTATCAAGTCTACTTAAGGCTTAACATTCTACTTCAATAAGGAAATAAAGAAATGAAACAATTACATATTAATCCCCTTCACTTCCTTCTGAATTCCTTGAAGACTTCTATTTGATTTCCAGAATCCCATAAATTGATTTCCTTACATTATTGGCTCAAGCCATCATTGCATTTGATATTTCTTGAATTATATTGACGATGCTTTAATTAACTACAAAGCAAGGGGATTAGTCACAATTAATTATGTTTGTTCATCATCAAAACAAAATTAGGGGATCCAATACTCAATGGTATTGAGTTGTGATTGGCTTATTTGATGGAGATGAGCGCATCACAAAGAGTAGCAAATGTAAGTGGGAAAATCTGTAAAAGGTTACGAATTCACAATCCCAAAAGGAAATATGAAAACCCCCAAAAACCACACCCAAGGCATCATCGATGATGAATCATCGCCAGCAGATAGATGGCTGATCGATGGAGGCTGATGGTTGGCCAGCTATAGCTAGCTGATTGGCTAGTGATAGCCAGCCAACTGGCTAGCAGTGGTGGCGACCAGTAGTTGTTGTCCAGTGATGAATGGTGATGGCGAGCTTTCGCCTAGTCTGGCTTAGGTTTGGGTCTAATTTGGGTTTGGGTTTGACCTAATTACTAGGTCAAATGACAGGTGCAAAATGTTGCACACTACTCCCAAGTACATGAGGCCGTCAAATAATAAATTATGATGAGCCCAGGGTTGAATCACGGGGACAAGTCATTCTATGCTTGCAAGCTCGATTGCTAAAGAAATGTAATGGTGATGATACAATTACCACTCTAATAGGATATTGGGAAAATCGGTGAATCTCTCAACCTACTCCACTGCAACTAGGAATGGAGACCAAATAGGAAAACTAGCAAGGAGGAGTGTATGGGTTGTGGGTTCACTTGGGTTGTTTCTAATCAAAGCTCTAATGTCCCAAATATAACTCGATCATGGGTTCCTCTCGGACGAGCATGATTAGAAAATGCCCTCTCGAGATGATGCACGCTCACTCAACCTATCACTCAATTGTGTGTCACTCTTGGGAAACAATCGAAGGATGCCCTCTCGGGAGAATGCTTATGAAGGTCATGGTCATCACTGTAGCGAGATAGGTATGCCCTCATGGCAATTTATTCATATGTATATGTACAAACATCTTGTTCGAAATAACAATAAGCGGTTTGTTAAGAATTTACCTAAGTTAATAATAATGAAGTCATCATTAAAAACTTAAGTAAAGTCCTGAGACTTAATGCAAGGTCAAACATGTATCAAGACGGAGATCTCGATCATGGAGAAGTGCTTGATCGTTAGTAGAATAGGTCTAAAAACATTCGTGGTTGTATATATTTCGAGAGATGGATATCGACACATCAGATAGACCAATGTGTCTAGTCTTCGCCATGGATTGGTGATGATGATCGCATGGTCATTTGACTTGGCAAAGTCAGAGACGAGACACAGTTGCTCATTAGAGAATGAGGTCACTGAACGACCCAACGGTTATCATATGGTTAATATTGACCAATCTGTCAATGATAACTCTTAGTGATGATAGGCAAGTTGGTCTTTTGACTTGAGGTCATTGTAACGAACATGTGCGTGAACAGTGTCACTTAGATCACTGATCTAGCCTCGGGAAAGCCCCTTGAAAGGCCTTTGGTTGGATAACACTTGAAACGTGCGAGGAGAGTAATGACCAAGAGAGGATTCGTCTCTCCCGTCAGTGGAGAGTTAGTGTTGCAGTGTTAGTTCGATCTTTAGTGAAAACTCTGGCCAGAGTATGTTGGAAGAAGTCCAACATTATTTGACTAAAGATTTATGGAGACTAACCAAGTTCAAGCTAGTAGGGTTGACAGTTGACCATATCCTAGGCTTGACTAAGCGGCATAGTTTTGATAAAGAGACTAAAACTGTGGTATTCATCACAGACACAGTCAGGGTGGTCCTGACATTACTCATGTCGACGAGTTAACCACATAAGTATGATACCAAAACAGGAAAGACACCTGCTGCTCGTGGTCATTTCCATCTAGGGTTTTGAGCCCCACCTATAGTAGGGTCAGGCTGTAGGGTCTCATACAGAGTGAAACGTTCGTCAAGTAATAGGTAGAAATTAGGGAAAATATGCATTTGATGCAAGACTGCAAAGAGGTTGCAGTTAGCTTCTGGATTCGGGATAAATGATCCTGAGTGCAAGTGGGAGATGGTGAGGGATGTATGCCCTCAGTTCATTTGTATTTGATACAAATGGATTTTAATATTAGATGAGGGAATTTTGCATATGATGCAAATGGAATTAAATGTGTCGTAAAATATTTACGTGCATATTTAATATAATAAATATGTGGAAAGAATTACCTAGATGACGGGATCATCCCGGTCTAAACGCAGGTTCAAACCGCATCAAAAACGGACTCCAAACGAAGAAATTAAAGCCAAAACAGTGAAAACGGCCCACTAAGGGCATGCGGATCGGGGCCCGTACCTGCAGGCGCCTGACCCCTGAGCCGCCCAGCCTGCAAGGCAGACGGGTGCACGCCTGCTAAGACGTGAACGTGCCCGCGCTTGCCAAGAAGGGCCTACCCGCTTCATGCGGGCGGGGCCCCGCCCGCGTGCATGCGGACGCGTGCGCAGCACGCGCCCGTGGGGTGCATGCTCGTTGGGTGTGTGCTAGGCGTGTACCCATGCCTTGCACACACCCAGGCACGTGTGTTGCATGCGTGCAGGAGCAGAGCACGTGGGGCCCATATGGGGCCCCACGGCCAAGGGCTTCGTGCCCATCTTCTTGTGGCTACGTTTTTGGCTAAAAGCTTGTTTTGGTTCATGATTGGGACATCGTTTGAAGGGGTCAAACAAAGTCGGAATGAGTCTCTGTTTTTCCTACGCATTCACCATTCAACCCTCTTCGCAATGACGTGTGACATCGTTCTTGGAGCTCAATGGTGAGGGAGAGAAAATTCGTCAAAGTTTGGCCTTCGTGTAAGGAAAACTAATTTGATTTTTCTTCTCCAAAAGTTTAGTCCCACATTGCAAATTGAGAAGAGAGGAGCAGTCAGCCGCCTATATAAATAGGGGCCACTCCCCTCCTTGAAACTCGCCCCAAGCTTCAGATCTGAGTAGCTCCATTAAACGTGAGAAAGCCCAGATCTGATCTTAAAGAAAATATTCCCTCTTTCTCCCTAAATTCTTTCCTGCTCCTGATCGGGCTCTAGCAAAGTTACGAAGGAGTTTGAATCGGATCCGAAGTCTTGATGGAGGATCCACTCAAGGTGAAACTTTCTTCGCATGTGGTTGGCTCGGCGACAAGGGTGTTGCTCGCCTCGGGACACGGTGTTGTTCGGGAAGTGGTTCGGCTCTGGACGCGGACATGGTTCGGCTTGGGAGAAGCGGCGCGGGGCCAACGAAATGTTGCTGAAAACGACACTTTGTATTCTGTGGAAACGAAGTGAAAGGTATGTAGTTTAATTAAACACGCGTTTATAATTGCAAATATGTTAGGTAGATCTATCCTTAGGGGTTAGTCGGACCCAACGCCGGGATAGTAGAGATCTTGGCTAGGGTTATTTCTTTAGGGCTTGATTAAAATAGTTTTAAATCTGTTTTTTGGCTACTTGTTTGATCTCGTCGTCCATCCGAGTTAGGCCTGACATCGATTTTATGGCCCTAAGGACCATGAAAACCCTTCAATGATATGAGACCCATATCTATAAGATATTTTGTTGCAATTATAAAGTGCATTGGATGCAACATGTTTCTCCATCAGATGGAGGTTTTAATTAAACTATTAAAATTGTCGTTTTCCCATGCAATGTTATTATTTTTGAAAACTATTTTTGAAAATTAGATCTTAATTGTTTTATGATGATAATTAATTGTTGTAACTTAATTATGAGATAATTTTAAGTTGTTAGTGTTAAAATTTTATGTGATAAAAATTTTAGTATTTTTAATGGTTATATCATATTCTTGCTTATTATGCGATAATACAAGAAAAACTTTTAGGATAGCCATTAAAAGTTTTCTGAAAATTATAAGATAATTTTGATGGATGATATGATTTAAACTTGTTTAAATGCCTAATACATGATTAGGACATCACCCTAAAATTCATTCCTTATAGTTGATAAGAACATTAATAAAAGTTATTAACCAATCCTAATAATTTTGAATTTTAGGATTCAACTAGTTGATATGATTAACTAGTTTTAATGAAGCCATTTTCTAGTTGATGGCACACATATGAATAATTAGTTTCCTTCAATGGACCATGATCCGGTCTAGTGTTGTGGATCACCCTAGCTCGACTGAGGATAGTGATCCTGGCCTAGCCATATCCCTGGCCGTGTTCCGCTGGACCGTAAGGATGCGAATTATGATTATGTGAAACTGTCAATTACATCTAGTCGATTACGTTTAAAATCTTCTTCAAGATTAGCCGTAACCCTCCCTGTTTTAGAGGTTGGTAACTATAGGTTCTATGTTATAGTTGTTGAGCACACTCAAGCTATTTCATAGCTACTTTAAGGAAACCAACTTCTCATTACATGAGATGTAGTCTAGACTTAACACAAACCGTCGTGTCGTGCCCATATACTTAGTACCGGCGTAAGTTAGGCTAGACACAAAAACAAAGGGTCCAACTAGACTAGTCATTGTGATTTGAATGAGCACACTCATGATCATAAGTGGCTAGGGGAAAAAACCAATAATGGAATCATATATGATATGATTGATGAAGAGACATATACCAATCGTAGAGTCAAGCAATTTGTTGAGCACACTTGAGGTTGCAAGGCTCAGGGTGATTGGATCTCTTTCCCATTAAATTTCGTTCTCCACTCGACCAACGTGAGACTCTAGGCAACTGGACGGTGGCGCATCACCGGCAAAGGCCCCAAAATCCGACGGTCAACAACAATGGGAAAGTTGTAATGGTGCATCTTAATTTAGAGAAGGAAACTGCGGTCGAAATTAATGTTGCAACGGCTCCCTTGAAGAGTCAACATCTTATTCATTCCGTTCCACAAAAGGATGCGCATATTCACTCCCTTCGACAAAAGGATGTTGTAAATAAATTTGAGCCTACCTTGAATAATTAACAGCATATTAATTCCCTTACACAAAAGGATGCGCCTATTCATTCACGTCCACAAATGGCTCCTGTAAATAAATTTGAGGCTCTTCAATCCCTTAGAAATTTGGAGGATGACTTCGATGGAGAATTTATGGGTAGCTTTAATTTTGAAACCCCACCTACATTTACTCCAACACCTAATCACATCCCCACCCCACCATTGTGCCGACTTAATTCTGATAGAGCCGAATTAAAATCTGTCAACAACCGGGCTTTCACCCGTAAGCTGAATTCAAACCATGGTTCTGAACCCGTTAATTCTCTAAGAGCCGGATTCAAACCTGGGACTTACCCATCATATGAGTCTGCTTCCATGTCAGTTCATGCGACCCAACCAGGATCTGAGTTGCCTTTCTTATTTGGTACTACTCCACGACCATTTAAGAGGTTTTCCCCAAGTAAAAGACCCAAACTAAACCCCAATTCCCAACAAAAGCCCAGGAAAAACACATACTAGTAAATCTCATACATCTACTAAAAAAGTGTTGGTCTCCCTACCCAACAAGGCCCAAGCTATCTCTGGCCCTAATTCTAACCTCCCCATTAGAGGGACTTCCACCCATACTCATGCTGGTGTGACGCATCTCATGAAAGAAACTGAAAACCTAAACCAGAAGGTCTCTCTTAGGGACTATCTGAACGATGGCACCACCACTACCCACCATATCCACCGACCCCTACAGTCGCTCAACCATGCATGTGCCATTCCGGAGGACCTCCCCCGGCAGCCCAATACCAAGATACCGGCTTGACCAAGTCACTTGTGTCAGAAAGCAACATTCAGCTTCCCAACGGTGGACGATACCAGATTTCTTTGACCCCTGCTATGAAGTGTTTGGATTTGAATTTTGAGGCCTGATTAGTAATCCTGTAACCTCATGAATCCCAGAATGTCGTGGTCAACCTCCCGTCTCAGGCTTGATCTCTTCTCATCTGTGTTTTATGTTAAATTTAATGGCTTATTTCTGTGTCTATTTATTCATGTTGAATTTATTATTTTTGCTTATATCATCCATCTTATAGTATATTATTAATATGACAAAATGCATATTAGTTTGGAATTGCCAAGGGGCTGGCTCTAAGTGGGTCAAATTCGTCTGCAATGATCTTATTACCTCTCATAACCCTGACATTGTTGTCCTGGTGGAAACCCATAACTCTGGTTCCAATGCCCTTTGCATCATTCAAGACACCGGCTTCCCAAAATCCGACAGGGTTGAGGCCTAGGGATTTTTCCGGAGGCATTTAGATTATGGGGGTAAGGGAAGTGAGCATCTTAATGTTCTACTTGCTCATCATCAATTCCTTCACGTCTGAATTCATGAGGCATCTGGTACACCGTGGGCGTTCATGGTTGTCTACGCTAGTCCCAATCATTCCCTTCCCTCTTCCTTCTGGTCTGCTATCGAGGCAGTGGCCGGCTCCATTAGGCTCCTTTGGGTCCTTGCGGATGAGTTTAACACTATCGCCGACCCCTCTGAAAAGCTGGGTGGAGCTGTGGCTAATTACACATAATATGCCCGCTTTAAGGATTGGATGCTGATGTGTGGCATTATGGCCCTTGGTTTCCAGGGTCCTGTATTCACATGGTTTCGTGGGGGTTTCGAGGAACGTCTTGATCGTGTCTTAGGCAACCTTTAATGGACTTCTTTATTCCCCTCATTCTCTGTCACTCATCTCCCACGTACTAAGTCTGACCATTACCCTCTCCTCATCCACCTCTCCTCTCCCAATAACTGAATAGTCGGTCCCAAGCCCTTTAAAATGCTATATACTTGGTTCTCTCATCCTGACTTCCCTAATATTATTCCCTCATCTTGGTCCTCGGGAGGTAACCTATTAGACTCTATTAAGGCTGTCGCTCAGGCTTCTTCTAAGTGGAATGATGAGGTGTTCAGAGATATCTTTCATCAGAAGAAACTTTGCAGGCTAGACTCCATGGGATCCAGCACAAGTTATCTCATGGCTTTAACCCCTTCCTTGCAAAACCTGTTAAGTCTTTGCGTGATGAGTATGACCTCATTTGCTGTCAGGAGGCGATTTTTTGGCATCAGAAATCGTGTAGCAAATGGATCATGGATGGTGACCGGTACACTAAGTATTAACATGCTACTGCTATGGCACGCAGGCAACACAACAAGTATTCTGGCCTTTTTAGGGTGGATGGATCGTGGTGCTCTGATCCCCTTGAGATGAATGATATGGCCCGTGATTTCTTTGCTTGTATCTACAATGATGATGACCCTACCTACAGCCCTTATAATACCCGCGGTGATTTTCCTGTGCTTTTTGACGAAGACTTAGATGTCTTGAGAAGCCCCATCTCTGATCTCAAAGTTTTCCAAGCCCTTCATTACATTAAAAGTAATGGTGCCCCTGGCCCTGATGGTATTCACGCTGGATTCTACAAGCAGTACTGGCAGCACTGTGGCCCCTCCCTCTCCCAATTTACCAAGGACTCTTTTGCCACCCATTCTTTCGACCGTAGCCTGAATGATACCATCCTTGTCTTGATCCCTAAGACTCGTGATCCCACTTCGATCTCCCATTACCGCCACATTAGCCTCTGTAATGTGGCTTGTAAGTTGCTCACCAAAGTTATTACCCTCTGTCTTAAGCCCCTTATGAGTCATCTGATCTCAACCAATCAATCTAGCTTCCTCCCTGGGCGTATGATCACTGATAACATCGTTGTGGTCCAAGAAATTACCCATTCCATGTGGATTAAGACTACTGGCAAGGGTTTATGGCTATTAAGATTGACCTGGAGAAGGCTTATGACCGTCTGAAATGGAACTTCATCTATGACACTCTTTAGGATGTGGGTCTCCATATCAATATTGCCAATCTTATAAAGCATTGCATCTCCTTGACCTCTATGAGAATTTGATAGAATTGGGTTACTTCCCAGACCTTCCATCCCAAGAGGGGAATTCGTCTGGGGGACTCTATCTCCCCTTACCTTGTAATTCTCTGTTTGGAGCGTCTATCTCAAACTATCGTTAGGGAATCCAACTTAGGAAGGTGGAAATCTGTTAGGGTTTCATGCCACAGTCCTCCCTGATCTCATCTCTTGGTTGGTGACGATATGTTCCTTTTCTGTGAAGCCTCCTTAGATCATGCCACTCTCATTCAAGCTTTGCTTCGTGAGTTTAGCACGAGCTCAGGGCTCAAACCAAGCTTGGCTAAGCCTAGTATTTATTTCTCCCATAATGTGGACCATGCAGTTGCATCTGTAATCTCTGACATTCTAGGGTTTCCCATTGTCCCTGATTTAGGGCGCTACATTGGCGTCTCGGTTATTCATTGGAGGGTTGCCTCTAACGCTTACAGTGACCTTATCTCATGTATTGAGTCTCGCCTTAACAGTTGTGTTGCAATGTCTTTATCCCTGGCTGGCAGTCACCCTAGCCCAGTCGGTTCTCCAAGTTATTACTTCCTTCACTATGCAAACAACCCTTATTCCACAGTATACCTTTAATCACATTGATCGTTTGGTCGAATCCTTTGTTTATGGGTCATCTACTAGTTCCAGGAAGGTCCATCTCCATCTGATCTCTTGGGCTTAGATGTGTCGCCCTAAAAGTCACAGGGGACCAGAATCTGGCACTCTTAGCTCGTCTGTCTTAGAGGCTCATGAGATCTCCGGATTTTCTTTGGAATAAAACCCTTATAGCAAGTATAACCTTGGCTCTACCAATATCCTCCATCTCAACCCTAACCGGACAGGCTCCTCTACTTGGTCTGACGTCAAGAAAGGTTGGGACGTTGTCACCAGCGGTATGTAGTGGAATATTGGGAAAAGCCAATCGGCCCATTTCTGGTATGACCCCTGGATCCCCTGCACTCCTCTTCTCTCCCACTTTACTAACCATCTGCCTAGTACACGGTTCCCTTATGAAACTATATCGAAGTTTGTTATTGCCTCTGGCCAGTGGAATTAGGAGCGCTTACAGCTCCTCCTTCCCGCTGAGATTTGTCAGAAGATTTCTGACAAAAGTCCCCCTAAAGATTCGTCTGGCCCCGATGATGCAGTTTGGACTAGTGGTGGTCCAGAAGGTGTTGAGTATTGGACTTCTCCCTACTTGGTGTTAATGATGAGCAAACATAAATACTTGTGTCTAATCCCCTATTTTGTAGGTAATCCATTGCTTAAGCTTATTATGAAGATCTACTTGCAATGGATGACACTCAAAGTTCATTGAAGGCAAATGAAATGGATTGGATGATCGTAGATGGTGATTGAAGCTCCATGAAGACTTCAAGCTCATGCGTTGGATATAAGAGAGTTATTCGTGAATGTAAATTTCTTTTATCTCTTCTAGTATGTAGCTTAGAAGTAGAACATTGTTGGAGCACACACACACATCTTCATTTCAGTCTTAGGACATCATTAGATCATTTGTCCTTAGACTCCAATTCATTTCTTTATTTGATTGTGCTTGTATTGTTTATAACAGTTGACCTCACATTTTACAGTCGCCTGTCTCAAAACAGTCGACTGTGTTTTGTTCTACAGTCACCTGTTATGCACAAACTTTTACAATCTAGTTTTGGGCTTATCTGTCTTAATTCCCACAGGAGACTCGTGAACGATTCATAGGCGCCTGTCCAAGTGACAGTCGACTGTGTTTTGTAAATCAGGTGCATGTCTGTCATTTGCCCAAAATCTATTGATCTGTCTTCTATGGCCAATCGACTAATGTTGTGTTTGCAGTCGACTGTCCATTGGATCAGTCAACTGTCTATGCTGCTTCAGTCATCTGTCTGTGAGCCAATTTGTTAACCCAGCTCTCTGGAAAATCTCAGGGTTTTGACAGTCGTCTGTATAAGGAATTACAGTCGACTGTTCTGATTAACAGTCGATTGTCTTATCTTTATCAGTCGTCTGCCCTGTTATCACAGATGTTTTCCAGAATTCTTTAACTTACCCAACTTACGGCCAGTCTCCTGTAGAAGGACTTACAGTCGCCTGTTGGTTTAACAGTCGACTGTCTATCCTTCATCAATCGACTGTCTACGTGGTAAGTTACCATTATGAATTCTCACCTACCAGATCTGACTGTGCAACAATCGACTGTGGTTTCTTCAACAGTCGACTATCGCGAGTGCAGATTCTATCCGTTGAGAGTTTTCTCACGGATTCCAAAAGGGTTTTTGCTAATTTTGTTTTGAGGATTTGAGAAACCTATATAAGGATCAACTACTGTTCCATTGAGATGTTACTCATTCCATTGCAAAATTTTCAAGCTTTCATTCTCAAGATTAAAAGCTATCAAATCCTAAAGCCCTAAGCATTCCAATCTTTAATCTCTTGCTCTCCAACCTAGAACCAAAGAATCATCTTCTAGGCATTTGGTGCAGTCAAGAGAAAGGGCTTTTCCTCTCTTCCAAGAGAGTCTTCAACACACAACACACTTCTCCTTCAAGTTCTACTTCAAGGCATATGTGATTGTAAGTGTTGCTTTCATATTTCATAACTTTCGTTATTTGGATTTGCTCTCAGGTTGTGAGAGTGGTTTGCTTGCTCCCAAGTTGTGGGAGTCAATGTCAATCGATTGTATTTCGATTTCACTTGTAGGGTTGCTACAAGTGGGTTTTAAGGAAACCTCAAGTTAGGGTTCTAACTTGAGTATCTATAGGTATCCGGGTGGAAGGGACATAGGATTACCGGGAACAAGTCGAGAGGTGACTTGGGTAATCCGAACCATTGAAACATCCTTGCGTTTGCATTTGTTTCAATTTGGGTTTAATTTTAATTCCGCACTATATTGTTGGTTAGCATTTAAATTGGTTTAACTATCTTTTTAAATTGCTTAAACACTATTCAACCCACATTCTAGTGTTTTCTCTATAGCCAGGGTCCTTATAGGAGGTTGTAAGGTCAGAAATGCTTACAGTTGGATTATCGGAGCTTTTTTGCCTCCCCAATCCCATTGGCATTCCATTAGGAGATGGTGCAACCCCTAGAGAATTCGATCCTTTCTCTAGTTGGAATGTCAGGAGAAATTGTTAACCAATGCGGAATGCCACCACATAAGGCTTTATTCTACAGCAGAATGTCGCTTATGTCATACGTCTCCTGAGACATTACTGCACTGTCTTACAGATTGTGGCTTGATAAGGTTAGTTTGGCTTGCCTTGCGTATGAAATCCCCTGATTATCTTTTCTTCTCTTTGGATGTAGGTACTTGGTTGGACAGGAACCTTGGTGATCATTCCAAGAGCAGATCACAGTCCACATGGACCCAGATCTTTGGGAATACTTGCTGGTTGTTGTGGAAGGAGAGGAATTCCATAGTTTTCGAGACTCATCACCAGTGAGGCATACCAATCCAGCGAATACTGCATCTGGCGTCTTCCTATGCTAAATCGACAAGTATTCTTTCGAGGGTGGACCTTAGTCATAGTAACTCTCAGCTCCAAAAGCGGTTCCCTCCAGATAGGGGATGGATCAAAATCAATACAGATGGTGTGATCACTAGTAACCTTTCCAGGGCTGGTGCTGGAGGCGTGATCAGAGAGTTAATAGGAGGCTGGGTATGTGGATTCTTAGTCAGCATTTCTATGTGTGCACCTATTGAGGCAGAGCTAATTGCTATTCTTTATGGTTTGAAACTAGCGTGGAACTAGGGGTAATAGAATGTTCATATTGGAAACGGACTACAGTGCAACAATCAAGTTAATTGAGAAACGCGAACTCAACATCCTTTTCACTGATTCCCTCCCTATTGTCAAAAGACTCATTCAGGGTCAATGGTACGCTATTCTTAGAGTCATCCCTCGTGAGGCTAATATGGTTGCGGATTCTCTGGCTAATCATAGTCTAGGTTTCATGCAAAAGACATATCATATGTTTAACTATTGTCCAGACTTTTGTGCCTCACTGCTGGATGTAAGGACCCTGTCTATAGGAAAAACACTAGAATGGGGTTGAATAGTGTTTATGCAAATTTAAAAGGAATTTACACCAAATAAAATGCAATCCAACAAATAATGCGGAAATAGAATTAAACCCAAATAAGAAACAATTGCAAACACAATTATGTTTCTAGGGTTCGGATTACCCAAGTCAACTCCCGACTTGTTCCCGGTAATCCTACGACCCTTCCACACGGATACCACCGGATACTCAAGTTAGAACCCTAACTTGAGGTTTCCTTAAAACCCACTTGTAGCAACCCTACAAGTGCAATCGAATACAATCGATGTCCTTGACTCCCACAACTAGTGAGCAAGCAAACCCCTCTCACAACCGAGAGCAAATCTCAAATAAAGAAAGTTATGAAATAATGAAAACAACACTTACAAACATATAAGCCTTGAAGTAGAACTTGAAGGTGGAGTGTGATGTGTGTTGAAGAACTCTCTTGGAAGAGAGGAGAAGCCCTTTCTCTTGACTGCACCAAATGCCTAGATGATCACTCTTTGGTTCTAAGTTGGAGAGCAAGAGAACAAGATTTGGAAATACTTAGGGCTTTGGATTTGAGAGCTTTGATCTTTGTAACGCCCCGCTTCCCAAAAGACACCGGAAGCGAGGGCGTTACGCGGTCCGCTTGAACTGGAGCGGTGAAGCTCGAGTTCAATAAGCGTCTGTGATAAAAACACAGAAAAAGGGGTCCTTGCATTTGCGTATCAGAACAATCAGAACATTCAAAATAATTACAACATCCAGATATATAAGGCGTACACGAAATTACAAGACAAGCCACAGTAGGGCTAAGGAAAATACAACAGAGCACTATTCCTACTACAAGTTACAGAAACCAAAACTCAAAGTAGTGACGGCAGGGACTCTAGTCTTCCGCAGAAAGTGACTCGGCATCTACGACGAACTCTGGCTCTCTAAGTCAAGTGTCTCGAGAGGATTCCCCGAGTGCTCAAACTCGAGATCTGACATACATCCAAAAACATGAATGTATGTCAGCAAGGTCTGCAAGAAGACATTAGCATCCCAAGGCAAGAATGTGCAATTGATATGAAATTTAGGAAGCATTAAATATTTAAAAGAGATGACTAAAATAAAATTAACGAGACAATTTGTGATGAAACAAAAAGTAAACAACCCTAGCATGTAGTTCTAAGCAGTTGCAAGCATTAAAGTAAGTTTTCTCTGAGTTTTGTTAGCATTTCAATATTCACGATGACCAAGTTAGTGTTACAATGACCATGTCAAGACTTCACATCTAATCTAGGGTTCTCGCCTTTAGGTCGTGATGAGAAGGTCGTTCCTCTCACGGGGGCTTACCGTGATTGACACTAACCCACCGCGTCGGGTGGTGCTCTTGAGGAGAGTACCTTTCATACGCCCAGTGGCCGCTCAACCCTAACCCCGCCCAAAAGTTTTGCCGGAACACGAGCCGGCCTAGTCGACTCACACGACATCACGATATCACGAGTTCGCCTTTGAGGCGCACGATTTCACGATGTCACTCTCGTTAATGACCAAGCAAGATGGACATGACTTAGATGTTGTCAATATTCTCGTTTTACAACGTTTTCAATAAAAACAAGGTTGAGCAGGTTGGTGTAATGAACACTTTACAGTGAACGAATTACTTGCCAATGTTTAAATTTAATCCTTGTAGAGTTGTATGTCAAAGTGTCGCATTTTTGGTCCAAAACATTTCCATGTGCCGTTATATGCATGATTTTCAAGATATACACAATAAAGCAAAAGACGCAATTATTAATCAACTTCAAAAATTCATATTTAATCGCACACTTACCTGATCAGACGATTTCGGGTGGTCGTGGGTGTCCCAGCGATCATAATGGGTGGCGCGTTTTATCGTGCACGTTGCTGAGCTCGCAGACTGGGGCCTCGGGTCGGAGTGTGCGTTCGCTCGTCAGAGGCGGAAGGCACTGCGGACCGAGAGGGATGAACGGTTGCGGCTTCTCAGAGCGCCGGGGGGTTGGCTGCCGTGTGGGTGTGATAGCGAGGGGGTGAAGGCGCCGAGAGCGGCTCTCTGCGTTGCTGGAGATCGTGGTGGAGCGATCTGGGCATGGAGAAGAGACTGCTGGGTGTTGGGTTGATGTTTGCGTGGAGGTCGATCCGGGCGATGGAAGCGCCTGCTGCGCCGTCGCGTTGGCGTGGAGGGCTGCGAGTAGGAGGAGGCTGCCGGCGTGGGGAGGGTTTGTCGCGTGGATGAAGGGAGAGGGAGATGATCGGTGTTTGGCGGGGAGAGGAGAAGAGGCCGCTCGCGGCGCTTGTGAGGGGAGCACGGCGTGGGGTACTGGCCGCCGCGACATCGGTGGAGATGGTGCCCGTGGGTGTGGGGAGAGGAGGAGACGGGGTATGCGCGATGAAGAATAGGGAGGTGGCGGCTGATGTGTTGAGGGTAGGGAGAAAAATATAATAAGGAACCTAGGTTACTTTTCTTTTATAGCCTTAGGTTTCCTATGGAATAGCTGCTGTTGTGTGTGTGGGGGGTTGGAAACGTACAACACGTGAATGGCCATGTGTTTTCAAAGTCCTCTCCCATATAGGCTAGTTGGTTAGTAGGGTTGATAGCCTGCTGGCTTAGAGAGTTAGGGAGAATAAAAGAACTTGGGGATTTATAATATAAATAATGGGTGTTGGGGTTGTTTGACAGCACATGGGCCTATCCCCCCTTATATTATATGTTGTAAGCTCTGTTTCATGTGTGCGTGGGTACCTGGGCTTAAGTGTAGATATATGTGTCTCTTTTGTTTTTTTTTTCTCTTGGGTGTTAGTGGTGTGCGTGAGTGATGATTCGGCCCCAAGGTAGGGTACGGCCTAGGGTTTAAAGTTAATCCAAAAAGGAAAATATAATCTTAAGATTTGAAATATCATTAGTGGGATTCTAATATGGCTAGTGTCATGCTAGGGAGGTGATTTTATAGGGAATGTTTGAAATTTTATTAATGGGGAATGATCAAGGGAAAAACTAATAAAACCGTTTTTAATCATGGTTTAAATGAGTTTTAATAGGAAACTTTCAAACATTTAAACAAGGTTTAAATTCGAAATTCGAATTCTCCTCAAAATTTTAAAACGAATTTTAAGGAGAGTCCCTTTTAAAAACCTACTAAAAGAAAAATAATAATAATAATAATAATAATAATAATAATAATAAGTGTGAAGGACAAAAAATGGATACGGGTACGGTGACAGAAATGTTGGACCACAGATACGGGAAGAAATACACGGGAGAAAATACGGATAGCGTAATGGTGAGAACCGGTCGTTACATCCTACCCACCTTAAAAACGATTCCGCCCTCGGAATCTTATCGGCTAAGACACGGGGAAAAATATCTGGGTAACGCTCGTATCTCTCTTTTAATGTATATACACGATAAATAACCATCATGCCATATCCAAATAGTATTTCTAATATTAATGTCAACACCAAAAGTATTACCACCGATAATACTATTCAATGCCAATGCTACTAGTAGTAACTATACACATACACATGTTACCAATTACGTATTTATACAACATGTTTAACATCATCCTACCAATGTAATCCAACCAATATTATGCCCGACGAATAATAATACTTACTACACAACCACATCAATTTACTAGCTGTAAGTATGCCAACACCTTGCACACTCACATCATTATTAATACACAATATATTACCATATATCTCATACACTCACAATCTTTAATGATATAATACTACATGTCACATAAATATATCACTAATAAGAAATACAATCATTCTTAGTCAATTAACACTTCAGTTGTACAATCACTTTCACATACCGCATACTATTATATACACATTATAATATATAACACTACACATATATACATGCATGTAATACCTTATACTATACCCAGATATAAACTTTACCCCTAGTACTAGGGTCATAGTAATCTACACACCTTAGGATCAAATCCGTCCTCAGAATCCCTTAAATAGGCCAACGTATGGGTGGACGGACTCAGTCACTAAGGTCATTCTATTCCAGTCATACATCATAAGGAAACCATATACATCCATTTGCATACACTTACTCATGTATCACGCACTTTCAAATATTTATACATACGTTCATTTTACGCACATATACATGCTCACACTACTACACGCCTTCCTCATATCTATATAGAACAGTCATATACACACACACCGGTATTCACAACCATGTTAATTTACATAGGGCTAGTACACTATTACATACATCCATATTCGTAGCCACAAACATACATATATGCATACCTCCTGGTATACACATGCTCACACATCACCCCGTAGGGGTAATACGATAATCCTACCATGCATGAAACACACTTATTTATACCATATATATACACACACCTATAACTAACCACATACACATATATCCACATGCACACGTCAAACATACTAACTTGTAGGTCACATAATAATCTGCACACATCACTTACGTACACCTATTATCATTACACCTAACATGCACATCACTGTAGCATACAGTTATAATCATTAACAAGTACGACTAAGGTATATATATACCCTAGTAACTAGCCAAAACTAAATCAATCACGCTCAGGTATTCCTATAGTGATATAGCTAATCACTCGCCTAAGTATAAATATAACACTTACTGCTCTATACTCGTCTGAATACATACATATCACAATTTAACGTACGTACATGCACACACAACATAATAGATCATCACACTATACTAATATATTAAGGGAAAACACATGTAGACCTGAGTGGTACATAGAGATTCACACGCACGGGCCCACACTATCTATACACATGCACAACAACAAAACTACAATCCCTGCTGATGGTCCCACTATACTTATATTAAGGCTGACATAAGTACTCACAAGCACCAATGCGAAAACTAATCAATAGTGTTGAATTCAGAGTTGAAAGATGTAATGAATTAATGCTGTGATGGACGGCTCCGGAGGTGGTATGGGTAAGCGAGTAGGTTGGTTGGGTGGCACAAAATATCTAAGAATAATTAATTAATTATGAAGATAAGGGTATGAGAGGAAAGGAAAAAGAAATAACATCGTTATGATTTATGTAGGATAGTGAGCATACGGTAGGAATTAAAACGTAAAATGTGATCAGTCAAATAATACGTGAAGAGTAATATGGACATAGTGTCGTAGTGCTCGTTTTGCAAATGAAAAATAGGCTTGTAAAAGAGAACAGAAAATTTTCTTTCCTTAAAATATCTGAAGACAATGATTATAAAACTAACACACGGGATTTTGAAATTCTATTTAATTTAAGAAAATATTTTAAAGTATGTATCAATGACCGTTTCGAAATACATTAAAGGAGGTGACATTGGAACTAGCGACTTAGGAATAAGATTTTTAAAAGTTCATTGCCTGAGGAAAAATAGAGTAGTTAGGTGAAATAGAAGAGCGAAAGATGTAAGTGAGGAAATCGTTATAAGATAGTGGTTAAAGATCGCCTCAAAAGAGTTTCATAATCAATATTAGGTTTAAATCGACTGAAGTGTAGAGAATTTAAGTAAAAGTTTTCGAAAGGGTTTTAAACTTAGCGTAGAATTCAATAAAAATATCGAAAATACTTTTTAGAAGGTCCCGGATCAGCAGGATGGCGGACCCGAAGATCTTAGGTGAATCGAGGACAAGAATTAGGTCCGACGATTGAGACGTAAGTACGACTAAGAAGTAACTCCGTGAATACGCTACGATGGCTTTCTACGATCACTAACATGGAAGTGAAATGATTAGGAATTGGTAACATCAGAAGGAAATAATTTTTGGATCGACTGAGGTTTAGCACTAAGGTTCCACAACGAACTAGACTGCGATAGGGAAACCGATGTGAGGGTTCAAAGAGGATCAGGGTCAGGATCTTATGGATTTGGAATATCTCACGCCTAGAAGTCTACTCAATTACAGGCGTCTCAGGTTCGGCTGGCACGGCAACGATCGCTACGTTCGGTTGGGCCCTAGATTCGATGAATCTAAGGGAGTGACTAACGAAACTCAAGAATCTAGTATGGTCAGAGTTGGATGATCAATCGCTAGGGTGACCTTAAGATGATAATACTTAGTCATGGCAAGGGTGTCTAACTAACGAGCACGAGCGTCTATCTTTTCCTATTATCCTGGTATCGGTTTCCTATCGTGCTGAGACAAGATATTCGAGTAATTTCGCGTACGAACTATTCTGGATGTTTTTGGCTAATGAAAAGTGTTCTCATTGTTCTGAGTTTCGCAGTTGCAACGACCTGCATGGGTCACCACTAAAACCTGTAACGCCCCGCTTCCCAAAAGACACCGGAAGCGAGGGCGTTACGCGGTCCGCTTGAACTGGAGCGGTGAAGCTCGAGTTCAATAAGCGTCTGTGATAAAAACACAGAAAAAGGGGTCCTTGCATTTGCGTATCAGAACAATCAGAACATTCAAAATAATTACAACATCCAGATATATAAGGCGTACACGAAATTACAAGACAAGCCACAGTAGGGCTAAGGAAAATACAACAGAGCACTATTCCTACTACAAGTTACAGAAACCAAAACTCAAAGTAGTGACGGCAGGGACTCTAGTCTTCCGCAGAAAGTGACTCGGCATCTACGACGAACTCTGGCTCTCTAAGTCAAGTGTCTCGAGAGGATTCCCCGAGTGCTCAAACTCGAGATCTGACATACATCCAAAAACATGAATGTATGTCAGCAAGGTCTGCAAGAAGACATTAGCATCCCAAGGCAAGAATGTGCAATTGATATGAAATTTAGGAAGCATTAAATATTTAAAAGAGATGACTAAAATAAAATTAACGAGACAATTTGTGATGAAACAAAAAGTAAACAACCCTAGCATGTAGTTCTAAGCAGTTGCAAGCATTAAAGTAAGTTTTCTCTGAGTTTTGTTAGCATTTCAATATTCACGATGACCAAGTTAGCGTTACAATGACCATGTCAAGACTTCACATCTAATCTAGGGTTCTCGCATTTAGGTCGTGATGAGAAGGTCGTTCCTCTCACGGGGGCTTACCGTGATTGACACTAACCCACAGTGTCAGGTGGTGCTCTTGAGGAGAGTACCTTTCATACGCCCAGTGGCCGCTCAACCCTAACCCCACCCAAAAGTTTTGCCGGAACACGAGCCGGCCTAGTCGACTCACACGACATCACGATATCACGAGTTCGCCTTTGAGGCACACGATTTCACGATGTCACTCTCGTTAATGACCAAGCAAGATGGACATGACTTAGATGTTGTCAATATTCTCGTTTTACAACGTTTTCAATAAAAACAAGGTTGAGCAGGTTGGTGTAATGAACACTTTACAGTGAACGAATTACTTGCCAATGTTTAAATTTAATCCTTGTAGAGTTGTATGTCAAAGTGTCGCATTTTTGGTCCAAAACATTTCCATGTGCCGTTATATGCATGATTTTCAAGATATACACAATAAAGCAAAAGACGCAATTATTAATCAACTTCAAAAATTCATATTTAATCGCACACTTACCTGATCAGACGATTTCGGGTGGTCGTGGGTGTCCCAACGATCATAATGGGTGGCGCGTTTTATCGTGCACGTTGCTGAGCTCGCAGACTGGGGCCTCGGGTCGGAGTGTGCGTTCGCTCGTCAGAGGCGGAAGGCACTGCGGACCGAGAGGGATGAACGGTTGCGGCTTCTCAGAGCGCCGGGGGGTTGGCTGCCGTGTGGGTGTGATGGCGAGGGGGTGAAGGTGCCGAGAGCGGCTCTCTGCGTTGCTGGAGATCGTGGTGGAGCGATCTGGGCATGGAGAAGAGACTGCTGGGCGTTGGGTTGATGTTTGCGTGGAGGTCGATCCGGGCGATGGAAGCGCCTGCTGCGCCGTCGCGTTGGCGTGGAGGGCTGCGAGTAGGAGGAGGCTGCCGGCGTGGGGAGGGTTTGTCGTGTGGATGAAGGGAGGGGGAGATGATCGGTGTTTGGCAGGGAGAGGAGAAGAGGCCGCTTGCGGCGCTTGTGAGGGGAGCACGGCGTGGGGTACTGGCCGCCGCGACATCGGTGGAGATGGTGCCCGTGGGTGTGGGGAGAGGAGGAGACGGGGTATGCGCGATGAAGAATAGGGAGGTGGCGGCTGATGTGTTGAGGGTAGGGAGAAAATATAATAAGGAACCTAGGTTACTTTTCTTTTATAGCCTTAGGTTTCCTATGGAATAGCTGCTGTTGTGTGTGTGGGGGGTTGGAAACGTACAACACGTGAATGGCCATGTGTTTTCAAAGTCCTCTCCCATATAGGCTAGCTGGTTAGTAGGGTTGATAGCCTGCTGGCTTAGAGAGTTAGGGAGAATAAAAGAACTTGGGGATTTATAATATAAATAATGGGTGGTGGGGTTGTTTGACAGCACATGGGCCTATCCCCCCTTATATTATATGTTGTAAGCTCTGTTTCATGTGTGCGTGGGTACCTGGGCTTAAGTGTAGATATATGTGTCTCTTTTGTTTTTTTTTTCTCTTGGGTGTTAGTGGTGTGCGTGAGTGATGATTCGGCCCCAAGGTAGGGTACGGCCTAGGGTTTAAAGTTAATCCAAAAAGGAAAATATAATCTTAAGATTTGAAATATCATTAGTGGGATTCTAATATGGCTAGTGTCATGCTAGGGAGGTGATTTTATAGGGAATGTTTGAAATTTTATTAATGGGGAATGATCAAGGGAAAAACTAATAAAACCGTTTTTAATCATGGTTTAAATGAGTTTTAATAGGAAACTTTCAAACATTTAAACAAGGTTTAAATTTGAAATTCGAATTCTCCTCAAAATTTTAAAACGAATTTTAAGGAGAGTCCCTTTTAAAAACCTACTAAAAGAAAAATAATAATAATAATAATAATAATAATAATAAGTGTGAAGGACAAAAAATGGATACGGGTACGGTGACAGAAATGTTGGACCACGGATACGGGAAGAAATACACGGGAGAAAATACGGATAGCGTAATGGTGAGAACCGGTCGTTACAATCTTTGGAAATGAAAGCTTAAGAGATTTTGCAATGAATGAGTAACCTTCCAATGGAACAGTAGAAGCTCCATTTATAGCTTTCTCAAATCCACAAAACAGTTTAGGCAAAAAACCCAATTAGAATCCGTGAGAAAAATCTCAACGGATAGAATCTGAACTCGCGACAGTCGACTGTTGAACAATACACAGTCGACTGTTGCACAGTCAGCAAGGGTAGGTGAGAATTCATAACGGTAACTTATCACATGGACAGTCGACTGATGAAACAGAGACAGTCGACTGTTAAACCAACAGGCGACTGTAATTCCTTCTACAGGCGACTGGCCGAGAGATGGGTAAGTCAGACAAATACTGGAAATCTTACAAGTAACAGGACAGACGACTGATGCAAGGAACACAGTCGACTGTTAACCAGAACAGGCGACTGTAGATCCTCAAACAGACGACAGTCAAAAGCCTGAGAAATTTCCAGAGAGCTGAGTCAAAGAAATGACTCACAGACAGGCGACTGTTGCATCATAGACAGTCGACTGATCTAAGAGACAGTCGACTGTATATACAACATTAGTCGATTGGCCGTAAAAGTCAGATCGAACATAGTTAGGGCAAAGGATATACAGGCGACTGATTTACAAAACACAGTCGACTGGCACAAGGACATGCTCATGTGTATCATTCACCAGTAGCCTGTGCGAGATAATCAGAGAAGGACCAAAACTATATTGTAAAAGTCTGTGCATAACAGGCGACTGTAGAACAACACACAGACGACTGTTTTAAGACAGGCGACTGTAAACTGTTAAGCAGTCGACTGTTATATACAATCCTTGCACAACCAATAGAGAAATGAATTGGAGTCAAAGGACAATTGATCTAATGAAGTCCTATGATTGAATGTAGATGTGTGTGAGTGCTCCATCAAAGTTCTACTTCTAAGCTACATACTAGAAGAGATAAAAGAAAAAATTACATTTACGAATAATCTCTTCTTTCCATCGTAGGAGCTTGAAGTCTTCACGGAGCTTTAATCATCATCTACGATCATCCAATCTATGTCATTTGCCTTCAATGACGTTTGTGAGTCATCTATTGCTAGTAGATCTTCATAATTAGCTTAGGCAATGGATTAACTGCAAAATAGGGGATTAGTCACAAGTATTTATGTTTCCTCATCATTAACACCAAGTAGGGAGAAGTCCAATACTCAACATTCTCCTCATCTTTGATGATGACAAACAAACATAAACAAAAAAATAAATAATTGTGCGTAATGAAAACTTACTCCCCCTACATAGATGCCAATCAAGTTAGTCAACAAATATTAGAGCATCTACATAACAATTGAAGCAAATGAGTGAGATATGGATGAATTTAATTCAAGAAATCTAGGAATTAAAATCCCTATTCATTGTAATCTTACTCCCCCTGAATCTAAGGCAACGTAAATCTTAGATTCAAGTGTTAGAACATACTTAGCACATCTATTATGAATCTTGTATGTTTATTTCTCTCCCCCTATGGCATTATCCAAAAAGGTGGGAGCAAATAACAACAACAATAATAGTGCTAAGTACGAACTAACAACAATCAAGGAGTATAAAGATATATCGAATGAAGAACTCATAAAATCACATCATAGACACATGTGAGTAATGGAAGTGAAGTCCAATATCAACATTAGATATACACAAAAAAATAGTTTCAAAAGAGATTTCACAAATGCACCATACCAGAGATAGCATGGAAAATCGAATACCAAATTCATATATTGTCTCAAAAGCACATCAGAGAGAGTATAGCATACATGGAGACAACATATCATACATCACACAGATAAGATAAGCAGAATAGCATAGTGTGACACAAGATAAACAGCAACATCATATATATATAGAAAGATGAGTACATCAACGGATGGACATCTACATGGCCATCACAAAAAGATACAACATGATCAAGACAAAAAAATATCATCATGACGACAGCGAAGTACATCACCACACATCTATAAAGTCACTGACAACATCATCCAGCATACATCAAAATACAATCATCACCAAACTAACACCACTCAAACACCTATCTAAGAGTGAGCGTCTCCAGGGGCTGCAGAAGAAGAAGTAGGCTCTGTGACAGCAGGTGTATCCTCTGAAGGAGGGTCAGTGGGAGCAACAGTAGCAGCAACAGCATCAACAGTAACATCCTGAGTAGAAGCTACACCAGGAGGCTCAACGACATCAGTGGGCTGAGGAGGAACATGAAGCTGGTGAACAAACTGTCTCAGATCCTCAGGGAAGGGTATTCCCTGATGGAGGAAAGAGAGGGACAACAATCTGTAAATACCAAAGACCATCTCCAAAAGTGTCACGCCCCGCTTCCCTAAAATGGAGGCGAGACGTGAGAAGGTCCACACGGACGTGGAGCTGTGAAGCTACACGCCTGATAAGCGTCAATAAAACATATGCAGGTCCCTGTAACCACGACAGAACAAGATAATAACGCAAGGAGATACGGAAATAAAATCCCAAATCTCAGCAATGTCCAAACATAACAATTAAGTTCAACATCCAGAAAAGCCACCAGGCTAAAGGAAAGAGTCTAAAGGCCCAGAACAAGGCCAACAAAGACAAACATAAACAGAGTATAGGTGTTGCGCACCGACAACTACAGCAGTCTAAAACAAAAGGGAAAGCTCAACGAAGACACTAAGACTGGTCCCCGGTGTCCACGTACTCCTCGATGAACGCGGGTTCTTACTCAGCGTCAGCAAACACCACATCCTCCGCAGCACTCTCAGGCTCGGGATCTAACATGTGTCACCCAAAGAGTAAAGGGGCACATGTCAGCAAGTCTAAAAGACTTGGTCAAGGAAACTGAAAGGAAGGTAAACTAACAACCTAGCAGTTATAGTATGCATGACATGGCAGTTATGGTATGCGTGCACAAGTAAGACATGTGTAACAAAAGGTACAAGAGAACAACTATCATGGCATGTCAAGAGTAGACAAGCTACTAACAATCTCAATCTTCTCACTAGTCACGTTTCAAGTTATTTGTAGATGTTTACGCCTTACAGCTGAACTGTTTGACATTCACACTGAGTGGCCGCTTAACACTACCCCAGAACCCAGAGTTTACGCCTTACAACTGAAGTTGCTGATCGGGCAGACTCCCAGTTGAATGGCCGCTTAACCCTTACCCCTCCCACACGTAAACAAGCCAGGGTCCCTGCACACGATGCTCAGTAAATGAGCCAGGGTTGCCCCGCACAAGAGCTTGTTTTTAGGCCCATAATTTGGCGTAGGTTCGTGCCCGCTAAAAGCAGGTGCCTAGCCTCAATCGATTCACTAGGTGTAGCGGAGCTACGCAATCACGGGAACATTTAAAGAATGCAATGACATGACAATTAATTCGTGTACCGTTAATTGAAATGAAACATGACATGGTAGTTATGCGACATGATAAATAACGGATCTAGCTTCGTTGTCAAGCCAGATCCTGAAATTGCACCTAGGCGAGTATCATTTCGTCGCCTAGTCTCTTTTACGCCTACAACAAGCAAATGGCCTAAGACATGGCCTAAAACCCTAAGTGACAAGTTTCACTTGCCTAGCACCAAGGATGACGATCAACGAGACATGTCACAAAATGTTAGCTACAGGGATGAGAGCGCATATTGGAGCGGAAGAACGATATCGAGCAAGCACGGCAACGGAAGAACGATCTGGGAAACTAGGGCTCAGATCTGGAAATGGGGAGAAAATCTGGAGAAATGAGATTTTGGGGGTTTTTGGGGGTTTTCCGGCGGCCTAGGGAAGGTGGCCGGCGTTAGAAAGCGTGAGGGGAGCTTGGGGGATGAAGGAATGGCTCAAGAGGGAAGGAGGAATGGTTTAGGGTTGAAGGGGAAACAATGGGGAAGAACTAGGTTTAGAGGGGAAAAAGAAAGAAGAATAAACTGATCGGCTATTTATAGGGATGAACCGGCGGCCGCCCAAAAATTAGGGTTTCTGGGTTGATTAGTCGGTCAAATAGGGGTTGTTGACCGACTAGTTCAAGAACTATTCGGTCGGTAGACTAACTGTGACCGACTAACACCAAACAGTAACTCAGGTCGTCAAACTGGTCAATGAATTAGTCGGTTAAAGAACAATGGCTGACCGACTAGTTTGCAACCTAGTCGGTCGTTGGTTGTTCTTAGACCGACTAACGATAAACAGTAACTTAGGTGAAATTTATCAAATGAACTAGTCGGTCTGAGAGCAAGTTCTGACCGACTAGTTTCACATCTAGTCGGTCGGTGGTTGATCTTAGACCGACTAAGAGTAAACAGTAACTCCTGTACAATTGATTCAATGAACTAGTCGGTTCCAGTAGACTTCATGACCGACTAGATCTCAATCTAGTCGGTTGGTCTCCCTTCTTGAACCAACTAAGGTGCACGAAAAGTGCCGAAATGAAGCGCGAAGCTTCGGGAAGATTCATATAGCTTCTAAGATCACTCTAACTATAAGATATGAGCGATCTGAAGTTCGTCATAAGTGACTTACTCCAAGATCAACGATCTAAGGAAGAAGCTAGAAAATCTCAATGAAACGAACGAAAACGAAAGCTACGGTGACAGAAAACCACAAATAAGGAGAAAATCCACCAAAACATATAATAAAATATAGATAATCCAAATACATGAAAACCAGTCGTTACATCCTCCCCAACTTAAGAAAAATTCCGTCCTCGGAATTTCCCAACACTCACGCGTCCGGGAACAAAAGTGGGAAACGCTCTCGCATCTCATCCTCATTCTCCCAAGTAGACTCTCCTGGCGAGCCGTGTCGCCACATCACCCTCACAAGATTGACAACCTTGTTCCGGAGTGACTTCTGACGCCTGTCCAGAATCTACACTGGCTGCTGGTCATACGTCATATCAGGGCGAACGGTAATCTCCGAGAAATCCACGGCATGAGATGGATCGCTAATGTATCGACGAAGCTGCGACACATGGAAAACATTGTGAACTCCCTCCAAAGATGGCGGCAAGGCTAAGCGGTAGGCTACCTCGCCAACCCTCTCCAGAATGTCAAACGGTCCAATGTATCGCGGGCTCAACTTCCCTCGCTTCCCAAAGCGAATCACACCATGATTCGGGGAAATCTTCAGAAACACATGGTCGCCTAGCTGAAACTCCAAAGGATGGCGTTTAGCATCCGCCCAATGCTTAAAACGGTCCTGAGCAATCCTCAACCTCTCCCGAATGTTCCTGACAACATCCACGGCCTCCACAATCATCTCAGGTCCCAACAGCTCCCGATCACCAATGTCATCCCAACTCAATGGCGATCGACATTTCCTCCCATAAAGCGCGGCGAAAGGTGACATGCCAATGCTCGCCTGGAAGCTGTTGTTGTAGGAAAACTCCACCAGATGTAGATGGTCCTCCCACAAACCCTTGAAATCCAACATGCACGCCCTCAGCATGTCCTCCAAGATCTGAATCGTCCTCTCGGACTGGCCATCTGTTTGCGGATGGTACGCCGTGCTGAAACTCAGACGCGTACCCAAACTCTTCTGCAAACTCTTCCAGAACTGAGATGTGAATCTCGTGTCTCTGTCCGACACGATACTCACGGGGACTTCGTGAAGTCGTACGATCTCCTGCACGATTCACGTCACATCACTATCTAAACTAGGAAAAAGAAATAGAAACGGAGAGTAAAAGGATTTACCTCCATATATCTCCTCGCTAGCGCCTCAGTAGACTGTCCTACTCGGAACGGAATAAAGTGCGCGGATTTGGTCAATCGATTTACGATCACCCAAATCGCGTCATTCTGCTTCGGACTTCGAGGTAGTCCAGTCACGAAATCCATAGTGATGTGTTGCCACTTCCACTCCGAAATCGGAAGCGGTTGTAGCAACCCTGCCGTACGCTGATGCTCCGCCTTTACCTGCTGGCAAACCAAGCACTTGGCTACACTCTGAGCCACGCTCCTCTTCATACCATGCCACAAAAAATTCAGACGAAGATCCTTGTACATCTTGGTGCCACCAGGATGCACAGAGTACGGCGAACTGTGTGCCTCAACCAGCAACTCCTCTCTAATATCCCTAGCTGGCACACACAACCTAGCTCCATACCTCAGCGAGCCATCCTCATGAATCAAGAAGTCAGTCCGCAGACCAGCTTCCACCATCTCCCGAATCTTCACCAGCTTCGGATCTCCAGCCTGGCCAGCCTTGATCTGATCCACCATCGACGACTGAATCTGCATACTCATCAACGAAGAGGCCTCCCAGGAAGAACAATCTCAACACCAGACTCGCAAAAATCTTGCTGCAATCTCCACTGCGAAGTCAACAACATCACCACTGGAAGCCTACTCAGCGCATCCGGGACCACATTCACCTTGCCAGGGTGAAACTGCAAATCAATCTCATAATCTGCCATGAGCTTCAACCATCGACGCTGTCGCATGTTGAGCTCCTTCTGAGTAAAAATATACTTCAAGCTTTTGTGATCGGTGAAGATCTTCACTTTCTCACTCAGCAGGAAGTGCCTCCAAATCTTGAGCGCAAACACGGCAGCAGCCAACTCCAAGTCGTGTGTCGGGTAATTCTTCTCATGAGTCTTGAGCTGACGCCAAGCATACGCCACAACATGCCCGTGCTGATGCAACACACAACCTAGACCCTTGCCAGAAGCATCGCAAAAGATCTCAAATCCTCCAATGCGATCAGGCACAACAAGAATAGGGGCAGTCGTCAATCTCTCCCTCAGAACACCAAAGGCATTCTCAGAATCGTCCGACCAAACAAAAGGTACATCCTTCCGTGTCAATCTGGTTATCGGCTCGGATATACGAGAAAAGTCCTTAATGAAGCGCCGATAGTAACCAGCAAGCCCAAGGAAACTCCGGATCTCAAATGTTGACTGCGGAACAGGCCACTCTCTGATGGCCCTAATCTTCTCGGGATCCACTGAAATACCATCACCAGTCACCACATGCCCAAGAAAAGCAACTCTGTCCAGCCAAAACTCGCACTTCAAAAACTTAGCATACAAACGATGCTTCCTCAAAATCTCCAACACTGTCCTCAAGTGCGAGGCATGCTCCTCCTCCGACTTAGAATAGATCAGAATGTCGTCAATAAAGAAAATGACAAACCTATCTAAAAAGTCGTAGAAAATCAGATTCATCAGATTCATGAAAACTGCGGGTGCATTGGTTACACCGAAAGGCATAACCACAAACTCGTAGTGTCCGTACTTCGTCCTGAACGCTGTTTTCGGAACATCTTCCTTCTTCACCTTCAGCTGATGATAACCACTCCTCAGATCCAACTTCGAAAACACCCTTGAACCTCCAAGCTGATCAAAAATATCATCGATGCGAGGCAACGGGTATTTATTCTTGATGGTCACCGCATTCAGCTCCCGATAGTCCACGCACATGCGACGCGAACCATCCTTCTTCTTCACCAGCAGCACCGGTGCTCCCCACGGAGACACACTAGAATTGATATAACCCTTCTGCAAAAGCTCATCCAGCTGCTTCCGCAATTCCTCCAACTCAGGGGGTGCCATACGATAAGGCGCCTTCGAAATCGGATGCGCTCCCGGAATAAGATCAATAGAAAATTCCAGAGCTCGATCAGGCGGTAGCCCAGACATCTCCTCGGGGAAGACGTCATCGAAGTCTCGCACAACAGCTGGCCTCTCCAGCTCCATCTGCTTAGCCACAAACTCCACCGGCCTGGCCCGAAACCTGACCGGACCAAGCGAACTGCTACCCCGACTGAACTCAAATACTGGATGTCCGGGAACCTCGAACACCACCTTCTTCCTCCGATAGTCGATCGTAGCATAGAAGCTCGCAAGCCAATCCATCCCAAGGACCGCATCATAGTTGATGATGTCGTGGACAATGAAATCAGCGTAAAGCTCATATCCACAAACCACCAACGTGCAAGAATTGCAACCACGATGCACCGAGACAAC
Source organism: Scilla litardierei (assembly GCA_030789695.1). NCBI lineage: Eukaryota > Viridiplantae > Streptophyta > Magnoliopsida > Asparagales > Asparagaceae > Scilla > Scilla litardierei. The sequence goes on from CM061142.1 coordinate 579,903,710, forward strand.
GCCATTCCCTGTGACGATATTCCAACTCTTCGGAAGAGGGACGTCGACAAGGAATGCTTCTTCACGAAGCTCCAAGAAATAATGCACATCGATGCACCTGAGTCAAAGAGGACTCGTGCAGGAAATGTGCACACCAAAATCACACCTACAAACAGTCTAACAATCAAACCCTAGTCTAGCAAACAATCATATGCAGGCAACCAAACATAATCTAACAATCAAAACTAGCTAGGAAAGCAACGGTTAGATTAAGGATTACCTGCGATAACCTCATCCACAGCCTCGCTCTCCACATCGGTCATCAGAAAAGCCTGCCTCCTCGGTGGAAAAGCCTGCTGAAAAGTCTGCCTCTGTGGAATAAGAGCTGCTCCACGTCCAGCAGGAACAGGCGCTCTCTGCTGCAGTGGTTGTGCTGCAACAGGTGCCCTCCGCAACTGGTTCGCATGCCGACAATCCTTCGCGACATGAGAAGCATCACCACAAACTAAGCACTGGCCCAGAAATTTCCTACACTGATCCTTGATGTGGCCAGCCTTGCCGCAGAAATGGCAAGTCTTCAGAACAGGCCCACCTGGCCTCTTGAACTGTACCGGCTGATTAGGCTTGAAACCAGGCCTAACCACCGCTCTGGCTTGCTCCATAGGCCTCTTCCCAGCACCAGAAACATGTCCTCTCCTCTGGCTCAGGTTCAGTTCCTGCCTCCTCGCAGCTACCAGAACCTTCTGATAAGAGTCCAGATCAGAGGAAGACACAAAACTCTGGAGCTCCAAAGCAAGTCCTTGTAGGAACCTCTGAGCCCTCTCATCAGCATCCTGCACTATCTTTGGTGCGAACCGACTCAGCCTAGTGAACTCTTGGTGGTACTGGTCCACCGTCAAGCTCCCTTGCTTCAGATCAATAAAGCGCTGCAGCATCTCCTTCCTAGCAGCCTTCGGAAAGAACTCCTCATCAAACCTGGACTTGAAGGTAGCCCAAGCTATCGGCTCCACCAACATCTTCTCTTCCGCATCCCACCAATTCTGAGCATTATCCTTGAGTTGCCTCTTCGCCAGATCAACCCATCCGGCCGGGCTGATCTTCGCCATCTTCAAATTATCCTCTATGTTCCGAATCCACTCATCGGCAGCTAGAGGACCCTCAGACCCATCAAAATAAGCGGGACCCAGCTCCCGAAATTGCTTCGCTCCCGGCTCGGAGCGAGGGACATCCTGGATTTCCTGAGCAGCTCGAGCACCTGGAGCATTCTGGACTTGCAAGAGCACGCCCTGCTGCACCTGCATCATCTGAAGCATCATCCGCATCATCTCCCCATTGGTGGGCTCCCGCTCAGGCTCCTCGTCATGAGGGGGCGCACCACCACCACCACCACGGGTGAATCGCCTTCATGCCATCTAATGACACAGAAAACGAAACAATTAGACTCATAGCTTACGACTCGGATGTCGAACTTAGTTTATTGGACATTCTAATATTATTATCGTTATTCCGATAATCGCAGTTACAGAAGAGAGACCTGCATGGGCCACCAACAAAACCTGTCACGCCCTGCTTCCCTAAAATGGAGGCGATACGTGAGAAGGTCCGCACAGACGTGGAGCTGTGAAGCTACACTCCTGATAAGCGTCAATAAAACATATGCAGGTCCCTGTAACCACGACAGAACAAGATAATAACGCAAGGAGATACGGAAATAAAATCCCAAATCTCAGCAATGTCCAAACATAACAATTAAGTTCAACATCCAGAAAAGCCACCAGGCTAAAGGAAAGAGTCTAAAGGCCCAGAACAAGGCCAACAAAGACAAACATAAACAGAGTATAGGTGCTGCGCACCGACAACTACAGCAGTCTAAAACAAAAGGGAAAGCTCAACGAAGACACTAAGACTGGTCCCTGGTGTCCACGTACTCCTCGATGAACGCGGGTTCTTACTCAGCGTCAGCAAACACCACGTCCTCCGCAGCACTCTCAGGCTCGGGATCTAACATGTGTCACCCAAAGAGTAAAGGGGCACATGTCAGCAAGTCTAAAAGACTTGGTCAAGGAAACTGAAAGGAAGGTAAACTAACAACCTAGCAGTTATAGTATGCATGACATGGCAGTTATGGTATGCGTGCACAAGTAAGACATGTGTAACAAAAGGTACAAGAGAACAACTATCATGGCATGTCAAGAGTAGCCAAGCTACTAACAATCTCAATCTTCTCACTAGTCACGTTTCAAGTTATTTGTAGATGTTTACGCCTTACAGCTGAACTGTTTGACATTCACACTGAGTGGCCGCTTAACACTTCCCCAGAACCCAGAGTTTACGCCTTACAACTGAAGTTGCTGATCGGGCAGACTCCCAGTTGAATGGCCGCTTAACCCTTACCCCTCCCACACGTAAACAAGCCAGGGTCCCTGCACACGATGCTCAGTAAATGAGCCAGGGTTGCCCCGCACAAGAGCTTGTTTTTAGGCCCACAATTTGGCGTAGGGTCGTGCCCGCTAAAAGCAGGTGCCTAGCCTCAATCGATTCACTAGGTGTAGCGGAGCTACGCAATCACTGGAACATTTAAAGAATGCAATGACATGACAATTAATTCGTGTACCGTTAATTGAAATGAAACATTACATGGTAGTTATGCGACATGATAAATAACGGATCTAGCTTCGTTGTCAAGCCAGATCCTGAAATTGCGCCAAGGCGAGTATCATTTCGTCGCCTAGTCTCTTTTACGCCTACAACAAGCAAATGGCCTAAGACATGGCCTAAAACCATAAGTGGCAAGTTTCACTTGCCTAGCACCAAGGATGACGATCAACGAGACACGTCACAAAATGTTAGCTACGGGGATGAGATCGCGTATTGGAGCGGAAGAACGATATCAAGCAAGCACGGCAACGGAAGAACGATCCGGGAAACTAGGGCTCAGATCTGGAAATGGGGAGAAAATCTGGAGAAATGAGATTTTGGGGGTTTTGGGGGGTTTTCCGGCGGCCTAGGGAAGGTGGCCGGCGTTAGAAAGCGTGAGGGGAGCTTGGGGGATGAAGGAATGGCTCAAGAGGGAAGGAGGAAGGGTTTAGGGTTGAAGGGGAAACAATGGGGAAGAACTAGGTTTAGAGGGGAAAAAGAAAGAAGAATAAACTGATCGGCTATTTATAGGGATGAACCGGCGGCCGCCCAAAAATTAGGGTTTCTGGGTTGATTAGTCGGTCAAATAAGGGTTGTTGACTGACTAGTTCAAGAACTATTCGGTCGGTAGACTAACTGTGACCGACTAACACCAAACAGTAACTCAGGTCGTCAAACTGGTCAATGAATTAGTCGGTTAAAGAACAATGGCTGACCGACTAGTTTGCAACCTAGTCGGTCGTTGGTTGTTCTTAGACCGACTAACGATAAACAGTAACTTAGGTGAAATTTATCAAATGAACTAGTCGGTCTGAGAGCAAGTTCTGACCGACTAGTTTCACATCTAGTCGGTCGGTGGTTGATCTTAGACCGACTAAGAGTAAACAGTAACTCCTGTACAATTGATTCAATGAACTAGTCGGTTCCAGTAGCGTTCCTGACCGACTAGATCTCAATCTAGTCGGTTGGTCCCCCTTCTTGAACCAACTAAGGTGCACGAAAAGTGCCGAAATGAAGCGCGAAGCTTCGGGAAGATTCATATAGCTTCTAAGATCACTCTAACTCTAAGATATGAGCGATCTGAAGTTCGTCATAAGTGACTTACTCCAAGATCAACGATCTAAGGAAGAAGCTAGAAAATCTCAACGAAACGAACGAAAACGAAAGCTACGATGACGGAAAACCACATATAAGGAGAAAATCCACCAAAACATATAATATAATATAGATAATCCAAATACATGAAAACCAGTCGTTACAAAAAGAATATCACGAGATGGTGGAGCAAAGGTGGAAGGCAGATCGGCTGGAGGAACGGTGGACGAGGACGGAGCTGAAGTAGATTTCCTATTCTTCGAGGCAGTCTGCAGAGCCGAAGAAGATTTCGACTTTGCAGAAGCGTCGAGGAGATGACCAAAGGGCATGGGCTCGTAACGAGTCAAATCAACACCAAAATGACGGAAGACACGAGTCAGAAGACCACCGTAAGGAATGTGAGACAAGGAGGTCGTGAACTCAACCTTGTCCATCCTATCAAGGAGGACACCTGCCCAGTTCACAGGCATGCTAGAGAAAATAGCATACATACACTTCAGTATATCCTGAGACGGCTGGTCAGATGATCCATATCTCAGCCGGATGTTGGACTTCACCACTAGGTGAACAGCCCAACCTCTCGCAGAGAACATAGATGACCTGACACCCGAATCAAGAGCTAAAGGTACATCTCGAAACATATCCCGGAGGACAGATTGGTCAAGGTCGTCAATCTCGGAGATGCAGATATTAGTGGGAAGGGAACCAACAGAGGGAATCCTAAGAATAGTCCCTAAGAGCGAGGGAGTGATCTGAATATGGGTTCCCTGAACGACAGTATCGAGGATGCTGGTAGACGAATACTCACCGCGAACGCGGTTCGCATAGAAGAGCTTTACCAGAAATGGATAGGCTCTGGGGGACTCACTCCGAGTGAAGCGAAAAAGGTCGGCTAGGTGAGTAGCAGAAAGAATGTCAGAAAGCCTCTCAGCAGTGAAGGCGGGGAAAGCAATGTACCGCTCCCTAAGAAGGTTGATCCCTAGAAGAGAGTGAAATTTTGCCAAGCAGAGATCGTCTCGGCAAACGGGAACTAGGGGATCAGAGGGGGTTACGACAGGTGGCTCTTCAGAAGAAATCGAAGCAATCGGGGACTGATGGGGAGCGTCAGCAACAGGATCATTGATGGCAAGATCAATGCGCTTCCGCTGACGATGAAACAGAGGCTGAGCGTCTGAAGAAGAAGAAGAAGAATGTGAATATCCCTGCGAAGAAGAATGCACAGGAGACTCGGCATGCTTGGTTTGGGCTTTGTGGGGTTTCTTCTTCTTGGCAATAGGTTTCTTGGGTACCCTAGGATGTTTAGGAGCAACAATCTTCTCTTTTCCCTTAGTTTTGGGTGCCATGGAATCGAGAGACAGAGAAACAATGCAAAGAAATCGGAAGACAATGAACCGAACGAAAGGTTAGAGAGAGAGTAGCAAACCAAGTAGAGGGGATACGAGGAAGCAACGACGTACGGGGAGGAGGAGATCGACGACAACGACAGAACGAAATCGACTCACGAAGAGAAGAAGATCGACGGCTTTGAAAGAGAAATCGAGCGGGAATACAAAGCGGTCGAATCGGATGAGAGAGAGTCGACATGGGTAAATGATCGGGCTTTCTCGAATATAAAAGTTGGGGAATGAATCTGGGCCGTTGGATCAATGAATCGGCGGCTCAGATCAAATCATATGAACCGTCTCAACAGAAGACAGTCGACTGATAAACAAAAGTCAGTCGACTGGATGAAGTGACAACAATAAAGCTCAGAAAGATGGGCAGTCGACTGGCAAGTAACATGCAGTCGCCTGTCCATTGGACAGTCGACTGACATATACTCAACAGTCGGCTGGCCGAGAATTAATACAGTTCATCAAAAAAAAACAGAGAGCACTGTAAGAATTCAACAGAGGGAACAGTCGCCTGATGACTAAAATGAAGTCGCCTGTTAAAATAACAGTCGACTGTAAAACAGTCATCAGTCGGCTGTGCGAAAGATACCAAATCTCAGACCGAGGAGATAGAGTAGGGCAGTTGACTGTAGGAGGAAATACAGTCATCTGTCCTGGTCCAAAAATGTACAGTGAGATAGAATTCCAGAGAATAAGAACACTCACCCTAGGACCTATACTCTAATCACACATACAACGTAAAAACAGTATAAAAACAATAACTCCATTGAAACACAAATCACTACAATCAATATCAAAAACTCATGAAATCAATTAAATCACAATTGCCTTTCTTAACATATAAATATAATAAAGCACATGAAGATAGGCAACAAAATGATATGAGCTCAAAAAGAGTTATAACATGAAAGATTGAGCTTCTAGATTTCAGATTCACCCATAATTCCTAATTCTCCATGCAACCTCACAAATGAATCTTCTTTAAGAGGTTTAGTGAAGATATCAGCAATTTGTTTTTGGGTTTCAATGTACTCTAAGATGATGTCCTTCTTAGCTACATGATCATTGATAAAATGGTGTCTCACGTCTATGTGTTTGGTACGGGCGTGATGTACCGGATTCTTGGAAAGACAAATAGCACTTTGATTATCAACCATGATAGGGCAAGTATCACAATTGACACCATAGTCACTCATCCAAAGAACTTGTGTACATGCAAGACCCGCGACAATATATTCCGCTTTAGTCGTAGACAATGGCACCGAATTCTGTTTTTTAGAAAACCAAGAAACTAAGGAATTTCCTAAGAAATGGCAAGTGCCACTAGTACTTTTTCTGTCGGACTTGCATCCGGCAAAGTCGGCATCACTATATGAGATTAACTCATATGTGCTAGACTTAGGGTAAAGTAACCCATAATCTAGAGATTGATTGAGATAAAGAAATATTCATTTAACCGCAATCAAGTGTGATTCCTTAGGTCTTGCTTGATATCTAGCACAAAGGCATACGGAAAACATTATATCGGGCCTACTAGCAGTTAAGTAAAGTAAGAACCGAAAATAATATCGTCTACATAAACTTGAATCAAAAGAATGTCATTTTCATAATCTTTAATGAAGAATGTAGAATCAACTTCTCCCATTTTAAAACCTAAATTCAAAATAAAGGTCTTAAGTCGATCATACCAAGCTCTAGGAGCTTGTCTCAACCCATACAACGCTTTCTTAAGTTTGAAAACATGGTTTGGAAATTTTTCATGAATAAAACCAGGAGGCTGAGAAACATAAACTTCTTCATTGACAAACTCATTTAAAAATGCACTTTTAACATCTATTTGATATAGTTTAAAATTCTTATGGGATGCAAAAAATAAAAGCAACCTAATAGCTTCTAATCTAGCTACGGGGGTAAAAGATTCTTTGAAATCAATACCTTCCTCTTGCCGGTAGCCTTGAGCTACTAACCTTGCTTTGTTCCGTGTGATTACCTCGTTTTCATCCGTCTTGTTCTTGAAGATCCATTTGGTCCCAATGACATGGTGACCACTTGGAAGAGGTACGAGTTCCCAAACTTCGTTTCTCTCGAATTGCATTAGTTCTTCTTCCATTGCCACTATCCAAGAGCTATCCTCACAAGCTTCTTGGATGTTCTTTGGCTCAATGGTAGATACAAATGCGCAATGAGAGAATTCTTCAATTCTCGATCTCGTTCGAACACCCACACCAATATCTCCAATAATTTGGTTATGGGGATGGTTACGAACGGTCGGATAAGCTTTGGGTATACCTGTATCACTAGGAACAACTTCAACAATTTCGTTAGAAGTGTTAGTCTCAACAATAGAATCATTAATCTTAACATTATTAAGAGAATCACAAAGAATATCTACATTATCATCATCAACATGAGGAAAATCAAAATCTTCATAAAAATATACGTGAAGTGATTCCTCAATCGTTGAAGAAGTTTTGTTGTATATCCGGTAGGCTTTGCTACGTGTGGAATATCCAACAAAAATTCCTTCATCGGATCTTGGCTCAAACTTGTCTAAGTTACCAAATGTGTTCTTTATAAAACATTTTAAACCAAAAACACGAAAATATTTTACTTGAGGCTTTTTATCATAAAACAACTCAAAACAAGTTTTGTTCGTTCGGGGTCTCACTAGAATCCTATTGGGCACATAACATGCCGTGTGCACCGCTTCTGCCCAAAATTGTAGTCCTAAATGACTATCATGGAGCATAGTGCGAGCACACTCAATAAGAGTCCTATTCTTTCTTTCTACAACATCATTTTGTGGTGGTGCACGAGGAAAGGAAAAAGTATGAGTTATCCCGGAGTCATCACAAAACTTAGTAAAAGACTCATTCTCAAACTCTCCTCCATGATCACTACGAATAGTGATAATGGTGGATCCTAAAAGAGTCTGAATCTTCTTTGCAAATTTGGTAAACTCTTCATGAGCTTCATTCTTATTAGTTAAGAATGAAACCTAAGTAAATCTAGAAAAGTCGTCAATGACAACTTATCCATAATGAGCATTACCTAAAGAAGCGGTTCTAGTTGGCCCAAATAAATCTAGATGAAGAAGTTCTAGGGGCCTCTCAGAAGTAATCCCTTCTTTAAGCTTAAATGAAGATTTACTTAGTTTACCTCTTTGACATGAATCACAAAAGTTTTTCTTATTAAAAGCAATCTTAGGAAAATCTTTGACTAGATCATACTTAGCTAACTTATATAAGTGCTTGAAGTGAACATGACCAAAACGGCGATGCCATAATAGTTGTTTGCTTGTGTTAGCAACTAAGTAATGTTCTACGGTTTTAGGCAAGCTCAGATAATAAATATTTTTACGCCTAATACCGGAAAATAAAACATTTGAATCACAATCAACAATAGTACACAATCATTCTCCAAAGTTAACCTTGTAACCTTTGTCACAAAGTTGACTAATGGAATGAGATTGTGACACAAACCACTAACTATAAAGACATTAGTAATTAAAGGTTTTGAAGTATTACCAACGATACCTACTCCAATGATGGTTCCCTTTTGATTACCTCCAAAAGTGACTGTTGCACCATCATTGATGCTAATCACTTCGGAGAGCAACGAGGGATCTCCCGTCATGTGTTTGGAGCAACTGCTATCAAGAATCCATCCTTTCTCTTTAGAGCTAATAAGACATTTATTGCTCTTCTTCTTTCTCTTGGGTACCTATATAATATACCATAAGCTTATGGTACCCAATGTTTGTTGGGTCCAATGGGATTAGCCCTTTGGAAGCCAAGTCCAAGTGGACTTCCGCTTCCTAACATAATTACTATTTCTAATCACATCATGAAAATAGGAGTCAACATAAGCATTCCTATCATTAAGACTAGTGTTCTTAGGACCCCAAATAGTATAAATCTTGGGAGTCCTCTTCCTAGTTGCATGCATATGTGTTGGATTTCTATGTGGTGCATGCTTCTTAAGAACATGATTTCTAGCATAGAGATGTGGTGGAGGATATGCATTGTACATTCTAGGATGATATGTATGCTTGGGAATATGCATATTATATGAAGCATATGGATCATGCATGATATGTGGAGTATGAGCATACATGAAAGAATGATGTGTATGAGCATACGGGTGTATATGAGCACGTACATGAGTATTTCTCATGTGTGGTTGTGTACGTGTTCGTGGGTGCAGAGCATAGAATGTGTCATGATTATCCACTTGTAAAGTAGGATGTTTCCTACGTGGATGAGTATTAGTGTACATATAAGCATGGCCTTGCTTTTGGTTTCCACCCTTCGTGGGTTTCTTGCCAAAAGGAAGAGAATGTGAAGTGGTGACATTCTTGGTAGGATTTCTACCTATAGTGTCTTTGACACCACTTGTGGATGCACCGGAGGAAGGCCTCACAAAATCTATAGTGACACCACTATAGGAGGTGCGAGCATTGGATGCATTCGCTTTTACAAATCTAAGGCCAACACGATGTGTGGCCGGAAATTGGTTTGCAAGCAAATCATCCAATTGTCCTTTTCCCTTATTGAATCTCACAATACGGGAGGACATGAGCTCATATTTCTCCTTTAAAGAAAAAATGGTGGTATCCAAGGTGGACACCCATGCTTTGAGCTCGTGCACTTGGGTTTTAAGAGAATCATTCTCTAAACCCAATTGTGTGTGTTGTGTAACTAGATCACTATTATCCTTAGGATGTGTTTGATCTAGTTGAGATTTGAGGGAATTCACCTCATCTCTCAATGTGACATTTTGAGAAGCTAAGTTCGCTTTCTCAAGAGTTAAAGTATCAACAATGGTGTCATTGTTGATAATGCATGGAATGGATGACTTTCTAACATTTGATTTCTTTAAGCAAGTGTATCTAAGCATTAAAGATTGGTATTTAGCAAATAGTTCTTCATTAGCAATATGAAGTTCATCCATTGTTACCTCGGTGTCATCCGTGTCGGAATCACTCTCATCCGAGAGTGGGTCTTCTAGTGCCATGAAACATATGTGTGCGTTCTCACCCTTCTCATCATCGGAATCGCTTGATGAGTCATCACTTGAGTCGTCGAAGGTATCTACGAGTCCTTTCTTCTTGTCTCTCTTGTTCTTATCGGACTTGTGGTACTTTGGTGCCTTCCACTTCTCTTTGTTCTTTAGCATTGGACAATCCCTCTTGATGTGCCCTGGCTTATTACATTTATAGCAAAGAGAGGAAGTAGCATTAGTAGACTCAAAACGTTTGTTGGAGGGAAATTTACCTTTACGGAAGAAGAGTTGGAACTTCTTCGCCATTTGTGCCATTTCACCCAAATCCATCTCGTTCTCGGATTCATCACTTTCAGAGGATGATGAATTGGAGTTGAATGCCAAAGCTTTCTTCTTGGCCTCCGAAGGATTCATCATGGCTCGAAGCTTTAATCGGTTGTCCCGTCTTACTTCGTAAGACATAAGAGTCCCGATGAGATTCACCACGGTGTAGTTCTTCAAGTCATTGACCTCCTCAATGGCGATCGCTCTTCTTTCCCATTTGGAGGTCATTCCCATGATGATCTTCCTTACCTTATCCGGTTCGGAATATAGTTGGCCAATGGCTTCCAATTCATTAATGATGTCGGTAAAACGTTCGTACATCGATGCAATGCTTTCATTGTCTCGCATATGAAATAAATCGAAGTTTTGCACGACAACATATAACTTTGAAAGTTTTACCTTATTCGTTCCCTCGTGGGTAACGATGAGATGGTTCCAAATTTGATATGCACTCTTACATGTGCATATCTTGTTGAACTCATTTGGGTCCAACGCACAATGAAGAGCGTTCATTGCCTTAGCGTTGTTGACCTCGGCGGTTTTCTCGGAAGCCGTCCATTTGTCGAAATCTACTTCGGTGGGCTCGACGTATTCCTTGTGGAGGGTTCTCCAAAGCGAAGCACTCCTAAGGAATGTCTCCATCATGCATTTCCAATAGCTAAAATTTGTACCATTGAAACGCGGAGGGCGCACCGTAGATTGACCTTCAAAAAGTGTGGACGCTCCATCACGATCGTGATTGTTGTATGAAGGCGGCGGTGGAACGTTGTTGTTGTTGGATGCCATAGATGTAACCTTGCGCTCTGATACCAATTGTAAGGACCATGTCTATGGGCAAAACACTAGAAGGGGGGTTGATTAGTGTTTATGCAAATTTAAAAGGAATTTAAAATAAAATGCAATCCAACAAATAATGCGGAAATAGAATTAAACCCAAATAAGAAATAATTGCAAACACAATTATGTTTCAAGGGTTCGGATTACCCAAGTCAACTCCCGACTTGTTCCCGGTAATCCTACGTCCCTTCCACCCGGATACCACAGGATACTCAAGTTATAACCCTAACTTGAGGTTTCCTTAAAACCCACTTGTAGCAACCCTACAAGTGCAATCGAATACAATCGATGTCCTTGACTCCCACAACTTGGGAGCAAGCAAACCACTCTCACAACCGAGAGCAAATCTCAAATAACGAAAGTTATGAAATAATGAAAACAACACTTACAAACACATATGCCTTGAAGTAGAACTTGAAGGTGGAGTGTGATGTGTGTTGAAGAACTCTCTTAGAAGAGAGGAGAAGCCCTTTCTCTTGACTACACCAAATGCCTAGATGATCACTCTTTGGTTCTAGGTTGGAGAGCAAGAGAACAAGATTTGGAAATACTTAGGGCTTTGGATTCGAGAGCTTTGATCTTTGGAAATGAAAGCTTGAGAGATTTTGTAATGAATGAGTAACCTTCCAATGGAACAATAGAAGCTCTATTTATAGCTTTCTCAAATCCACAAAACAGTTTAGGCAAAAAACCCAATTGGAATCCGTGAGAAAAATCTCAACGGATAGAATCTAAACTCGCGACAGTCGACTGTTGAACAATACACAGTCGACCGTTGCACAGTCAGCAAGGGTAGGTGAGAATTCATAATGGTAACTTACCACGTGGATAGTCGACTGATGAAACAAAGACAGTCGACTATTAAACCAACAGGCGACTGTAATTCCTTCTACAGGCGACTGGCCGAGAGATGGGTAAGTCAGATAAATACTAGAAATCTTACACGTAACAGGACAGACGACTGATGTAAGGAACACAGTCGACTGTTAACCAGAACATGCGACTGTAGATCCTTAAACAGACGACTGTCAAAAGCCTGAGAAATTTCCAGAGAGCTGAGTCAAAGAAATGACTCACAGACAGGCGACTGTTGCATCATAGACAGTCGACTGATCTAAGAGACAGTCGACTGTATATACAACATTAGTCGACTGGCCGTAAAAGTCAGATCGAACATAGTTAGGGCAAAGGATATACAGGCGACTGATTTACAAAACACAGTCGACTAGCACAAGGACAGGCGCATGTGTATCATTCACCAGTGGCCTGTGTGAGATAATCAGAGAAGGACCAAAACTATATTGTAAAAGTCTGTGCATAACAGGTGACTGTAGAACAACACACAGACGACTGTTTTAAGACAGGCGACTGTAAACTGTTAAGCAGTCGACTGTTATATACAATCCTTGTACAACCAATAGAGAAATGAATTGGAGTCAAATGACAATTGATCTAATGAAGTCCTATGACTGAATGTAGATGTGTGTGAGTGCTCCATCAAAGTTCTACTTCTAAGCTACATACTAGAAGAGATAAAAGAAAAAAATTACATTTACGAATAATCTCTTCTTTCCATCGTATGAGCTTGAAGTCTTCACGGAGCTTCAATCATCATCTACGATCATCCAATCCATGTCATTTGCCTTCAATGACGTTTGTGAGTCATCCATTGCTAGTAGATCTTCATAATTAGCTTAGGCAATGGATTAACTGCAAAATAGGGGATTAGTCACAAGTATTTATGTTTGCTCATCATTAACACCAAGTAGGGAGAAGTCCAATACTCAACACTGGACACTGTCTTTCATCTTTAAAGGTCCTTGACCTAGGTGCTTGTTAGTACATCCCTTGTATCAAAAAGAAAACCCACGCCGATTAGTGTTGCTAGTCACATTACACTTTTTCATAAACATAATAAATTGCTAAGCGCACTACACATTTTAAATATTGCTAAACACATGACGTTTTCTTTCTAAAATTCTGGTTTTATACATAGCTTTCTAATTTCATCATCATCAACAGTCAGCCAATGTCGTGGGCTCCAATAACTCATTATTCTTCCCTAATTTCTCAACTCTTCTTTCTCCTCTCACAATTAAACTCAAAAAATAAAAAAAAGATCAATTAAATCCAACAAATCCTATTCATTTCAGATGTGTAAAAATGGAAGAGGCATGGTGGTGAGGTGCGACAACAAGAGGAGAAGCAGGCAGCGGTGTTGGAGGAGGAGAACAGATGAGTGAATGGAAGGTGGAAAAGGGTAAAACTGGAATTTTTACTTAAGTAACGAATGAGTATTACGATAGTGGCAAACTTGTAATTAACATCTAACATATTTAGCCTTCTGTGTAGTATGATTAGCAGCACTACGGGCCGATTCCCGTCTCTTCCCTTTCCTCCCAAACGCAAAATCCCAGTTCGTAACCCAGCTCAATCTTTGAACGGTCAATCCCTTTCTGAATCCTATTTTTTGAACTTTCTCACTCCAAAACACGAATTTTATAGCTTGAAAACGTGACGAAGAAGGACGGGGACTTTGACGGCTTGCTAGGTATAATCTCTATTGTTCGTTGTTTGATTTGTAGCTGGATCTGAAATTTATTGAAATCTAGTACTTTTGTTGACTGATTTCTGAAACGGCTTCTACGTTGGACATCAATTATAGTAATTTTGTCCATGAGAGGGTTTCTAGCTTTTCTATAGGTTTTAAAACTATTATACGGCAGTTTTTTGTATGAATTCACTGGTTGTTTAAGTCTCTTGTTGAGATCTGAGATCAGCTGTCGATATGATTGGTAGTTTGTGCGTTCAAAATATATTGCAAGGTGCTATTTTTTTTCAGTTAATCGTTGAATATTGACATTGTTTGTGATCGGTCGGTTCATCCCAAACAAATTAAAGAACCTTGTTTGTTAATCTGGATATTTTTATAAGTTTTTTTAATTTTCGTTTGGGATAGAAAGAGAGAGAAGAGATTTAAGAATCTGTGGAGGAATCTCCCCTTCAGAGGCTGGATCGGTGGGCGCGGCCGGCTCCTCCTCCTCACCTCGCTTAGATTTACGAGGCATTTTCACTGCAAAAGAAGAGAATCGAAGAAAAGAACCCAAAATACAAGAGAAAGGATGGAAAATGAGGAACAAAGAGGAAATCTCGATTGAGATGTAATTTGATTAATCAATGACGAAAATAACAGATGGGTCGATTTTCTCCTTAATACTACTCTCCTCCCCAACAGAAAGATTCCTCCGCCACGGCAACGAGCTCCAGTTGGCTCAACGAACGAAGGCGGGAAGGTTGTTAGAGACGAACGGCCCAGATCCCTCCAAGCGATGGTCCTGATATCCCACGGTGGCGAAGCTTTGATCTTATTTCATCAGCGGCTCAGATTATAAGGAATTCAACGGCTGGGATTTAATCTTCCTCCCCATCCAACGGCGCTGCTTCTTCCAACGTCTCTTTCCCATTTGAATCTTCCCGCTGCGGCTGCTTCTCGACCCCGTCTCTAGCTCCGACCTCAGCTGTCATTAGCGACGACTCCGGTGCCGTGGTTCTCACATAGCCTTCCCCATTTTTTGATCTTGCCTCAAGAACAGAACTTGGAAACCTCTTGACGAGATCCCAATAGCCCTCCCATGTGGCCTCCTCTTGGTGTCGCTGCTTCCACTTGATTAGGACTTGCGAAACCAAGGCATTTCTGAGACGAATAGTCCTGCGATCTAAGATTTGCTCTGGCTCATCAATAATCTCCTCTGTATAGCTTGGCTGGACATCTTGAACCACATACCTAGTTCACAGCTTCCTTTTTAATTGGGAGACATGGAAGATTGGGTGTATCTTTGAGGTTGGAGGCATCTTCAACTTGTAAGCTACTAGCCCAATTCTCTCTGCAATCTCATACGGCCCGTAGTACATTTGGGAGAGTTTAGTGGTTTTCCTCATAGAAGCACTTATCTGCCTGTAAGGCTGCAATCTCAGATACACCCAAGTTCCCACTTCAAACTCTCTTTCTGTCCTCCTCAAATCAGCATTCTTTTTCATCCTGTCTTTAGTCATTTTAGGTTGTCTTTTAGTAGTTGCAATACCACTTCTCTAGAAGCTAATTCATCTTCCACTGCCTGCACCTTAGAGGTTTGGGGAATGTAGTTCAATAAATTGGGTGGCTTCATTCCATATACTGCTTCATATGGGGTCATTTGTGTGGGAGCCTTCCAGGTAGTATTAAACTAATACTCAGCCATGGCAAGCCACTTAGGCCATTCCTTAGGTTTGTGTCCACAAAAACACCTAAGATAGGTCTCCAAATTTTTATTTGTGATTTCAGTCTGCCCATCAGATTGAGGATGGTAGGCTGAGCTAAAAGCCAGAGTAGTCCTTAGTAGGGTGAATAACTCCTTCCAAAATATACTTGTGAATATAGGATCTCTGTCACTTACAATTGTCTTGGGTATACCATGCAATTTAAACACTCCACTCATAAAGACTTGGGCTATCTCCTTAGCAGTAAATGTGTATTTGAGGCTAAAGAAGTGTGCATATTTGGATAACCTATCTACCACCACAAAGATAGCTCCAATTTCCCCACATGGAGGCAAACCTACTATGAAATCCATGGAAATATCTTCCCATACCTGATTGGGGGTTGGCAGGGGTTGGAGGAGTCCTGGGGATGCTATATTCTCAACCTTGTTCCTCTGGCATGTATCACATTCTCTAACAAATTTCTGCACCATCTTTCTCATGCCTTCCCAGTAAAAAACATTTTTTAGCCTATGCATGGTCCTGGTAGCATCTGAGTGGCCCCCCTAGGGGTGTACTGTGAAACTCTTGTAGTAGTATTTTGATAACCTCTGAATTCTTTGGATTCACCAAGATTTTTCCCTGATAGTAATATATACCTTCCACCTTCTTGATGTGGGTATTATCTTCAGCCTCCAGCTGCAATTTCTGCTCCAATTCCCTGAAAAATTCATCTTGACTTACCATATCCTTGATGCCTGATAACCAATCAGATTGGGGGGCTGATAGTTCATACATGGAGTAATAGTCTTCTTGTATAACTTCCTTCCCTTCATACTCCCTGGATAGTGCACCTGCTGCTGCATTTTCCCTTCCTGGCTTGTACTCCAATTTGTAGTCAAATTGCTGGAGCTTGTCTAACCATTTGCTTTGTATTCCATGCTGTAGCCTCTCTCCCAGAAGATAGCACAAGCTCCTATGGTCTCTCCTGATAATAAATCTCCTCCCCAAGAGGTAGCGACTCCATTTCTGTGTTGCAACAATCAGTGCCAATAGTTCCTTCTCATAAGTGGATAAGAGTAGGTTCCTCCCCTTCAATTTTGAACTCATATAAGCTAGGGGCTTGCCCTCCTGCATCAATACAGCCCCAATACCCTGGCCAGAGGCATCACACTCCACAATAAAATCCTTGTTAAAATCTGGTAAGGCTAATACATGAGAAGTGACCAGAGCATTCTTCAATTTGTGGAAAGCTTCTCTAGCTTCAGGACTCCATTTGAACTCCCCTTTTTTCAGCATATTGGTTAAAGGAGCAGCTATGCTCCCAAAGCCCTTCACAAATTTACGATAGTACACAGCTAACCCCAGGAAACCCCTCAAGGATTTAATGGTTTTTGGTTCCTCCCATGCTACTACTGCTTCTATTTTCTTTGGATCTGCAGCCACCTCCACCCCAGAAATTACATGGCCCAAGTAGTCTACAGAATTCTGGCTGAAATGGCATTTGCTGAGCTTCACATAAAGTTTATTTTCCACCAGGATCTCAAATACTCTCTCAAGGTGAGTTAAATGTGACTGGAAATTGGGACTGTAAACCAAAATGTCATCAAAGAATACGATCACAAATTTCCTTAAAACTGTCCTAAAGACATCATTCATTAAAGATTGGAAAGTTGAGGGGGCATTGGTTAGGCCAAATGGCATTACCCTGAACTCAAAGTGGCCATGGTGAGTTCTAAAAGCTGTCTTAAAAATGTCTGATTCCTTCACCCTTATTTGATGGTAGCCAGACGTCAGATCCAACTTGCTAAAAATTTCTGCTCCCTGAAGATCATCTAGGAGTTCATCAATGAAGGGAATTGGGAACTTATCCTTCACAGTCTATTGATTGAGAGCCTTATAGTCCACACACATCCTCCATGACCCATCAGCCTTCTTCACCATTACCACAGGAGACCCATTGGGGCTAGTGCTAGTGCGTATGACTCCTGATTTTAACATTTCACCCACTTGCTTCTCAATTTCTCCCTTCAAGTAATGAGCATGCCTGTAAGGTCTAATACACACAGCTTTGGATCCTTCTTGCAGGGGAATGTGATGATCACAATACCTGTTAGGGGGCAGTTCTTTAGGCTCTTCAAAGATAGTGGAATATTTATCAATGAGCAATTGCAGCTCTGGTTTTGGCTCTCTTGACTGTGGACTCCATTGCTCATTTCCACAAGACATATTCAAGGAGGTTAGTTGAATTATGAACCCAGTTCCACCCTCCTGCTTCAGGGTTTTTCTCATTTGTTTTTCTCCTATTAGTTGTGTTCCTTCCCTAGATCCCTGCCAGGTACACTCTTTACCTTGGTATTGAAATTTCATTTGCAATTTCTTAAAATGCATAACTATGTCATCTAACTGTTCTAGCCATTGTGCACCCAAGACAATTTGGTTGCCTGCCATAGGTAATAAGAGGAGATCAAGAGAAACTGAAATTCCCTTACACTTGAGTACTACATTTTTACATACTCCTGAGCCTTCTAGTTTGTCTCCATTAGCTACCACCACCTTAAAGTTTTTTGAGCTGCCAATCTCCGACTTAGACCCTTGGCTAATTTTGGGTGAATAAAGCTGTGGGTAGAGCCTGAATCTACCAACACTTGGACTGTCTGCCCTTTAATGCTTCCCTCTAACCTCAAGGTATGAACAGCTTGAATTCCATTCATAGCATGCAATGATATAGCAGATGGGTTCTCCACTTCCTCTGATGTTGGCTCCCCTTCTTCTGCCGTATCATAATCAAGATCTTCTTCATCAATTACTCCCTCAATGCTGTACAATTTTTTACACTTATGCTCTCTGCTCCATTTCTCATCACAAGCAAAGCAAATGTGGTTTTTCTTCTTATATTGTATTTCTTCTGGGGTTAGTTTCCTGGGAAGGGAATTAGGATTTCCAGTGCTCAAACTCCTAGCAGCCACTGGAGGGGTATGATGGCTGGTATTGAAGGGTTTGAGGTTAACTCCCACCATGGTATTAGGCCTAAAATGCCTGACAACAAAACCTTTTCTTCAAAATTCTTTGCTAAGTTAATGGCCTGTTGAAGATCTGGAGGGTTCAAGGCTGCCACTTCATAACGTATTTCATCTTTCAATCCCCCAATGAATTTATCCAAGATATAATCATTTGGTAACCTGTCTAAGAATCCCATCACCCTTTCTAATTTCTTCAAAAACTCACGCACAGTTCCCTCTTGCTTCAATTTGGAAAAAGTTTGAAATGGCTTTTCCATTTCAGGGGGTCCAAAACGACTGATGATGGCTCTTTTAAAATTCTCCCATACTGAAAACCCTATTATGCTGTCTTTGGCCCATTCAAACCACACCAATGCATCCCCCTTCATATAGAACCCACAGATTCTAACCCATTCCTCTCTATCAGTTTTGTAATATTCAAAGATCTGGAGAACTTGACTAACCCATTGCACTACTTCCTCACCACCCTTGTAAATAGGAAAATCAGGCCTCAACCCCTTAGGGTTACCATTCCTGAGTTGATTTACCTCTCCATTCCCATGACTAGACGAGCTTGCAACATTATTTAGATGTGTATTCTCTAAATTAATATTGTGAGGTATTATATGCAGGGGGTTTCTCATCAATTCTGTCACCTTATTTGAGAGGGAGTTGATGATATTGAACTGCCGGTTGTTGATCTATACTTGTTGCTGAAGCTGCTCTTGGATCAAATCCCACTGATGCTGGGATTGCTGCTGTTGAACCCGCCGCTCCTGGATCAGCCTCTCCAAATCCTGCTTCTGCTGGAGTAGAAGAAGATGTGTAGCTTTCTGTCCATCTTCCACTTGTTGGAATCTCTCAGTCCATGAGTCGTCTTCCCACGCTCCTATATAGAATGGAGGCTCATCCCGCTGATTCGCAGATGGCTCTGATACCAATTGTGGAGGAATCTCCCCTTCAGAGGGTGGATCGGTGGGCGCCGCCGGCTCGTCCTCCTCACATCGCTTAGATTTACGAGGCATTTTCACTGCAAAAGAAGAGAACCGAAGAAAAGAACCCAAAATACAAGAGAAAGGATGGAAAATGAGGAACAAAGAGGAAATCTCGATTGAGATGTAATTTGATTAATCAATGACGAAAATAACAGATGGGTCGATTTTCTCCTTAATACTACTCTCCTCCCCAACAGAAAGATTCCTCCGCCACGGCAACGAGCTCCAGCTGGCTCAACGAATGAAGGCGGGAAGGTTGTTAGAGACGAACTGCCCAGATCCCTCCAAGCGATGGTCCTGATATCCCATGGTGGTGAAGGTTTGATCTTATTTCATCAGCGGCTCAGATTATAAGGAATTCAACGGCTGGGATTTAATCTTCCTCCTCAACCAATGGCGCTGCTTCTTCCAACGTCTCTTTCCCATTTGAATCTTCCCGCTGCGGCTGCTTCTCGACCCCGTCTCTAGCTCTGACCTCAGCTGCCATTAGCGACGACTCCGGTGCCGTGGTTCTCACAAAATCATTTTATGTTTATTTTATAAACATGATCAGATATTTTGATTTTTTTGTGGACAACGGGTAACTGCTAACTTTTATATCGCTTATACAATCTAATACATTTTTGAGAAAAGCAAAAAAAAAGATCACGTAAGGATTCTACGTGAAGAGCATTGTACTGCTCTTCCAATTTTTTTGCTCTTTCTTGAAAAGAAAATAATTTGTCAAAATCGGTGACATGGTATGTTCTTATTGATTGACATTCGGCCACGAATGCATTTATAAATATATTAAAATAGCAAATATTTAACCAAATAAGCTTGCCCACTTCACGTTTCCTTTAAAAATAGGAAAAAAAGGAAAAAAAAAAGCAATTTATTTCTATACTGTATTTTGTTTCACATTTTTATATGAGATCAAAAATTTCTATTCTAACATTAAAGAAAACATTTTTATTATCTTAATTGAACCAATAATCATTGGCAAATGCTATGTTGATATTATTGAAATTTTCATTAAATCCACTATTTATGGAACCAAAAATAGTTTGCCATTTCATCTTTTCCAGTTAAACAATAAAGTGTTTCTTCTATTTTTGTTGTTCGACTCATGTATTTGGAAAAAATGACTAAAAACAAAGTGAGCTTGCTAAGTTTTAATCAACTTCAAGTTTATAAATGTCAATGATGAGACCAAGAATAACCGTTTGGAAGGGGCAAAACATGCGTGTAAAATTTCTCATCATGAAACTAAATAATAAATCACATGAATTCAATTAAGATAATAAAATAAGGAAGCAAAAAAGGTATTCAACTATTTGAACCTTATGGATTTGTAATTTCATCTTAATTTGGTATAACACTAAAATATTTTGGAATCGACACATGATCCTAGAACCTTCTCTTTCCCCAAATAGCTATATTTGTTATAAGTTTAAGGATCTAAGCTTAAAAAAGAAGCGTACAAATCAACGATAATTTTTTTTATCCATAATCAACAATGAATTTGAAATATATTAATGTTCAATTCCTAATGGTTAGCGGTGTGATATGATCCACTAGGGGTTTGATGATAAAAAGGGGATTTTTATTGGAAATGTGGGCTTTTTAGGGAGAAATGTGGGCTTTTAGGGTTTTAGAGAGAAGATATGAGATAAAAGAGGGATTTTTATTAGAAATAAACTGAAAATAAAGGATACAAAGATAAGGATTGAGACCTTTCTAGAGGATCTCGCTCTCCAAAGCCGCCGATTCGAAAGAGGGGCGTGCTCTCCAATGGAAAGATGGATAATCCCACCACAAGAGTTTCATTCTTCACAATAATCAAGCATGCACTCTCTTCTAGTCGGCCCTAGCTTTAAATAAAGAAAAATTATAGAAATTCCAGATTTACGAAAAAGCACCTAATAAATGAAAATTACAAAAGACCCTCTAAAACCTGAAAATTTCCAAAACGCCCCTGATGTACCAAAAACCCCCTAATGGGCCAAAACTACAGATCTATCATTACTCTGCCCCCCCAAAAAGCACCTTGTCCTTAAGGTGGTGTATGACATTCATGGACGGTGTTGCTCCAAGTGGGTCGCCGAAGTCCTCCTTTCGCTGACGGACTACGAAAAGTGGAGCCCCTCCAAGCATATCTTTCCTGTAAATTTCCTTCCTGTGCATCTCGATATCTCTCCATAATGCAGTCCTTGAGCTCTTCCTACGAACGTATAGGTCGTCTATGCTCCTTACACGGGAACCAAGAGAGTGCATCTCCTTTGAAGCAGATGCCAGCCACCTCCATTTTTTGCCTCTCCATCAGATGTGCCTCCACGAAGAATCTCTTAGCTCAACAGATCCAGCCATAATGATCACCTCCTTAAACACCGGCCTTTTCAGTTTTCTCACTCTGCCTTCAGCCCCAAGCCGGTCCTTATCCACTCGTCCTCTTGCCTGTCGATAGTCAGAAGGAGGGTAATAATTGTCGCATCGTACCTCACTGCGTCTCCCATAGCCCATCCTAAGGCTTTCATCTCTGTCGCCATTGCCTCCCCAATCAGGCTCATTCCGAGTATAGTCATCAACATTCTTTTTAAAGCCTGGATCCTCGTCATAATCGGCCTGAAATTCTTCATAGAATGGTCACCTCTCTGCAGCATACCGAGGTCCATGAAGTCTCAGGACCTCCTCCACGTTATCCTCATGCATCGGAAGAAGCACAAATTTGTCATCGATGTCTCGGTAGGCTCCTTGGGTCTTCCTTCCAAGGCTCAAGGAGCATCTGATGGGCTTGCACGGGCCCTGCATGGGCTTGCAGTGGGCCTGCAGGTCCTGCATGGGCTTCATGCCCAGTGCAGGCCCTACAGGGGGTGCAGTAGGCTTGTAGTGGGCTACAGGCCCACTGCAAGCCCCCTGCAGGTCCACCGCAGGCCATGCAGTGGGCTGCAGTGGGTTGCGGTCCAGTTGTAGTGGGTTGTAGTCCCTGTAGTCCAGCTGAAGGCGCCTCGCCCTGTACGGGGGTCGCGGAACCCCCACGATGATTAGGGTTTCCTTGCTCAATGAGCTCTTCTTCTGCTCAGTCGGATCCTTCCTTTGCGTCAGATGGATGGACTTCTTCGAACTCTTCTTTCTTCTCTTTTTTTGCCAAAGTTACCGTCGTTTGTCTTAGATCTGAATTTTCATCCAGATCTAAATTTTCATTCAGATCTGTTCGTTAAAGTTGCCGCCTTTAGACATGCAAATTGTTGCATCATGATTTGCATGAAGGTTTCAAATTTTTCATCCATTCGCGCTTCGAGCCCTTTTATCGACGCCTTGACATCAGATCTGAGGTCCTTCATAGACTTCTTCAGATCTTTAATTTCGCCATCGAATCTTTCCTCCAAAGCTTCAATCTTTTTGGTGGTAGCCGCATCCATATATGCCAAGATCGTCGCTCTGATACCAATTGATACGAACCACTAGGGGTTGATGATAAAAATGGGATTTTATTGGAAAGATGGGCCTTTTAGGGAAAAGGTGGGCTTTTTAGGGTTTTAGGGAGAAGATATGGGAAAAATAGAGATTTTTATTAGAAATAAACTGAAAATAAAGGATACAAAGATAAGGGTTGAGACCTTTCGAGAGGATCTCGCTCTCCCAAGCCGTCGATTCGAGAGAAGACCACGCTCTCCAATGAAAAGAGTGATAATCTCCCCTCAAGGATTTACTTCTTCACAATAATCAAGCATGCCCCCTCTACTAGCCGGCCCTAGCTTTAAATAAAGAAAAATTACAGAAAATTACAGATTTACAAAAAAGCCTCTAATAAATGAAAATTACAAAAAGACTCTTTAAAATCGGAAAATTCCCAAAATGCCCTTGACGTCCCAAAACACCCATAATGGGCCAAAAGTGCAGATCTATCACGGTGATCACTACTTAGGAAAGGTAGATGCATACGAAGTTAGTGGTATGACTGCTTGGTATAGACTAATGGATTTGTGCTATCTTAAAACCTATAATAAGTGCTCTATAATGAAGATTATCAGGGGGAGATTGATTGCATAAAAACATTAGTTCGAAGCCAATAGTTTTACATCAGGAGTGAAAGCTGGAACATCCATATGTATATATTGATGTAGTTTTTATTTTTGAAGTCTAAATTTAAAAATCTCTCGCAACAGATGGTTTCAAATATCAATATTTGAGCATATCGCTGTTGGAATCAATCCAGACATAAATGAATCCAAAAGTATATTTACATGGTTTAACAGCCTATAGTTCACAAAATATGTTTAATAATTCTACACTATATACTCGATTAACTATATTTTTTAAATATGGATTCATGTAGATCAGGTGGCACCTGATCTAATAGATCAGGTGCCAAGACACAAAAAGGTGGGCCCTAGAACGAGTGCAAGCCCAGTACAAGCCCATGTGGGGTTGTACTTTTCACCTTTTGTGTCTTGGCACCTCATCTATCAGGTGCCACCTTTTCTACATTAAGTCCTTTTAAATATGTAGTTATTTCATATTATATTTATTTTGTATCAATAATACGATGAGAACTAATACAGGAACCCAAAGTGTCATCCAAAGATTTATTGCATGTGAAGAAATTCATATATTCTTTCAAGGACCACGAATATCAATTCGTTGGACTCACTTCTTGCTATTATCAAATCTCAAGTAACAATGGCGCGTATACAAAGATCAAATGAATTGTAAGTTATAATGTTTATTTTTATTCCATACAAAGCTTAATTAATATTTTATGTAGATCATATATTACTGTATTATATGTATAACTTCTGAAATAAGCATAGAAAGGTCATTGTGGTATAGGACATGTAAAATCTGTACCAAAATTTTGCATTGTATTTCACATGTTCCACACCTTAATGAAGGCATGTTGACAACCTCAATATATTTTTAAGGCATGAGTTAACTAAGTTCATGAGATATAGGATTACACGTAAATTTTACTTATTTAACCTACATATATCATTCGGTCTATTTTAAAAGGTAAGATCAACGATGCGAGTATAGAAGCAATATTTACACTGATTAACAAATGTGATAAACTTAGTATAGGGTAATATACAAAGGAAGTTCACTCATTAATTGTGTAGGTATATTTATTTTAATTTTCATAAATTTTATATATGGAGCAAAATGTCAAATTTTAAATTATCATATAGGACACACCATCAATCAAAGCTGAAAAGTTATAGTTTGGAGCAAAATTTAAAAAAAACCTATATATTTCTAATAGCTTGTGACTCATGAAAAGCTTCAGTACTTTTGGATTTGTTGTTTATTCCATCAACAATGTTGACCATTAAGCAAAATTTAGGGTCTCTTAAAAGAAATTAAAGAAGCCGAAGTCCATCAACAAAAGGTTGGATATCTTAGACCTTACCTAATTCTTATAATGTTGTAACAATAACATATAAAGCTTCTTATTTCATATTTTTATTTCTTCCAAGGAAAGACACCAGTAGCGTTAGCAGGGCTGCACTATAATTGTTCATTAAATACATTTGTTAATTTGTCTAAATAAAAACTTGGTCCAGTAAAATCTTTTGGGTATACCATTTTTTTTCATTCACTTATAACATGTAGTAATTTAAGTTTTAAATCATTATTTATTTTTTATCACGCATTTTTCTTCTATTTTTGATCGGATTGCGGCCTTTATTCAAAAGGAAAAAGCAAAAAATTTATCTCCACAAGAATTCCAATTTTTTTTGATCAAATGCTATATATTGACATGATTACTCAATGGATATGCTACAATAAAAGAGCCATAGTAGACTGTGGACTTCGTGATATGCATTGAAAATCATCAGTTACATTTAAACCTTCAATGGTGGTGAGAAAATTATAAGTACGTTCAGTATGATAAATATATGTTGGAGTTCATCTCGTTGGATGCAATTGAGACCCAAAGGCCTATTCCACCATCTTACATATATTCCATTTTTGTTCGATAAAGCATACTATCTGACCGGTATGTTTTTAGCAACTTAAACATGACTTACCGGCTCGCTTTAATTGTCTTGTTAGTCCATAATTTGTACAAATGATCTACAACATCACAAATACTTTACTGGTGAGATTTAATCAATCGTTAAGCACAAATCCCCAAGAAACTAGGTGTAAGATTGTGAAAACCAACAGCAATTGCCCTCACAAACAAATCTATTATGTAGCTATTTAAATTATATATCACTATAACCATGAGTTATTCAATATGTGAAATCACACATGCATTTTCCTAGTGGCTTTAAAACAATTTCAATTAATACTTGCATGGGTTTAATTCAAACCTGAATCCGCCCCGGACTTATTAAAAAAGAGATTCCAAATCAATCCCCAGTCATAATTTGAATTTCTTATCGCATGGGGTTTTGATCTTACATGAATCCAAATCAAATTTGATCAGTGTCTAAGCGACATTGTTAAGACCCCAGTTAAGACCCTATATGATCCAATGATGCGACACAACCCATCTATTCTTCTAAGTTCTAATCATCTATTTTCTTATTATTCGATCAACAAAAGGATATTTTTCTTAATCTCTGCTTTATGTAGACGTGTGTTAACCGCTCTGCTTTTAAGAAGAAAAAGGAATGAAGAAAGAAAGTAAAAAGGTAAAAAATCATTCAATTTTGTGATTGAGATATGCGTATTAGGATGCACTTTTCATATATTCTTCGACCACTTCGTGACATCATGTAATAATTCAATGCTTTTCTTTGGATTAGCTCTTAGCTGAGAACTGTTTGATGAAATGCCTGTATGAAACAATGCACAAATGTTCTATTTTGCGAGTAGTAAATCAAAGGGAAAGACTTTTACTAGGGATTTGAGTCAAAATCTCACTATAATTTTTTATATCTCCTCTTTTCAGAGTAAGATTAGCTAGAGCATGAGAAAGCCATGCTCATGATTTCATCTGCAAAGTTTACAGAATGCTTGCTTCCATCTTCAATCAAAAGTTTATCCTGTCAAAGGTTTTTGCTTCTTTCTTCTTCCTTTTCATTTTTAGTGGTTTATTATATACATCTGTAAATTACTGGATTATAGTAGTTAATTTGGTACCTGAGTTATTATTTCCTTAAGCCTCTATTTGAGCTACAAGAATTCTTGTATGCATCTGACATTTTTTGATGAAATAAATCTGGCGATTGTATTGTTGTTGTTGTTTTTCAAAAGTAATCTTTTTTCTTCAGATCTCTACATCAGAGGTTCAAGTGGTGTTTTAAGAGGAAGATGACTCAAGGTCTGAAGAAAAGCAATGTGGGGTTTGAGACCAAGGCGGATGTTATCCTGCCAGCATCAGAAAATTATGTTGAGGAGGCAATTGATGCAATCAAAGCTGAGAAAGTCATAGCGGTTCCTACCGACACACTTTATGGATTTGCTTGTGATGCATGGTATGTTCAGTATATGTTTTGGTTTCCTAATCATGTGATATCCCTGACTACTATAAATTTGTAGAGTTGGAAATTAAAATTTTAGTCTCATCATATCTACGCTTCTCGTTGAAGTATTTTCTTTATTGTTACACTTGTTTGGGGTCATGTATTCTGTTTTTGTGTATGTATATGAGACATTGATTCCTATTGATAGCTTATGATAGTGATACCATATATGAATTTAAGAATTTTGAATTTTGCGGAAGTATCTGATCTGTATGAAGATCGACACTTTCAGGGCTGATGATCAATGCTTAGGAAAAGAGTGACTGCATTGTTTTTCCTATTAACCTCTTATTTAGAATTATTAGACCATGCAATTCACATGATGCTCCTGTCGTAGCTAGTTTTAGGTATCTGATAGATGATGAACAGAAAAACCACAAGAAAGAAGGAAAAAACAGCTAAAAAGAAAATCTGACAAGGTTGATTAAGTGATATTGGATCTTGTAAAAAGCAAATATATAAATGGTCACAGAGAAAGTTGAAATTAAATGGGAGAATGAGGTGCTGGAACCAGTCAATTCTTATTTGGTTCAAAGTTCAAGCAGATGGTGTGCTAGCTTATTAGTGTTATGCTCGGTGGGGAGTAGATTACTGTTTAACTTTTGGCGTGCAAGATTGGAGGTTGCTTGATTGCTAAGTGGTTGTACACTCTTTGGCTTTGCCAAATACCAGGTATTTCATGAAAGCTTATGTCGCTATGAAAACCCGTCAAGTTGGATTAGCAGAAAGTGGAATTCATGCAGAGCCTAGGTTCTAGCAGGAGGTGTAGGTAGCTGACGGGGAAGATAGAAGTTTGCACAGAGCATAATCTCTTTTTGTTTCTCATGGTAGTCTATTGTGTTCCCAATGGATTACAAGTTGCAAAGAATGTTTTATTTTTTTGATTGAATGGAACCCTAGGAAACATGAATTTGGTCTATTTGACAATGTATTGCACTGTTGCCAGTTGCTATCCAATATCATCGTGTCTATGCATGATGTTTTGACATGTGCGTCCTAATGTGCAAAGTAGAACGGTCCTTGTGATTTCTCTACAACGGTGTGGGCCTTGTTTGGCAAGGAGTGTTGGTGTTGAGGTTGTAGTGGTGTTTAAAATGAAGAGTAGGGATATGGGTCTGGGTGTTTAGGGTTTGTGCCAACCCTTGTCAACCCCATTCTCGAATGGAGTTAGGCCTTTTGCCCCAAAAGGAGGGGGCCCAGTGAATAAAATATTTTTCAAAATGCCACTTCTACCCATCACAACCTTTTAGCAACTCCAAACTTTTTATAGTTGTTTGCCAAGAGTTAGCCTAACTCTTAAGTTAACTCTTGTTGCCAAACATGGCCATGGTATTTTGGATGCAGTAAGGACATGCTTGGTGGCAAGAAAATGAATTGAAGATTTTGAACTCAATTCAACAAAAGGGACTTATTAAAAATTCTGACCTGTCATTTATTGTGTTCCTAAAGCCATGAAGTTGTTTGGAAGCAACTTCATTGCAATTTTTGGGTTACTTGCTTATGGAAGCAGTGGAAGAGTGAAGTTGAATGGTGGCTAACACCCGTGATCCAGTTTATTAAAAATAAAATTTACCGTCAACAATGAGTTTGTGCCAACTTGATATCTTTTTAGGCTGAAATTAGTCCATGATTTTGAAGAGAAAAAACTGATGTGCCATCCATCATCTGAAACACATTTCGTGGTGGTCTCACCAAACCAAACCACTGAATCAGTTAGACCAACCCACTTCTCCCACTTTATTTTCAGTTCCTTTTAGCCAAACAGGCCTTAAGCTAATTATCAAATTCATCAACTAGTTGGGGTCAATTTGTTTTTTTTCTTAAGTTGGTTTGGTATGGATCCTGAAGATTATGAAAGAAATTTCTTTTTATGTTAATGGGATTTGGGGGTATACATAATAAAGCAAAGATTTGAAACTAGTCAACATAGGGAAGAAATAACTAAATTACAAAAATGCTTTTATATGCAGCGATTGGACCTTTGATATTTGTTCTTTTAAATGGCAAGATTCAGGAACACCCACCATTCTGTTTGGAGGCTTATAGGTAGATATTGTCAATAACGTCAAAGGGATTGGATGTCCATTCTATCCTTAAACTCATGGATGCTTCATGTGGCTGCTACTTCATCATAATTCATTGAGTAAAATAGTCACGCAATGAGCATAGCCAGTTCCCTTGTACGATATTAAAGAATTTCTTGCCAGGTTTGTCATAAATACATTGTCATCTGTTGAAAAAGAGCAGAAAAGGAATCACGTCTACGTCATATGTCCTTTGGTGCCGTTCATTTTTTACGTTAGTTCATCATTAGGTGCATATTAGTATTCAGTGTAATTTTTCAGTGTCTTCTGTAATCTAAGCACATGCGTGCACCTGCACACCTACATGCACAAAGGAAAAGAAGGGGAAAAAGGATAATAAAAAAGGAAATACACTACATTTAAGCTATTTTGTAAGTCAGAGTTCAGCATGGTAACATTTACTCTGCTAAGAGAAAGAAGGTTGTTTGGTTGGGGGGAGTGGTGGTTCTTGGTTCATGTGTGAAATGGATAAATGACATGTGCCCAACAGAGGGGTATACTGCGGAACACAGAAAGCTGGTGAGTTGAGTGACAACCTACCATATAAGCCATGTAATTGAATGTTTCCGCTACTGTAAGAAGCATCTCCCTAATTGAGAAAGAGCATGTTGAATGTGCTTGGTAATGAGCTTTGACATATGGAATTTATAAATTTCTCGAAGTGACCAAAGGGGCATAGGTTACAAAGAAACATGCTTTTGACATAACTATGATATCGAAGCTATACGAGGATTTTCAGTATATTAACTAAATGAAGTGGGTTGACATGCTCTGAAAAGCTTCTTTATTGCCTTACTAATGAGAATTAGAAGGTAACCTGCTCTTGCAGGCAGAAAGAGAAGTAAACAAGATATTAGCATTAGTTAGAACTTTGGTTCTATTTTCATAAGTTTCATCAAAATGCGATTATGAATGACATATAAGGATAAAAGTTTTGTGTTCTCACAACTTTTATGTTGTTGAAGTCATTGAACAGACGGCTGGTCAATTCTGGATCTGAATTATTTTGAAGAATGACACTTTCCTTGTCGATTACCATGTTGTATGACCTACTGATATAAATATGTGAGACCCCACTAGTAGAATTTTCTCTTTTTCATCATGCATAATAGTTAAAAGGTAATTTGTGGAATATCTGTTGGAATTTTTAACTCCAAAATAAAATTATAGCTAATAAAATGAAATGAAAGAAATAGGGAAAACATTACTAGCCTTGAAGTTGGCACGTAATCCCTACCCTAATCACTACCCTCAAAGACATACATTGATCTTATACGGTCAGGCAAGGAATATTCTTTCTACAGTACAGACCCCTTTCCATGGTGTTTATATGCTTTGAAGAAGTTTGACTACAAATTGTCAGCTTGACATGCCAAATAGAAGAATGGAAATAGGATGGAGTTTTGGAGGAAGAAGTGTGCACGATTCCCTTTTGACTATATCCCATATGTAGGGCTAGGTTCAACGTTGCCCTCCTAATAGCACCACATTAATCTCACCGACTACCGGCTACCGGCTACCAACAAATTACTTATGATGTGTAATTATGTAACTAAGTCTATATATATGCGTGTATGTATATGTATATGTATGTATGTGTATATATGTATATATCTATATATTAAAATACAACTGTTTTTGAATTCTAGGGCTGACTAGGACAAGATAAAGAGTGTTTAGGATTTGTTCTTGAAGAATAGAAGGTCGAGACGAGTTTGAGAAAGTTTTGGGGGGAATCAATATGGTTGGAAAACTAAAAATTTTGAAATTTTTATGGAAAAACGTAACATCCAATGTCACATCACACATTATCCAATGTCATTTGTAATTATGGAAAAATGCAGCATCCAATGACAGGGAAAAATGTTGGGGATTTGAGTCAGTTGGAGCCGAACCAACTTTGCTTAGCTGGGTCCCACCGCTCCCATTTGTAGACTGGACGTCCAAATTCACATCCGCCTGACCCGTACAAGAAAAATTCGAAGTATAGATGGATAAAAAGGGAGTCTTGAAATGGACAGTGTGCTTTTAATGGCACCAAACAAACTATTAACGATAATTATATAGGTGCCAAATATTGTTTTGTTTTATTATTTTATTATTATTTGTTCATTTCCCATTTCACTGTCCCTTTTTGTTCGTTTAAGTTTAGCCCGCATCGAAGTTAAATTTTTGTTCGTTTAAATTTTGGAGGGGGACATAATTTTTGAGGAGAACAAAGATTTTGAGGGCACGGGTCCATGCCGAAGCTAAATTTTTGTTCGTTTAAATTTTGGAGGGGAAATAATTTTTGTTCTCATTTTGGAGGGAGAAATAATTTTTGGGGAGAACAACGATTTTGAGGGGATATCTTAAATGAACTGTGCCTGAGGGCACGGTTCCGCGCCGAAGGCGCTTGCGCCGATTTTTTACGCTAATTTGTTGTTCCGCGCCGATGGCGCCCGCGTCGAATTTGTTGTTCACGCCCGCGTCGAATTTGTTATTCTGTGTCGAAGGCGTCCGTGCCGCTAAATATTTTTACATTAATTTGTTCTTTTAAATTTTGGCTGTGGAAATAATTTTTTGGGGAACAAAGATTTTGCGGAGGAAAATCTTAAATGACCGTGCCTGCAGGCACGGGTTACGACCAGTCTATTCTATAAAACACAACTGTTTTTGAATCCTAGGGCTGACTAGGACAAGTCCCAGTTATCAACAACTATCAGGATGCATCCATATTCTTTGCATCCAATTGTCAAGATTTAATTTTGGCGGAACTTGAACTTCTGTTGGGAAAATCGAGAAATTGAAATCTTAGGGTGGTGAAATCAAAAACGCACAACACCCAACACAAAATGCACAACATCCATTTCCAAGGGTCAAATGTTTTTCTTTTGTTTTCAAACCTCACCCCCGACAATCACTACATATGCACAGAATACCGTCCCTTTCCCCCCTTTTGCTAAAAAACCCTTTCATTTCACTTGTTACCTCCACACCCTACCCATATACACACCCACACTTATGCACTCCACCCTTCATTTTCGTTCGTTTTTCTTTTGGCCTAGGACCCCCACACCCTGCATACACACTTATGCACTTTCCCCCTTCATTTTTGTGTGTTTCTCTTTTGGCGGGTTAATTTTTTTCCACACCCGAAGGCGCCCACGCCGAAGCTAAATTTTTGTTCGTTAAAATTTTAGAGGGGGAAGTAATTTTTGGGGAGAACAAAGATTTTGAGGGGATATGTTAAATGAACCGTGCTCGGGGCTCGGGTTTTGATTTCACCATCCAATTGTCAAGATTTAATTTTGGCGGAACTTGAACTTCTGTTGGGAAAATCGAGAAATTGAAATCTTAGGGTGGTGAAATCAAAAACGCACAACACCCAACACAAAATGCACAACATCCATTTCCAAGGGTCAAATGTTTTTCTTTTGTTTTCAAACCTCACCCCCGACAATCACTACATATGCACAGAATACCGTCCCTTTCCCCCCTTTTGCTAAAAAAACCCTTTCATTTCACTTGTTACCTCCACACCCTACCCATATACACACCCACACTTATGCACTCCACCCTTCATTTTCGTTCGTTTTTCTTTTGGCCTAGGACCCCCACACCCTGCACACACACTTATGCACTTTCCCCCTTCATTTTTGTGTGTTTCTCTTTTGGCGGGTTAATTTTTTTCCACACCCGAAGGCGCCCACGCCGAAGCTAAATTTTTGTTCGTTAAAATTTTAGAGGGGGAAGTAATTTTTGGGGAGAACAAAGATTTTGAGGGGATATGTTAAATGAACCGTGCTCGAGGGCTCGGGTTCTGACTAGTATGTATATGTGCACGGCGCGAAAAAAACCGTCACACGCGCAACCATAAAGGAGAGAGAAGTGTAGGTGTGTGTGTCGGTAGTGTCGGGGATAAAAAGACCCAAAAACAAAGCCCAAAGCCCAAAACCTCAAAGCCCAAAAGAAAGCCCAAAACACCAAAGCCCAAAAGAGGGAAAACACGTAAATAAGTGCATGGGGGGGGGGGGGGGGGGCTTTTTTGGTTTTTGGGTGGAATGGCAAACACGTGAATAAGAGGAAAGTGGGGTTAATTTTTGGGGGTTTGTCCCAGTCACAAGTGACTTGGACAAACCCTGCCACCTAGTATAAGTCTAGGTGGCATGTTCTCTTTTATAAAAGAGATATGTATATGTATATGTATGTGTATGTATGTGTGTGTGTATAGATAGCTATACGAAAATACATTTTATCATATAAAATATCCAACTATCGCCCTAAAAAGGGAACTTTCAAAATAATATTAAAGGATATATAGGCTTGTCATCTTATGTAATCAGTATAGGTAGCTTTTGACTTTGTACCCACACTTGGTG
This sequence comes from Scilla litardierei, assembly GCA_030789695.1. NCBI lineage: Eukaryota > Viridiplantae > Streptophyta > Magnoliopsida > Asparagales > Asparagaceae > Scilla > Scilla litardierei. The sequence goes on from CM061142.1 coordinate 579,937,115, forward strand.
ATATTTTTTCCACATCCCAAGGAACACACTGGACTAAGACTTGAATTAAGCTCCTTTATCTATAATTGACAAAGTATACACAACATTCACATCGTTGGGTTAAAGGTTTGAGCATTATGGTCATGCTTACTGATTGTTTCATGAGAGTTACTAGTGATCAGCTTCATGTTCCACAACCACGACCTCGACCTTAATGGTTCTTCTCATATTGACAAGTCAGGTGTCTGTGTTTGGCATGATACTGATAGGGTTTGAATAGGTTTTTGGGCTGAAATTGAGATTTTTATTGAATTCAAAGTGAAACACAAGATAATCGACCCCTTTCGAGAGGGAGCCAGCTCTCCACAATAGATCTACGACTACAAACTACTCAACTCACTAGATTTAGGAACCAACACTCTAAAAATAGGGTTTATCACTCACAAATTGCATAAGAAAACATGACGGCCGCCCTAAACATATATAGGAGTAAATCTCGTCAATTAAGGAAAAATACTAAAACCTTCAAAAAATAGAAAAATACTAATTCAGCCCAAAACTTTCCAAAACTGTCCGACGCCTAATTTTGCTCCGCTGATTTCGCCTTGCATCTTCTCCGCTTATACATAATGATCTTATCATTACTCCCCCCCAAAAGGACCACCTTGTCCTCAAGGTTGAAGTTATGAAACCTCTGATTAATGACGTCGTAGGGCTCCCATGTCGTCTCATGGTCTGGTAGGCCAGACCATCTAACCAGAACCTCGCGCTCCCCTGACTGTCCCTGGCGATCCCCTAGTACCTCTGATGGCTCCAAAAGCACCTCTATGTCTGCTGTCAGTGTCGGTGGTAGTGAGGTAGAAGGTGTGTGGTCGTCGATGACGCGCCTCAACTGTGAAACATGAAATAATGGATGAATCGCTGAGTTTGGGGGTAACCCCAGTCGATAAGCCACCTACCCAATACGCGCCTCCACCTTGTAAGGGCCAAAGTAACAAGAAGATAACTTCTCATTCCTCCTGTGAGTCAGTGATTTCTGTCGGTATGGGCGAAGTTTCAAGTAGACCATGTCGCCCTCTGCAAATCGAATATCTCGCCTATCCGTCATCTTGGGTCTTCATCAACTGTTGTGCCCACAATAAACGACACTTAACTTATGAAGCATCTGATCCATCTCTTCTAGCAACTGCTCCACCTGTGCGAATGGTGTGGAACCCCGACCGTAATGCAACAAGTGCGGTGGGTCCCTCCCGTACAACACCCTAAAAGGAGTGGTCTGAGCTGCTGTATGGAACGAAGTATTGTACCAATACTTCACCCAAGCCAACCACCTTGTCCATTGCTTCGATGCATCTGATACGAAACACCAGAGATATGTCGATTCTCTGGTTGACGACCTCCGTCTGGCCATCAGTTTGGGGGTGGTACGCCGTGCTCCTTTTCAGCTTTGTCCCCTGCATCTTGAACAGCTCTATCCAAAAGTGGCTGAGGAAGACCTTGTCCCGGTATGTAACGATCGCCTCTGGTACTCCATGCAATCGGATGACCTCCTTGATAAACGATGCTGCCACTATCACAGCTGTGTATGTATGCCTCAACGCCACAAAATATGCGTACTTGCTCAGACTGTAAACCGCCACCATGATAACTGTGTATCCTTCTGACTTCAGAAGCCCGTCAATGAAATCCATGGTGACCTCCTCCTAAACTCGATCTGGTAACGCCAGTGGTTGTAACAATCCTCCAGGAGTTGTAACCATATACTTGTGACGCTAGCAGACGTCACACTTGGCTACTCATGCTGCCACGTCTTTCTTCATCCCTTCCCAATAGACCTCCTTGCTCAAGCGCTGGTACGTCTTGAGGACACCCGAATGCCCCTTATCGCACTTTCGTGGAACTCCTGTAGCAATGTCGGAATGTGAGTCGAGCTCCTTGATACCACCAAACGCCCCTTATGCAATAAGCACTGTCCGTCCATCATGTATCCTGGATGTGCTACGGGATCTTGAAGTAACGCTGCTCTAATCTTGCCTAGCTCACCATCCTCTGCTATCTCCCTCATTAGTGGCTCCAAATCCAGCAATACTGGCAGCAAAAGAGCCGCCAGCTGAGAGTCTACCTCACTCCTCAATAAGGCGTCAGCTGCCTTGTTTTCCAATCCTGGCCTATACTGGATCTCGAACTTGTACCTCATAAGCTTCGTCAGCCATTTCTGATATTTCTCTGTAACCATCCGCTGTTCCAGCACGTACTTGAGGCTCCTCTGGTCAGTACGCACCAGAAATGGTCGGTCCAGTAAGTATGGCCTCGACTTTTGAACGGCGAGAACTTTGGCCATTAGCTTGCGCTCGTATACGGACTTAAGCCGTGCTCTAGCTGATAGTACCTGACTGAAGTGTGCGACCGCCCTATGGTCTTGCATCAAGACCGCTTCCAGTCCATATCCAGATGCGTCAGACTCCACCACAAATTGCATGCTGAAATCTGGAAGCGCCAACATCGAAACGCTCGTCATGGCCCGCCCTCTTCAGGGCCTCAAATGCGACAGTGGCTTCCATCCCTCAATGAAAATTATCCTTCTTTAGCTGCTCCGTCAAGGGCCAGACAATAGTGTTGTAGTGCTTGACGAATTTCCTGTAGTAGCCCCTCAAGCCTAAGAATCCCCGCAATCCCTGTAAGGTGGTAGGGCACGGCCACTCCACCATCGCCGCTATCTTCGAACTCTCTGCCTCGACACCACCAGCGGAGACTATATGACCCAGGTACTCCACGCTCTGTTGGCCAAACAGACACTTCTTCCTGTTGGCGAAAAGCTGATGTTGTTGTAACTCCTGTAGCACCATCGTCAAGTGCTCCACATGCGCCTCCATGGTCTGGCTGTAAACCAGTATATCGTCAAAAAAGACGAGCATGAATCTCCGGAGGTAAGGCCTGAACACCTTGTTCATCAAGGCCTGGAATGTAACGGGTGCATTGGTCAACAACCCGAAGGGCATGACCAGAAACTCGTAATGGCCTCATGGGTCCTGAAGGCCGTCTTCTCCACATCTTGCCCCCATTCGGATCTGATGATAGCCCGACTTCAAATCGATCTTCGAGAATATTGTTGACCAATGCAGCTCATTCAGTAATTCATCGATCACTGGAATAGGAAACTTGTCGGGTACAGTTTCCTTATTCAGTGCCCGATAGTCTACACAAAATCTCCAGTTTCCATCATTCTTCTTCACTAGTAGCACCGGGCTGGAGAACGGGCTAGTGTTGGGTTGGATTACCCCTCGCCTGTATCATCTCATCCACCATCTTCTCGATCTCAACCTTCTGAATCTGGGGGTAGCTGTAAGGCCGAACACTGACGGACGCAACTCCCTCCTTGAGCACTATAGAGTGCTCGTGGTCTCGTGGGGGTGGAAGTCCATGAGATTCCTGAATAACCCTCCCAAACTGATACAACACCTGTCGGATCTCTACAGGTATGTCCCCTTCCTGGCCTGCTGTCTCCACCGTTAACCCTGTAGCTCCACCAAGAAGCCACCACCCTATGCCTGTAAGGTCCTAGCCATCACCTTCAGGGAAACACGTGAACGACACAGACCTGGATCCCCTTGAAGCGTCACCAACTTGCCCCCTCCTGGTACTCGATCCGGAGCAACTTCCAATTCGTCCTGGTTTCCCCCGAACTCTGTAGCCATCTCATCACTAAAATGATGTCCGTGCTGCCCAGATATTGCGACAAGAAGTCCTCCACAATTTTGACCACTTGGAGGGTCCATACCACGCCTCGACATACTCCTCTCCCACACTCTACCTGGCTGGTGCCCATCATCACCCCGAAAATACCTGTATCCACCAACTCCAACCCTTGCTGCTCCACAACTCAATTGGAAATGAAGTTGTGGGTGGCCCCACTGTCAATCAGCACCGTCACCTTCTGCTCCGATATCTATCTGATCAACTTCATAGTGTGGTTTGGTGTGAACCCCACTACGGAGTTGAGTGATACCTCCGCGACATCCAAATTTGTCTGCTCCTGCTCCACCGCTGCCGCCTCCAAGAACTGCTCCACGTCCTCCTCGACATCAGTCTCTCTGTACACCTCATGCACCAAGAGCACCTGCAAGGTTTGCTTCTGACATATATGTTCAGGACCGTACTTCTCATCACATCGGAAGCACAACCGGCCCCTTCGCCTTCTTATTCGCCCACTTCGTCTCTGTCATTCTCCGAAACGGCCCCTAGGCTGTGCGACACTGTCCTTCTCCTTGATCGCCAGAAGCCCGCCAGCCTGCCCCATGTCGCTGCTGGCTTCTGTCCTCCTGCCTGACCTGCGGGACAGAAGGCACCTCCGCTCCATCATCCCTTTGCGCGTTGCTCAGCTGCGTTCTTATCCTCCGCCATCTGCGCCAGCTCCATAACATCCATCAGCCCCCAAGATCGCTGCATGAGTAACTCATCCCGAATGTTGGGCTTAAGCCCTTTCATGAAGCTTCCCATCAAGGCCGCCTCCGGTATACCCCTCACTTGTCCTCTGAGCGCCTCAAATCGCTCCACGTAATCCTTCACCGTGGCCCACTGCTGCAGAGCCATGAGCTCCTCGTACAAGTCCCCTCCATGAGTATCTCGAAAACGATCGAGCAAGCACTCATTGAACTCTTTCCACGATCTGATCTGCCGTCACTGCAGTTTCCATTGGTACCATGCAATGGCCTTCTCCTTCAAATAAAGCCCCGCTGCCTGCAGTTTCTCAGGCTCCGTCAATCCATTCACCTGAAAGTACCTCTCAGCCCTATAGATCCATGCGTACGGGTCTTCTCCATCGAAACCATGCATCTTAATTTCCGGACACTGCTCTCCAACCCCGCGTTGCCTTGATTCGTCCTCTCCCTTGGCAACCCAAAATGAAACTGGTGCTGGGCATTGCATTGGGTTCTCCCTTCATCCCATAGTCCTCCTCCTACGCCGTCGTTTTCCCAACCTCCATCATCTCCAACTGGGCCTCGGTGCTCCCAAGGGTTACCCTAAGGGTCTCCATATCCTTCTCCTTGTTGGCGGGCTCTCGCTGGCTGCCCTTCTCCTCCTGAATGGTTTGTCAGCATCCATGGTCCTTGGAAATGATCTTCAGGTTGCTCGGTTGCGTATTTAGGATGCGTCGGTCCTTGACGAACACCTGAACCAACCCTCGGAAAGTGTCCAACACCTGCACCAGTCCCCGGGGTGAAAATCTGCCTCTAATATGGCGGTCGCACGGCCCCCATGGAGCAGTCTGAGGGCCGCGCGGCCCCCAGGATGATACCTTGGGGTCGCGCGAACCCCAGGGTGCTCCTGGAGGTCCGTGCGGCCCCCAGGAATTCTCCTGGGGCTGCGCAAATGGCCATGTGGGCCCGCCGAACCCCCCTTGGAGGGCTAGGGTCCCGACGGCCTTCTCACGGCGCCTCGCTCCATCCGGATCTGCCCCTTTGCAATCACCGCCTTCTCCTCCGGTTGTTTCTTCGCCCAAAGTTATGATCTTGCTTTTCCCCTTGTCCAAACGTGGTTCCTTTGGCCCTAGATCTGAAGATTGAGCAAAAAAGTTGCCATTTTTGGACTCGTCCTCCTTGCGACGTGGGTTGTCTTGCTTCTCTATCCACGCCTTCATCATTGCTGCGATATCAGAGAGCTTCCCTTCGAAGGAGTTGATCTTCTTCTCCATGGTGTCATTCTTCTCCTTGATAGCTTCGATATCCCCCACCCTCTTCTCTAGATCTTCCACCTTGGAACTTGTTCTTGTCGTCACCATGTTGGATCTTCGCTCTGATACCAATTTGATAGGATTTGGATAGATTTTTGGGCTGATATTGAGATTTTTATTGAATTCAAAGTGAAACACAAGATACTCGACCCCTTCCGAGAGGGAGCCGGCTTTCCACAATAGATTTACGACTACAGTACAAACTACTCAACTCACTAGATTTAGGAACTAACACTCTAAAACTAGGGTTTATCACTCATAAATTGCATAAGTAAACATGACGGCTGGCCTAAACATATATAGCAGCAGATCTCGTCAATTAAGGAAAAATACTAAAACCTTCCAAATATAGAAAATACTAATTCAGACCAAATCTTTCCAAAACTGTCCGACACCTAATTTTGCTCCGCTGTTTTTGCCTTGCGTCTTCTCCGCTGATATGTAATGATCTCATCAGATATCTCTAGCAATACGTACATTGGGCCAATTAACAACATACACTCAACCTACTCAATCACATCATGAAAGCAATGTAACAATAAGGATTGTGTAATAGCTAAAATAATGTTCTGAAATGCATCAAGCATTGATAACATGGAATGTGATAGTAGCTAACATGGTGCAACTAGATGCATCAACTATTACTTGATAAGAGATAACTCCAGAGTTTAGTTGATATGGGACACAAAAGTAGAAGAATTAAAGATCTAGAGTTTTATGTTGTGATTTGGGAAAGAACTAAACCGTAGGATTTAATAACTAAAAGATAAAATTAAAAGAGAGATGTTTTGGGCCTCCTCAGGTGAATCACTCATACTCCAAGGCACATTACATATAAAAGAGATCAAAAGAAGAAAATAAGGTTTAGCATAATCCACTAAAAATCTCAATCTCAATTTTTTATTTCACTATTCAATATTCTGTCTTATAATGGAAGGCATGAGGGCCCTTAAAAGGAAAACAAAACTAGGCTCCTAAGAAAACTATTTCCATTCTAACTAGAATTCCAAAAGAAATAAAACTTACATTTTATAAAGAAGGCTACAAAAGATTCTAAAATAAGATAAAACTTTAAAATAAAGAAAACTCATAGCTCAATCCTAATTCTAAAAGAAACCAAACAAAAGTAAAAAAAAAACAAATCCCTAAAATAAGTTAAATTTCTCCAGAAATTTATTCATGTGATAGAATTCGTTCTAAACATAAAAATTGTTGCACTCGCAACTATATTTGGTTGATCTGCATTAAAACTTTTTTGGTTGGAGAAATACTCAACCTTGAGTTTTGAAGTGAAGCAAGATGATAAATCTCAAGCAAATTTTCTGAAGAGAAATTTTACAAGCTTAAAAAACAAAATATTTGCCAGCATTCTAAAACAAGTTATATGTTGCTGCATATAAGGAGGCGGCCTTTGAACGCATGAAAAATCAGTTATGCAACCAAATTATGCGGTCAGCCGCCTAATCGCCGCATAACTGTTATACGCCTGTATATGCAAATATGTGGGCGCATAATCGGCAACTAAAAATCCCAACCCGTTAAGAAACTTGACCCGTTAAGTATAAAAATCGGTTTTTTTTTGTTTTTAAGGGGGTTCCCTCAACAAAAAGCGACGGCCTCTCTCCATCTCCAAGGCGAAGCAGCTGTGGATCATGGCGAAGTGACGGAGGGAAGCAGCGATGGCTTTTGGTTTGGATGTAAAACTAAATATTTTTGTTTTATGTGTAGATTGCTTTAGAATTTAATTATTTTATGTATTGGTCGCCTTGATGGTGCTGATGTTTTAGAATGAATTAATCCATATTTTTAAAAATTGATTCGATTTTATTTCTTATTATAATATTTTAGGATTTTTTAATTTAATATACACAAGCACATATATATATGTACTAGAAATAACCCGTGCATATAGTGCTCGATGACCCAAGAAAAAATCCACACACAAGATGCAGTGCACGCATGCAATATGCAAAGGAGCGATAAGAGTGGATATGTGTGGGTATCGTCGATGGTAATAGGGATTAAATTGCAAAAAAAACTAGGGAGACAAAGTGCATAAATCTCACTCCAAAGCACGAGAGGGAAAGGGGAAAAAGTAGGAGTTAAAGTGCAAAAAATGCAGGGGTCAAAGTGAAAAAAGACCGATGGCAAATCCGTAAATGTGTGAAACATGGAGGGCCATTTGAGTTTTATGAAAAAGCAATGACAAGCTTGCAAATAATGGGAATGAGGGGGATTTTGTTTGTGTTCTCGACAACCTCACACCAAACCCCAAATCCAAACTCTTACCATCCACCAAGTGGGGCCCACCATGCTAAGGTGGCACAACCTAGCCCACACCTTAGTCCTAGTGGGATAAAGGTGTGGCCCATTTTTTGTCCCATGGGGGCATGACCGTGAGAAACATCCACCACTTATAGAAAGGATATATAATTACTTCTTACTTTTTTACTAAAATATTCATTTTCACGTAAACCGCATAATCCGCATAATCAGCCGCATAATCTATATATACGCGATGCGTTTCTGGTCCACGTACATAATGAAACCGTCTTTAGAACATTAATATTCACAAAAAATTATTTACAACTGAGCAAATAACAACACTAATATGTTTGTGTATCATAATCTAGATTTCGATTTGATTCATTTTAGGAATTAACTAGTGCCCTATAAAATATTTAAGGTGGAAGCTTTGGCACAAGATCGATCCTCCAACTGCGGGTTCACTTCAAGCTTTGCTTGCATTTAGACTTGTATTTGGGCGCATGCTCTAACTCGGGCTCGAATTTAGGCAGTGTCTTTAACTCAGGCTCAAGTAGTGCCACGCTCCGATTCCGAAAATACTAAGGAAAAAGAGGGTGACAAGCCGACTCATATTTATGCATATTAAGAATTTTTTCTTTTAAACCTAAATACTAACATGTCTGGATAATATATAAGGACCGTTTGTTTCTAACTAATAATGAGTAATAATGAGATGGCCAATCCAGTTCTGTAAAGATGGATATAACAAAGGGCTAAATAGATAATGGATAAGGAAACACATTACTGATATGATGAAAATGTGATTTGGTAAAAAAAAATTAAAAACTATAAAACTGGCATATCGAAACATGGGCAAGCAGGCATTGAGAGGCGTCTAAGCTTGTCAAAAGATCTTAGCAGTATCACCCGATGAATATCTTAAAGAATCACCTAATGAATATTTTTCAAAGAAAATAAATAAAGAATATTCATCAATAAATAGGCTTATGTAGGCCTCTAGATAAAATAATACTAAAACACAAGATGAGAATAAAACATTTAATGAAATACGATATGGATAAATAAGCGTATATGACGTAGCATGACAATAGCAGCAAGGCATAAGCAAACAATGATACGAAATAGTCATGCAATCAATGTCTGTGCCAAGTGATGGTGGAAGTACAATGTCATTGATCTAGTACTGAGTTTATATCTGAGGATATGATGTGCAACGTTAAAATTCGAATCATCCTAACCCTGTAGTGTCATAACCAAGGAACAATGTACCTGATAGGCTGATACTGCAATGAATTATGTGGATGCTAACAAGAATATAAGAGAGAGATTTGAGAGGTGACACCATAGTTTCGAGAGGTGGCTCCATAGATTCAAGATGCGACCTCCAGTATCCTGTAATACTTTGCTCCTTATAATGCTTAGCTTCATGTGACACTTAGTTTCCTGTACTCATCGAAATATCAAATGCATGAAGGCTAAGAGCATGAACATGTACACAGTCTCACATGGTAAGCCTATTATTGGCATTAGTTTATCTATGCCAATATATAACATACAGTCAAGTAAAGTGAGCAGGTCTGATCAAGTACTTTAATCAAGAACAGTATCAAATACGGCATTCAAGAGCATGTAATCATGAATATTAACCAAGAACAATATTAAATGAAGTATCATAAAGTATGTAATCTGGTGCAGTAACCGAATACAGTATCAGAGTATTAATCAAGTATAGTATCATGTATATTATTAGAAACATGTAATCTGATGTAACAAATATTATGCCATGTATAATGGATGTAAGAAGTGAGTATGTATAATAGTGAACATATGTCGTGACCATCATCTATATTCATGTCCACAGAGATGACTATGAAAAGTAAATGCATCAATATTCATGTCCACAGACTATGAAAAGTAAATTTAACCATATTCATGTCCACAGAGATGACTATGAAAAGTAAATTTAACCATTTAAAGTGATCTATATAGAATAAAGAATATAAAACACAGTCGTAAGAGTAATATCACAAACTGAAACACATTAAGAAGTAATATCGTATAAAAACACAATAGTCTGATGCACTTGTTCGATGTATTTTTAAAAAAATATTCACATGTCAATGTGTTGGTTTCATCTCAATGCGGTTGTGCAACATAAGATGCAATCAAGTTGAGAGAAAAAGAGAGACACCGGAGAATGATGAAGAAATGAAAGGAGAAGAAGTGGGGTGCTTGAAGCCATGTTGCAATGACAATTTGAATTTTGGATGTGTGTTAGGCATAGAAGACAGGGGGTATCCATCCGAGAATGTGTTGTCCAGGGGAGGGAAAGCATGGACGAAGTATAGATATCTAGACGGAGAACAAAGAGGTGACAGAGCAATTAAAGGAAGAAAGAATAACATGACAGGGCATGAAAAGAGCCAAAGAAGGAGGCTACGAGCAAACATGAAAAATAATCAACTTCTAATATTAGTTATCCTCTAGTGCTATCTTAGGTGGCATCGTGCATAGTTTAGGGATATTACTTCTTCTTTGTAAATAATATAGAATGTGCTTTTATAATTTATCCACTAAAGAAATGTATTGCTCATATATTTAAAGTTTAAAATTAACCTTTGGATGAACTTGTCCAATAACGTTCTTTCCAAACCTCTTCGGCCGAGCTCAAGTGGTGAAGGGTTGATTGCCTTGTGGTAAGTTCTTAGTTCAACCCCAAGCTATGATTCTTCATTACAAAGTAGGTAATCCGATGTATCTTTTCATGGAGGAGTTCTGATTTGCCAACCGATGGTGGGAGCTATTCTTTTCCTTGTTTTAATTTTACCGATGATTCCGTTCTTATTTGGAGAGTTTCTTATTCCATCTTGTGAGTCTTTCTTGTCCCCTCTTTTGGTATTTTTTTCCTTTCAAATTACTTGCATGCCATATGGCAACCAATCAATTATTAGATGCACTAATATTCATGCATTATGTCATCACAGTTACTAACCATCATATTTTCTCATTTATGATCTTCCCTACTCTGGCTCATTTTCATCCCCAACTATACACCTTTATGCTTACATACAGCGATGTTCGTTTATAATTTTATCTTTTTTAAATTTAAAGGACATGAAAAAGTCTAAAATGCATTTAAAAGCTAGATGTGGCAGGACAAACTTGGATGATCCATTAACAGTCTGCTCCTTACCGCTTTTAACTAGATAGATAGACATACAAATGGAGGGATGAATGGATATTCGATGAGATTCCATGTGGTTTGATTGTGGTGAAGTGATCTTTCTGTTATTGCCAAGGACCATGCATCAATTTGAATATGCATGATCTGCTCCTTTGTCTGAACCACATGCTCATACATCATTGTCTATATCAATAGTAGCTTATTTCTCATGCCATCTTCCTCTAGGATGGTGTTTTTTGCGAAGTTTTGTCCCTGGATTGGAGCTCTTTTTCTTAACGTGAAAGTTTCTGGTTTTGTATTATATGATCTACTATATGCACCATTCCTCTCACCAAGATTAAACTATCACACTAAAAAAAGAGCCCGGACAACATGCTTCAGAATTCTATGTATCGAGGCTAATCTACATCCGGCACCGGGAACCTCTCTCTAACTTTTAAAAAAGAAAACATTGTTCTGTTTAAATCTCCAAGTAAAATATGTCAAAAAACTGAAACTCAAGGTCACAACATGGATAGAAATTAAGTAGCGACAATAATAACCATACTGCTCTTATAACTTTGGTTTGCCCTCTCGCATGTTAAGAAGTACATGATCATCAAGTCATTCGCTTTGCATCATTTAATATGAAGCATTCACTACTTATCGTACAACTCCTCTTTGGCCACTCTAATCAAGGTATTTATTTCTCATAATGTTCATTTTGTTTGAACAAATACTTGTGGCTATCTTCAACTATAGGAATGTGATTAGTCATTGATATCTTGAGGGCATCCCCATTTTTGCCTTTTTGTTTCCTTATCCCTTGCTCTTCGGAGTTTGTTGGCGTTCAAATGATATTCCAGTGTACAATTAGCAGTGTACAGCTTTTTTGCTTATTGTCTGGTGCATTTCTTTCTGTCATTTTGTTGCGGTGTTTTGGGGTTTACTTTTGATTTTGTCATGTCCACATGGTGATTACACAGAATTCTAAAATATATTAGCTGTCTAGGACTGTAAGTTTTCTAAAAATTTTCTAATGTACCATGGGCAGTTCAGCTCAAGCAGTTAACCTGATCTATGAGATCAAGGGACGTAAACAGACTAGTCCCCTTGCCATATGTGTTGCTGATGTGTTGGATATTCCACGCTTTGCCACTGTGGATCATTTACCTCATGGGCTGCTTGACAGCCTCCTTCCCGGACCTGTGACGGTTGTTTTGAGGCGAGGTTTGACTTAAAGTTCACATGCAGAATAACCTGTAGGGTTGTTTGACTGTTCTGTACTAATAATCAGATCTAACGTGTTTCAGGTGATTCTAGCATTTTGGAGAAGTCTCTAAATCCAGGTTTGGATAGCATCGGTGTGCGTGTTCCAGACAATGACTTTATTCGGGCCATTGCTCGTGGATCTGGAAGTGCATTGGCTTTGACAAGTGCTAACCTTAGTGGGCAACCTAGCAGTGTTAGCATCAACGATTTTGAGGAACTTTGGCAGCATTGTGCATTTATTTATGATGGTGGCCTCCTCCCTAGTGGGCGAGCTGGTTCAACAGTGGTGGATCTTACAAAGCCAAGAACATATAAGATCCTTAGACCTGGAAGGTGAAGTATTTGTAACGAGCATCCTTTTAGTTTTGTATCATTTTATTGCATTGTCAGATATCAATCTATTGCTTTGGAATACTAGCATTCAATATGGAATTGTAAATATAATTAAATATGCTATTATGCAAATACCATCTTGGTTGTTAACTTCTATTTGGTTTATCAAAATATTTCAAAAGGTCAAAATACTTACCTTTTAAGTTCTTATCATGTTACCAGTTTAAGCATTCTTTTCCAAACTCAAGCTGGACTGAATTAGTACGAGAAATCATGGTATGATTTTTTTGCTGTGAATCTGCAACTTGTAGTTCTTTTTGCTCTGTCTTGTTACTGAGTGATCATGTCAATATTTGTATTTGGGGTGGTCATGGAACATATCCTTGTATTTACAATTTTGGTCACTTCACCTTAATTAATGGAATGGGGAAAGGAAGTAGGAAGTTTATACGGCTTAGGTTTTGGTGAATTAATTTAAGAAGTATTGGTGCTTACCTTTATATCTCAAGTATTTGGGTCAATCTACAACTTAAACAGAGGCCTATGATTCTAATAGATGGTGTCATGCATTACATGAGGATTAATGAATGGTAGTAGACAAGAAAGTTCGGTAGCCGAGGATGGATTTTGATATTGTCTGTGTCTGTATATAATGGTTGATCTTTGTCAAATATTGTGTTTTGACATATACGAACTGTAGAGAATTTGTATTTGAGAACAAACTGGCTCTGCTGTTATGTCTGCATGCAATAAAAAAAAATCTCTATTAGATAATCTATAACTGAAATGGAAAGAGTTATCGAAATTATATAGTGATGGAGCAGAGTTAGAGGAATGGCTAGAAAGGAGGTAGATATTGTTGTGCATATGTGCATGCTTGTTTGTGAGGGTGTTTGCTTGTTTGTGTGGGGGGGGGGGGGGGGGGGGGGGGGGGGGGGGTTTGGGGGGGGGGGGGGGGGGCATCCGAAACTATATAATATGAATCATAATCCCTTCTAATTGTTTAAACTCATTATATCTTCTAGATTGCTTGTTATTTATTGCTAGCAAATGATTTTTACACTCATTTATGGATAAGAATGCTTCCTCAATTGAGGAATATAATTGTATTATTTTATTGATAAGGTCAATGCCCACATATATATTTACATGATTCGGACAGTATGGAAACTCCTAATCCGAAACAGTATAGGATGCTTAACTATCAGAAACTTTAAAAATAGACAGTTGTAGTCCTAAACAATGTAGACATCTAAATAATAGGTACTCTCAAATATGGTTGTATTCCTTAAAACCCCCTCACAAGCTCACAATTAATGAAAACGTCAAGAGTTTGGAAGAAACATACGGTCATTATTTTTTGACATGCATAGTGCATGAATATAGTGCACGAATGTGGAAGGATATCGTGATTTGGATGAGAATCGATTGTGGTAAGTGAAGTTGTTTAGTAGTAGTTCGGTAATAATAATTGAAATATGTTCAATGGTGATAGTACATGAGGGTCAAATGTGGTTAATTGATGCTGTGCTAGGAGAAAGAATTGCCGGAAAAGAAGTTAGATTGAATGAGTTAATATAGAATAAGAAATTGCTAGCTTGAGAGAATTAAAGCTGTTAGAGGAGCTGGGTGTCTGATGTGCTGAGATAGAATATGAAGCTACAAGTTTTTAGGAGAATAAAAGCTGTTGAATGTTGGAGATAGATGTCAGACCCAATGCGGGTTTGGGGTTAATGTGATCATACTACAATGACGAGGGAAATTATAACAGGAACAGATATGTTTCTCCAACCATAGCTAGAGGCGTATGAGGGCAAAGAGGGACAATTGCCTCCACTATCCCTTGATGTTAATTTGTCCCAATAAAATAATAATAAAAAGAAGTGTTATCTTGAGAAAGACGGACTATTGTATAGCATTCCATAAAACGCATAAAATAAATAATTCTATCTTTAAGAGAGGACAAATATAGCTTGGTAATGATCAAGATTTCCTTTTATATATTGTTCAGTGAAAATATGAAATAATTTCGTAATTGATTTCTAAATTGTAGGGTGCAATTAAATACTTAATTCTAATTGTTATGATAGAATTTATTTCAAATATTCTATAATTACTTATTTCGACTTATTATTTCTCAAGTCTTCTCGATTAGTATTACACAATTCAAGCGATCCCGATTTGCCTCTTTACTTTCTTCTTCTTACATAATATCTGGATTAATGTTTAGAACAAGAATAGGTTCCTACTTGCATGCCGTACTTAAATCATCTTTATTGAGCTTGAAGCAAAATGTTAAGTAACATATTTGGCTTTGCCTTTTCCCTTATTTTTACTTGGAAAAAACAATAACTTACTTGAAAATTTGAATAACTCAAACATATATCTCATAAACGTACGCTCAATAAAATTTTTAACATTCAATCTTCATTCATTTTCTATGTGTATTATTCATCCGTATAGTATTTTATTTTCATATCATCCGGTATATCTTCAAATTTATCCATTGGTATTGCGAATAATATAGATTTTAAGCTGGTAAAGTATTATGTCTAAGCAAGATGTTTTTGACATATCTTTTACTTACCATAGAAAATCAAAACAACGATAAGCATCGCCTCAATGGAAGTAACTCTTTAAGTTTTGTTACTCATGATCTTAGCTATCTATATTGAGCTTCGAGCCATTATCAATGAGCATTTGTTATTGCATAGTTAAATAATAACTAATTATTAAATCTACATGCTTTACTACCAGAAAGTAAATCTTCAAAAATGTTAATCTTAGTATTTTCTTATGTAAGATATATGAAATCAAAACTATATTGAATTAATTAATTTATGATACTTTTAAAGATAAAAAAGAAATGAAAAAGTTGCAAAACTACATTAAAAATCATGTCTAGTTGCACCATACTTAATATCAATATTTTAAGATATATTGAACATTTTGCCTTTACACGTAAGATAAATTTATATTTTAAAGACTTTTTTTCTTCATGTTGAATTACTTTTGCCTCTGTTAATGTGAAAATTTGGGTCTACCACTGTCTCCAACCATATCAACTATCTCATATCTGCGAGTGAAATTGGTAACAAAACTGATGAGTTTTAACAGATGATGAATTGAGAGGAACTTGTACCTGAGAACTTCATAGAGTCGTCAAAGAAATCTCGATGGGAGGAGTCATCAAAGAAATCTCGATGGGAGGAGTCATCATTGCGGGATCTTGATGTTACTCATCGAATTTATGAAGTAGGTAACACTGGCGAAGGTAGCTGATAAAGAGGTCTCTTCATATCATTCGAGAAGATGTTGACATATATGTACTTGCTACATGAGAATATCCTTGACCACATGGATTGTTATGGTGATGTCATGAGCTGTTAAGTTTGATAAGAAGATGACGAGTAATGGAGATTGGAAAAAGCAGATCAAGTAGTGCTTTCGATGATCTTACCCAAGTCAAATTTACTGACATATTTGATTGACGTCACTCGGCTTAGAGTTTAGAAGGAGCGAAAACCTTGTTGAGCTCATTATTGAATCTGCAAAGTAGAAAATGGAAAGAAGAAAAGGACATAGAAAAAGTTTCTTTTTATTTTCAATTTAAATGTCATCGTCATCCCACCAATTAAACACTCCTTTCTGATATCAAAGTTTGCATCTCCTAATTTTGCAACAATGGGCCACGAATCGGCATGCATTTGATGTGATTTAGTAATAAATGAGAATCTTCGATGGTAAAGAAGCATGGCTTTTTAAAGCATTGTCCTGGAGCTAAGCACATGCCACATGTTGTTGGCCTGGCAAACACTTATAATTGACACGATGTCTGTGGCGCCGAAAAGGATTAGAGGAAGATAAAGAATTTAGAATTTAATGTGATGGCTCTGATTTTACATTACTTGATTGAGGAATAGAATTGTATTATTGTATTCATGTGGGAAATGCCCGAGATAATACAGAAGCTCCTAATTTTAAACAATATATGATGTCTAAATAATATAAACTCTAATAATAGAAAGTCCTAGTTCTAAATAATGTAGACGTCTAGGTAATAGAAAAACCCAAAAATGATTGTATTCCTTAACATAGAGAACATGCGAAATATTGAAAATCAACAAGTAAACTTTGTAGGCTGTATTTTGTCCTCACAAACATTCATTTGATCTTGGATTCTGGATTCTGAAGATTTGGTAACACTGTAGAGTTCGGAAAGCTCATTTCCTTATAATGTAAAAGGATCGGTTGTTTGTTGGGATCACGGAAAACATTGCACTTCATATTTGAGTTCTTAGTTAGTATAAAAGTATTCAAGAAGTTTATTATGTTACCGTATAGTTTATAGAGGGGGAGCATTGTAACTGGCTGCATCGGTTAAAATAGATATTGCCGTAACTCATCAATTTATAATACCAATGAAATGCCACTTCCCCTATTATAACTAATCAGAGCGCTACTTTGTTTATTTATTAACAAACCTGGTCTAGGGTCCTCACTTTCTAATCATCAGCATTATCAACAACAGCAACTCCTTGGAGATTAAGTTTTATTAACTCTGTTAGATTAAGATAACCTTTAAAGCTGGACTTTTCATTGAAAGAAAGAAATGCCAACTGCTAGAACAACTATCAATGAACTTGGTGAAGTCACAATTAGTAACTAAAATCATATGTATTTTAGGCTTAAACCAATGGGTTAGAGGCTTAATTCTAATTTATGGATATTAACTTCTTTCAGTTTCTTAATGTGACAATTATAAAAATCCTAGGAGATGTAAAGATGATGATGTCGTGAAGAGATATAAATTAGATAAGGAAGAAGCTAAGAGGCTAAATCTAAGGTGTATATGGATTCTTATAAAAAGTTAGATTTATTTGATGGGCGAAAAATATCTATTGATTAGCTGACTGAGTGAGAAAAAGTTAAGGCACTTGTGTGTAGTTAGATGTATTAAAGATGAAAATCAATTTTTTTGATAAAAATTAGAAGAACATAGATGGATGGAGAAGTACTTTAACAAACTCTTTAATGGAAGTCATACTTAGAATATAAGAGATAATAGGATCATTTGGAAGATTGAATCAAGGTTTTAGGTATCGGTTTCGGAGAGGGTATCGCTCTGCCCAAAATTTAGGTTTCGGTATCGATATCGCCCGTTTCGGCGGTATCGGAAGCAAGTTTCGGTATCGTCCGTATCGTCCGTATCGATAGTTTCGTTTCGGTATCGGTATCGGTATCGGAGATATTTCTTGTATTTTCCTGTATTTTTGTATTTTTTGTATTTTCCTGTATTTTCCTGTATTTTTGTATTTTTTTTGTATTTTATACTTTGCTGTATTTTACTGTATTTTCTTGTATTTAACAGTATTTTCCTGTATTTTATACTTTGTTGTATTGTCCTGTATTTCGGTATCGGAGATACTTTACTGTATTTTTCTGTATTTTATGCATTTTCTTTATTTTTTATGTATTTTCATGTATTTTTCATGTATTTTTCTGTTCACATTACTCATTTGTAACAACAATTAACTAATTAATAGATATAAAAGAACAATAAATATTGATGAACCATAAATCTGCCTTCATAATACAAAAGCTGAATAAAATACATCAAAAGATACAAAAATGAAGAAAATAAATAAAAATATACAAAAATCTCATTCGTAGTTCTCATCATCCGGCTGCTGTGCATGGTAGTATGGAGGATATGAATACTGCATCTGTTCCGGGCCTAAAAAAGATATCATCATGTTATCATATGCTGAGGGCCGGCTCTGCTCGATGAAAGGCGTGTCATGACTGCCTTGACTGCTGGACTGCTCAGTCACGTTCAGACCGTACCTGTATTGACTATCATAGTCAGCATAGACATCAGAGTGTCTGTACGGTGCGCAATAATCGCCTTGGCTTCCTGAGTATCCACCGGAATAAGATTCATAACCTCCATAATAATCAGAAGCGCGTTGATACCCTTGATATTCAGAGTGTCTACCGTAGGCATCGTCCCCCCGTTCTTCACTGTGCTGCCTATCATGCTCTCTATACCCATGCGTATCATAAGTATGGTCTCCACGTCTCTCAGCAGGGCGAACGGATGCCGACGCACCACAACCTCCGTCTGTAGGACCTTGGTCATCAGGAGACGAACCATCATCGCTATCGTGCCGAGCCCGAGTGAGTGCCTTCTTTCTCTTGTACGTGATATTCGCAGGGGCGTGACTTGGCCGCGGCTGGTTGCTTCGTGTACGTTCTGCTTCTGCAAGCGCCTCGTCCAACCAAGGATTGTCTCTGTCATCGAGCACCCTGTCTTCTGTCTCCCTGGTCCATTCCTCCAATGGATCATCCTCGTGAAAAATCTGATCCAAATCGATCAGCTGGTGATCGGCCTTCTCGCTCCTTCTCGCATGTCTATGTCGCAGTCTCATATTATAATGCACATAGACCAGCCTTTTAAGGTGTTCCATTGTTAGCCTGTTCCTGGTCTTTGTGTGAATGAGGGAGAAGGTGGTCCAGTTTCGTTCACAGTTGGACGACGAGACAGTTTGGCTCAACACACGCACAGCTAATCGTGTAAGCGTTGGAGCTTGCTCTAACCCAACGCTTAGCCACCATTGAGCTGCAACAAGTTCCAGTGTTTAGAAAAGATGGACCGTTTTATGGGGAACATATAGAAATCTAAGATCCATATAGATACCTGGAGTGACCCTTGTTATCGCCATTTCCGCCTTAGCGGAGCCGAAATAACCAACTCTCATCTTATAGGCCTCCAGCTACAATTATCAATCATAATTTTAGAATGTGAACTGCTACATCGAATCATATATCAAAATAAAAATATCCGAATTTCATTTACCTCTCTGTCAATCTCAATTTGCTTCGAGATGTCTGGTTCAAGCCTCTCGATCACGCGTCTGAGTCCAACCAGCACCTCGTTGTCGTTTGTTGCATTGGAGGAGTATTGAAAGCGAGGATTCAGAAAATAGCCTGCAGCATGAATATCTTGATGTAGCTGCTTATCCCATCTCTTGTCTATCATGTCCCACCATTTTCTGTATCCCCTACCAACATTCTTCCGAATTCCTCTTTGACACGGTCCATGGCCTCGTAGAGATACCCCATCTCGGCCTTATCATCGCTGTCGACCATTCGAAGAACCTTCACCAGGGGCTCAAATACGGCGATGACATTAGAGATACTCTGCCAGAATTCATCGACGTGAATCAGATCGTACACGTTGTTTCCAACCTCCCTATCTTTTGGTTTAAGCCTTGGAAAGTTATCGGACCAGTCCCTGGATGTGATCATTCTCCGCAGGTCATCTCGGTGCGCGTACAGAGAGTCCAAAGCAATGAAGTGGGTCGCAAATCTTGTTATCGCGGGCCGGATCAACTCTTTTCCACCCGTCTCTCTTCTCATCAAGCTGAGCACCCATCCTTTGTTGTATATGAATCCTGTTACCATCTGACTTTGTGTGACGATATTTTTGATTACTTCTTTTGCCATGTCAGAAAATATCAAGTCGATACAATGCGCCGCACACGGGGTCCAATACAGATGCTGTCTCTTTCGCATCAGCAGCTGCCCAGCTGACTTGTAGTTTGTCCCGTTGTCGGTAACTACCTGGACTACTCTATGCTCCCCAATTAGTTCTACATATTTGTCCATAAGATCAAATATGTAAGGACCGTTCTGGAATTGGTTGGTTGCATCCACAAAGTCCAGGAACACCGTCCCGTGGGTCGAATACACAAGGAAGTTAATTATCTTCCTTCTGTTTTGTGTTGTCCAGCCATCGCACATCAGTGTGCAACCGTACTCATCCCACTGAACACGAAAAGTTTCTACATAATTTTTCATCTCTTCATACTCCATGTCCAAGTATGTGTGTGACAGCTCCCAAGCAGTGGGTGGAGCAACGCCACGTCCCGATTCCGCAATAGCATCCACCATGGGCCTGTAATATGGGCTATTGGTCACATTGTATGGGATGTGGTTGAAGTAGAAAAATTTGGCCATAGCTCGGCCGACATAGGCCTTAGCATTCTTCATGAAGGTATTCTTTATGGTTGATTGGGATTTACCCTTCTTCGTCTGAGAAAAAGGGTCGGCACCGGGTCTGAGAGCGCCGGCTGGTCTACCGGTTGGCTGAACATCGCGAGCAGAACCACACGCGAACATACCGGCCAGTCGGCTGGCACGACTACCCGATCTGGCTAGCCCAGTGGCTCCAGACCCAGACGATCCAGCTCCCATCCTTCTGCCCTCACTTCTAATCTCTTCTTCGACAAGTTCTTGCCTACTTCTTCTAAGAGCTCTTCTAAGGTCCCTCGCCTCCTCGGTGTCATCCTCATCCTCATCTGAGTCATCTGATACTGCCTCCGTCTGCTTTGCCCTTATCTCCTCCTCTATCCTCTTCTTCTCAAATCTGGCCTGTACCTTTTCGGCCTTCTTCTGAAATATGTGCGCTCTCATCTCTTCACGCACTTCTTTAGGTACCTCGGGGTATGTCAGCACATCCCCGGTAATTCCTGCCAAGTGATCCTTAAGGCGAGACACGCCTCCATGCATTTCTTTCCGGCAATAGTTGCACCTTACTTGTCTATGGTTTTCTACGATCATTTTACAGTGAGCCCACCCAATATCCACCGTCTTCTCCTTTGGAGTTCTTCGAGACATGTTAATTACTGCACCATAAACCAAGGGTTACGATTAATCTTGATAAGCAACATATAATATGCAAGAAAATAGAATTACCATTAAAACATGCCAACTAAATTTTATCTCATAAAATTTAGCATGCAGATAAGCAACTTTAATATCACATAAATAATAATATGCAATTTGTAGTATATCTATTGTTAGAAAATTTTAGAAAATTTTATTAGAAAATTTTAGTATTTTAATGGCTAACCCAATCCCATAAGTACTATTATTAGAAAATTTTAGTATTTTAAGTTCTAATATATTTAAAGTTCTAACATATTTTTAGTAGTTTATGTAGTTAATTGATCAATAATTAATGTAGCTTCTCTTTTATTTTTAGTATTTTTTTCTCTAACCACGTATTATATGATAATTAAATTGATGGTAGACAAATAGTATTTTTTGTGGAGTCCATATAGCATTTTAGGATTTATTATGTATTTTAAGTATTTTTCTATATTTTTATGCGTTTTCCGTATTTTTCAGTATTTATTTTGTATTTTAACTAGTTTTTTTGAATTTATTATGTATTTTAAATAGTATCTTTAGGAGTCCATGTAGTATTTTTTGGATTTATTATGTATTTTAAGTATTTTCTATATTTGTTATGCGTTTTCCGAATTTTTCAGTATTTATTTTGTATTTTAACTAATTTTTTGGAATTTATTATGTATTTTAACTATATCTTTAGGAGTCCATGTAGTATTTTTAGGATTTATTATGTATTTTAAGTCTTTTTCTCTATTTATTATGTGTTTTCCATATTTTACCGTATTTATTTTTTATTTTAAATAATTTTTCCGTATTTATTATGTATTTTAAAGTATTTTTCCATATTTATTATGGATTTTCCGTATTTTTACTTATTTTCCGTATTTCTTACATATTTTATAGTATTTTTCCGTATTTTTATATATTTATTTGTATTTTAAAATAGCAAAATACGCAGTTTCTAATAAGTCCAGTATTTCCATTTTTTACAAGTATGCCATTGTATCTGTTAAGTGTTTTCTCCATTCAGGTTAAACTTGTAATTATAATGAACTTAAAGGGTAATTTGGGAATTGCGCCAACCGCACTATACTAAGAGTTCACATGTCCCTTTAAGTTCGGTGTATTTACATATATGCCATTACACATGATTAATTAAGTTTTAAATTGATGGCAGGATTGTAAATAGATGAAACTATATGGTCAAATGTGAAATATCATTAATATTTGCGTTTAAATTGCTTAGGGCTGCGTTTCTAACCTCCGTTGCTTCGACTTCTCAAATTAATTCCCCCCCCCCGAGCCTGTCGCTTCGCTGCCCCCTCGTCGAAACCCTCGCAGCAGCTTCCACTTCTTCACACGACGACGAAGCTGGCGGCAGGCGACGACGACTAGACCTCTGAAGCTGCGAGATTTCTACGCTGACGACGACGCCTACAGGAAGACGACGACGACCCCTACAAGAAGCCGACGACGATGCGAAAGTTGAGACGAGGCAGCTGACGCTTCGAGAATGAGACGACGAAGTCGACGCCGCCGACAGAGCTGCTAGACGAAGCTGCGAGATGACGCTCCGCCTTCTGGGATCTAGGGCAAGATCAAGGAGAATATCTAGGGCTTTGAGGTATGTAGATCTGCCTCTCGACTGCTCTGCACTCATTTTAAAGGGGTTTTCCATTTTCTGTGCGCTCGTCACTCACGGGTGGGGTTGCTGTAGAATCACGGGTGGGGTTGCTGTAGGACTGTAGGAAATTTTCGGTGTGTCGTCTTCCTCCTCTGCTTTTTCCGCTTGTCTTCTTCCCTAGGGTTGTCGAAACCCTAGGGTTTCGCCTAGTATCGCCCGAAACTGGGCGATACTGACCGGTTCCGCCCGATACCGGAACCAAGAGGTGGGTTTCGTATCGGTTGCGGGCGAAACCGAGTCGAAACGGCCGATACCAACTGGTATCGGCCGAAACCTAGAACCTTGGATTGAATCATATTTTTATGTGAAGAATTGAAGTACGTAAGCTGAGATAAGCTTTAAATAGAATGAAACTAATAAAAGTATATAGATAGGATGAGATTGATGTATGGAAATGCATAGAAGATGTGGAGTATATTGCTAATAAAGCGATTCAACAAAATTTAGGAATCAAATAGAATATCGAATGAGTGGAGTAACACATTGGTATCTTTGTAAAAAAAGTGATACAAAGTTGCTCTAACTATTACGAGATCAAGTCAACACATGAAGCTGTGTGAGAGGATAAAATTTAGGTTAGGAAAGAATGTCATCATATCACAAAATTAATTTGGTTTTATATCAAGCCATTCAACAGAGGCAATTCATTCTTTTAGGTAAATTATGGAGTAATATAAAGCAAAAAGAGAGAGATTTACATATAATATTTATTAATATAGAGAAAATATACAATAAAGTACCTAGAGGTTCTATGGTGGGGTTTAACAAAGATTGAGGTCCCTTTAAAATATGTTATTCAAATTTAAGATATATCAAGAAACGAGCAATAATGCGAAGACTTATGAAAGAATAACATACATCTTTCCAATCATTATTATGTTACATCAAGGTTCGACTTTATGTCGTCTCCTCTTTGCTATAGTGATTGATCAACACATTAGACATATTTAGGATGAGGTATCTTAATGTATGTTATTTATAGATGATATTGTTTTGATAGCTAAGACCAAAAATGGTGTGAATGTAAAGTTAGAATGTTGGAGATATACCTTGAAGACTCAAGGTTTCAAACTTAGCATCAACAAGATCGAGTATATAGAATTTAAGTTTAGTGAAGTCAGGCATAAAGATCATAGTATGATGCGGATGGATGTGAAAAATATATCGGTAAGTACTTTAGGTATTTCTGGTCGGTTATTAAGGAGGATGCAAAGAGTAATGAAAATTTTGATCATAGAATCAAAGCATATTAGTTGATGTAGAGAGCTATAATAGGTGTGATGTGTATCAAAGTATACATTTATGGCTAATGGGTAAATTTTATATGATAATAATTAGATCAGCTTGTTATATGACAAGTGGTGTTAGATTATCATCAAGAAGCATCAAATGAGTATATGTATGACAGATATGTAAATGTTGCGATGGATGTATGGCAATACTAGAAAAGATAAGGTTAGAATCAATGATAATCCAGTGAGGTAGGCGTGATCCCTATGAAGGATAATAGGATAAAGTATCATCTAAGATGATTTAGCTATTATGTCAAAGACATTGATATTGATGCGTCTGTTAAAAACACAAAACATATGAATGTTGAGAACATGAGAAAGAGAAGTGACCGACAAGGATATGGAAGAAAATAAGAATAGAAATGAAAGATCTTGGTTTGATGGAAGAGAAACCTTTAGATCATAATGCATGAAAAATAAGTATCCATCACGATTTGTCATATCATTTCTTTTTTCTTTTTTTAAAATGAGTTTGTGTTTATTTACTATTACTATTATTGTTATCTCTTTTTATTTTTATTTACTTCTTATTATTTCTTCTTATTATTAATTTCTTCATGTTATTGTTATTATTATTTCTTTCTATTTATTTATTTATTATTTTCTCTATTTATACGGAGTCTATGAAAGTGACCCTAATTTTTAGAATGATGGTTACGATGATTTCTTTCAGTTGCTTTCCTGTCAGACTATTATTCTCAACAGCCAATTTAAACTTAGGATTAGCGCCTTGAACTTGAGTATTAGACTTTTAAAGTCATGATTATGATTCATATTGATTTAGATCCAGCTTAGATTAATATGAACAGGTAAGATTACAAGATAGACGACCATTAAAGTAAAGCCATTACATATGGATATTATGAAGTATGAAACATGTGAGTGGTGGACATGGTTACAAGACAAATGGTTATTATAGGATTTAGCTCAGAAATCAAGTGGACTTTGTTACCATGTTAGAACAGAAACAAGATTGAGAGGGGTTTTAATATTAATGATGTTGGTGAAGCCACAATAACTAAGTGAAACCATGTCTAAACTAGAAGTTTCAGCCAATGGGTAGTGGCCTAATTCCTATTTATAGACTTCAATTTCATTCGTTGTGAAACCATGTCTAAACTAAAAGTTTCAGCCAATGGGTGGGTAGTGGCCTAATTCCTAAATTATAGACTTCAATTTCATTCGTTTTTTTCAATATGCGACTATTATTCTCAACATTAATACATCATAGTGAGATGATTAAAAATGTATAGTTATGCTAATGAATATTGGTCAAATATCAAATCTGCTCTAATTTGTATCATTCGATGGTTGAATATTCAATTGCTTGCAAACCACACCTTATTAGTATTTTTCCTTTGCTTATTGTTTGAAGTTTTATTTTACATATGCCGTCAACAAGTAGAGCAAGGTTTGAGGTCTCGGTTTCGGTCTCCCGAAAGTTTAGGTTTTGGTATCGATATCGCCCGTTTCGGTGGTATCGGAAGTGAGTTTCGTTTGGTCTCTATCGGTATTTTTAAATACTTGCGTACTTATATTTATCTATAACCCGAAATAATTTTCACTAACTGCTTTACAAGGTTGCCATTAAAATGGTAAAGAGAATGACAAACTTGTAAATAAATGAAATATTTTAGCAAAATGTGTGAGGTGAGTAGCAGGAGGCGGTCTTCTTCGGGGATGCGACGGGAGGCGGACGACCATGAGGTAAGTCTCTCTCTCCATCTCTCCCCCTTTCTCTTCCTCTTCGTTTTCTTCTTTTTTTTTGGATTTTGGTGATGCTGCTTTCCTCCTCTTCCGTCTGGTTTTCATTTTTTAAGTTTTAGCCGGTATCGGCCAAGTTTCGGCTGTAATGGATGATACCGGCCGAAACCTGGCTGATACAGCCGATACCACGGCCGATACAGCCGATACCACGGCCGATACAGCCGATACCACGGCCGATACAGTCGATATTGAGAATTGAAGTGTGATTTCGAACCGGTCCCCTCCGATACCGGCCGGTTTCGGCCAAAACATAAAACTATGAAGTAGAGGTTGAAATATTGATGGTCTATCATTTCAATGCAAACAGCTATTTTATATGAACATCCACAATACACAACTTCTAAAAAAATTAAAAATAAGCTGCCAACCTATGTTGCACTGACACAAACTTGTGTACGTGACATGAAACTTGTGTACATGACATGAAAAATTAGAAGTACATAGAAAACATAACTGTTGCATCTGATCTTTGTGAACACACAATGACCTCATGATAGAGGGTGTACATACCACCTAATTAACTTATAAATAATGTTCTCTCTCCATATTCAGATATGCAAGGTCAGAGTTTCTTTGAATGAAAAGAAGTACACAGCAAATAAGAGACGTGTTCGCAAAGCGATTAAGCTTTAATATTTAGAAACCGCAAGCGTTCGGCGTCGTCGTAGTGCTTTACGAGTCGTCCGTAGGGAGGTAGATTGATCGAGTATTATCTCGATTTCGGGTCATTGCTAGCTACGCTAATCGAATGAACATGATGTCATTTTACAGGGATATAACGAAGAAATCGATATGAAGACATATAATTAAGAGCAATTGCGAAGATTAACAATCGAGAGCACACAGAATGCGATAGAGAACATCGAACAATACTAAAATAACAAGAAAACCATGATGAAATAAAGCAATAAATACTTATCTCGTTGATTTGCTCATAGAAGTTGTCAGTTTCCATTTACAATCCAAGAGGAAGCATCCCAAAATCCTATCTAAACTAACGCTACTCCTAAAATTAGAAGAAAAACTGGAAAAAGGGGTAAAACGAGCTCAAAACTCGGCTCCCTCTGGTTGATGGCGCCCTGGAACGTTAAATACCTCGTAGAAACCCTATCGGGTTCCAGCTGACCCGAATCCAAACGGCCGTGTGGAGAAATCCACACGGCCGCATTGTTTTCTCTACGCCACTGGCTTCAAAATTTCCCACTCGATATGGCCATTTGAAGAGAATGAAACGACCGCGTCGCTGCTTGAATGGCTCCCCTGCTGTCGCCGAATAAGGGAAGACACGGTCGTGTGAAGAGTTCACACGACCGTGTGTGTGAATTCTTCATTGGCGGGATGAACCAAACGACCGTGCAGATGCTGCTCTGCTCTACTACTGGGCTTCTTCTTTCAGGGCGACACTGTCGTGTGAAGAATTCACACGACCGTGTCGTGGTCTTCTTCACACGACCGTGTCGTGGTCTTGTTGCTCTTCTGCGGCTTCCTCTTCAACACACGGCCGTGTGAGGCATCTCACACGGCCGTGTGAGGTGCCTTTGTTTCTCCTCCAAGCTCAATACTCCTCCATCAAGATGAGCTCCATCGCGCATCTATCGCTTCAAAAGCCATTTTTCTGGTTCTATTACTCCAAAAATCCCCAATTTCACCTGAAATACACCAGAGAGACCAAAAGAATAAAAAGGAACAAAAAGCGAGGAAATCAGCACGGCAAACGAGGCGAAATGGAGTGAAATGTGAGTAAAAAGAACATGAAAACTATATATAAAAATCACCTATCAAAATCCCCCAAGCTAAATTCTTTCTCGTCCTCGAGGAAGACGAAGAAAGAAGTAAAAATTGGAGTATGCAGTCAAGCATATAAATGATGATATGAGTTTTGAGAATTTCATAAAATCGAGCATATATATGTGGACAAATGGAAATTTCAAATTCATGGAAATCTAAAACGCCAACTCCTCTATATCAATAAAATTATAATCCTAAGACGTGGTTTTTAGCTCGAATCGTCAAGTAATATACTAAGCTATGATCATGATCAAAACTTAGAATATTTCCTTTAACCAGCCCTTAGGTCGAAGACGAAGGGATCTAAGCTATGCAATGGTCTAGGAAGAGATAAGTATGAGATAATGAGTTATTGGTTCATCGAAGAAATGTCTTTCACAACACTTTAATTTTCCATGATTAGTGATATCAACAATCCTATTCATGATTCCAAATTTTCTCTTTTCTTTTTTCGTTTGGATTCTAACTGGTTCGTGTAAGGAGCGTTGGGTCGATGACTCCCAGGTCAGACGACCTTAGGTCATCATGCCAAGGACCCCTCGGACCTACTAGCTCAAACCAATCATAATTCTTATTCCCATGCACTCCCCCAAGCTAAACCTTTCGGCGCCACGCCCCGACGGTTTCCATCGTGGGGATCTGGCTACTCGGTATAGCTGGAAGAATGATGCATGCTTAATTCTTTTTTTTCATATATATACATATTTTTTTCATTTGGAAATCATGAATATGTGAAGCGATAACACTCCTCAGTCTAGTTAATATGATGTTATCCAGGTCTCGATGGGTTATAAACCATTATTCTCAACTATCTATTCTACGGTCCATGCATAAGGTGGATCCCTAGTTTAGCCTAGGTCAGTTTCAAGTACTAGTACCCTAGAGAATATGAGAATGATCATAACGAGCATATTAGATGAGATCTGAAACTAAAAACGCGTCCTAATCATACACTCTAAACGATATCGAAGAAATCGAGCGTAAAAGATAGAAAATGAAATTCCATTCGATAAAACCATGCATATAAAGCTCGAATTCAGAAAATTCTCAAAACATTTTATATATTTACAAATGATGCGTGGATGATGTAAGATGCATGATGCAATGCAAATATTTTTGGGTTTTTGATTTTGATTTTTTTATATGCATATAAAAAGGAAATATGATGAATGGAGGTAAAGAATAAAAAGAAAATAAAAATGATGTATGATGCATGGAAAGAAAAACAAAAAGAAAGGAGAAAAATGATATAAACAAATGGATAAAAACACAAAGGTGGATGTGGAAAAGGAAAACTAAAAATAGAAAGTGAAGCGCTTCTCCCCTAAGCTGGAAGTATGCATTGTCCTCAAGCTAGCGTGGTGATAGGGGGTGGGCGCCCTGGGGTGGGGGTGGGTAAAGGGCTTGGTGGATCTCGGGGAGGTATGATAAAATCTTGGCATGCGTTTCTCTCGTGGTATCCATGAAGATATGGAAGTCTCGAGCCATCCCCTCTAATGCGAGTAGGCATGCATGAGTGTCGGGGGGGAGGGGCAGACGGTCTAGAGCCGTCACCAATAAGTGTAGTCTGTGTGGTGATGGGCTCCTCAGTGATCGTGTGAATGGTGGTGTGTACAATGGAGGTGGATGGATCAGTGTGGATTGGCTGAGACTGGGTTCAGGCTGCACAGCAGGAGGAAAGACGGGATCGGCGTCAAATGCCCATTGCGTAGTCGCATCAACTCGTGTTCGTAAGGGGTTTGGTAGGGCAGTGTAGGGAGCACACTCTGGCCCATAAAGCCATACATATTGATCTTTCAAGTTCACCTTGATCATATGCATGTGGGCTAGAACCGAGAGATCTAACGAGGTAGGGCCAGTGATAGAGGATATGCTTTCGTCTATCTCAAGGGAGACATGAGGGTGGGAGGCTATGAGTGTAATGAGACCGCCACACCAGATTTTTCCAGAAGTGGACGTGGCGATCCGCATGAGTCTATGTGCTAATCATGAGCCAGCATGGAAAAGTCTACGTGGGGCCAGAGAACCAGTGGGTCGTATAACCCTAGGTTGTGTCATGGCCCACAAAAAAAGAGAAGCTCAGGCAGGTATAACCGTAGGCTGTGTCATGGCCCACAAAAAGAGAAGCTCAGGCCGCGAGAACATCACAGTCTCTTCCCTGCAGAATACGGTGCCTGCTAGAATGCGATGGGCTAGGCGTAAAAAGGAGTGAATGATGGAAGTTTCCTTAGCCGCGGTGTGAGGGAAGGCTCCCAACCTAGTGATAATGTCCCAAAACTGGGAGGCAACGAAGGAAGTATGATGTCTGCTAGCATGGGTAATGGAGTCGTCTATCGAAGCGACAAGCCAATGAATAATGTTCAAGACGTCAAAAAGGGTATTATCAGTGTCCATAACACTGAACTCTAAACTTGAACCCGCAGTCTTCAAGCAGCTGAGAAACTCAAGAGCGAGTCTCTCGTATATATGGGCTCTAAAGGTGAGAAAATCATTCTACCATATGTTGGAATATAGATGTGAAACACTCTCGGTGGACCCTAGTATTTCGAGAGCGGGAATGCTTGCGAACTTCGTGTGAAGTATGATTCGCCGAGAAAGGGTGGCAAAGCAATCTCTCTGGGCTTTTGCGGCAAAAGTGATCCCAAAGTATCGATCTGAGGTGGGGTCACTGGGAGTGGTGATGGTGGTTGTGCAGACGTGGAAGGCATATCTGATGCGCATTGGCGTGCGGACCTTCCCAATTGGGAATCGTGAGGTGGTGGCTGTGGGTGTTTTGTGCGTGGTGGCATGGTGAGAAGAAGTAAATTGTGAGTGTGTAATGAAGGTGGTGAGGGTGTGTGAAGATAGTGGTGATGCACGGCAACCAAACCAGTGTAGCAACAAGGACCACCAATCTTTAGGATGTGTTCAGCGAAAAATCGAGCAAATTATGGTAACAATCGAAAAATTGAAGTAAGGAACGAGTTTACCCAAGGCTTGTCACTATCTTTGCTGTGATACCAAGCAAATTGAGCTAATAATCTTCACCCAGCTGCGAATTTGAGCAATTTGTAGCGAAGCTGTCGAATTTCGCCAGAGGAGATCCAAACAGCTGCTAGGGTTTGGGAAGAGGAGGCGGGGTTGTTGACAATGGGGGTGAGTTGGAGGAAATAGTCTTGACTTTGGGGGGTTAGGTTGGAGGAGAGGGAGAGATTGATGGAGCTGTGGCAGTGGTCGGTGGAGGCAAAGATCACCGGAGGTGGGGATTTTGTGGAGGGAAAAAAAGAAAAATTGAAACTGTTTGATAATTGAGAAGGGTTCGACCGTTGGGGGTGTTGGGCCTTATATAGGGGAGGCAACACGTCCGACGACATGGTCGTGTTGCTCCAAGCAAGGAAGGAAGATGCTTGGCGAAGCGGGGATAACACGACCGTTTGGAAATCCAAACGGTCGTGTGGAATTGGTTCAACTTGGTCGTATAAGGGCGAACGACACAGCTGTTTCAAAAAACTTCACACGACCGTGTAGATTGGCTGAAAATGTCATCAAGAGGGAATCGACACGGTCGTTTCATTGATTCGAAATGGCCGTGTCAGAGCTCGAAATTCAGCTGAAAACTCCAAAGAGTTACGCGGCCGTTTCCTTAGATCCGAACAGTCGTTTGATTTTGCATCTCGCATAAGCGTCTTCCCCCAAAATTTTCAAACGACCATGTGGTTTCATCCACACGATCGTGTGAGCTCATGCTTATAGCTTTGCTCCTTTGATTTCCCCTCTGCCCTTCCTTCTTTGCTCCCCTTCTCCCACACGGCCATGTGGATCACTCCACACGGTCGTGTGGCATGTCCTGCAGCACGCAAAAAACCGACAAAGGTGAGGTTCAAATTATTAATGAATTGGTTATTAAAATCCATCAAATTTAAGTTCAAGATTTATAAGATTAGGGTTTTAAAACCAACGCGATTTTAGCCTTGATTCTTGGGTTTTATATGAATTGGGCCACGCTAATCGAGGGATGAGTGGCTTAATCGAATAAGAAAAAGAGAAGGTTCTAAAAACTAAGAGAAATCTAAAAACTAATACGCTCCATCTATAAAAAGGAAACGAGTTTATTTAAAAACATAGAAAAACATAAATTTATCTACACTAATGGATTGAGTACACCTGTTTTCAAATGGTGGATCCAAAATGTGGATTGGAGCAAGAAGCTGATCAATCTGTTCTTTCCGTGGCTACGCCAACATCCTGGTGCCACGAGTGCTATCGAACTCCAGCAATGCTCCCCTAGCATTTCTCGAGGATGACCACCTGAATCCGGCGAGAAATAAAGAGCATCAGTTCGATACGAGAAAGTTTTCCTCAAAATAAATGTTTTTCAAAGAGAATCGTCCAAATCTAATGAAAGGCGTGGAATGTGGTGATGAAAACTCCTTGAAAATAAGATACAATCTCATGAGGATGACGAAATCATCTCTTTACCAATTTCATAAGTGTACTTATCAGGTGCAGACAGGAACCAACACACCTCCGTTGAATGTAAATCTGTGTCCTGCGGAGGGTGTATCATGTCAATAATATTTGGATCGAACAATTTATGAGATTGAATATAGGATTCAGAATTTGAGTTTAAAATCTCCTTGAGCGGGAGCAATAAGCTCTAATGGATGCAATGTCTCTGGTGGGGAGAGAAGGTCATGTGGAGGATGGTGAAGGTAAGGATGCGTCAGACTCGTTGAAATGAGACGTATCCGTGGCCTCACTCTCATCCTCCTCGTCAATGTGGACTCCTCCATGGCTTACTTGGTGCTCTCACGTAGTACGAAGTGGGGGATACGATCAAATGGGGAGAATAACTTGGCTCTTCGATGTTTGAGATTCTGCTTTCACTTAAGTACACCTCACTTCTGTCTTCCGCAGTGGAATAATGATGCTTAACGTTTCCCTCGAGTCGTACAAATGTCCCATCATCCATCTCATCATCGTTCGTGAAGTCCATAATGTTCTGGCGTAGTTCTTGATCGCTACCAACCTCTCCGAGGAAGATTTTTTTCCATCATTGGACTAATGCGTGGCTCATCGTCCATATGGAGTATGTCGTCTAGGGTGTGGTGATGGATGTGAGCATCGGTGGTGCGTGTCTCGGAGATGGTACCTGCATGGAAAAATAAACTCATATCAATTTTTTTCAATTTTAAATTGTATGAGTTACCTTTTATGGTGCGGGCTGTCAATGATGCGTAAGACGCGGCTGCAATCTCCATTCCTCGGGCGACATGTCAAAGAATTGGCATCCGTTCATCTTCATCATGAATTCTTGCATATCAAAATGCAGTCCTCCACTAAAGAAACAGAGAAGCTCATGCGTGCTTATCCCATGCTGTGGTAATCCATCCACCAATCTGTTGAATCTTATCCAAGCTTGCCAAAGTGTCTCTTCAGCGAGCTGGGCGAAGCTAGCAATCTGATCATTTGGTGTCTGGTGTTGCCTCGCCTGATTTTTGATGGTAGAGGTGGCTCCTCCATCAAGATTATCCCACCCCAACGGTGATTGTGAAATGATCGAATCCCTTATATGCAATTGCGATTGGCCCTGAGATATGGTTAATTGGTTCACACTTTGGGCAAGTTCTTGGAGTTGGATTTTGGCTATGACTTGGGTTTCGATTCATTGAGCTTCCTCTCGAAGTTGGCCTTCTAGTAGCAACTCGAGGTGAGGTTTTTGTGGTGGAAGTGGAGGATTTAAGATAGGAGGGTTCATGCGGTAGGCTGTTGGTATATGATGGTGGATTGTAGGGGTAGGTGTAAAGTTGGCATTATGTGAATATGCCACTGCATCCCACACTTTATACAAAATCCTGCAACTTGCGAGAATTGATTGTAACCTCCCATCTAAGCACATTGTGATTTGGGGATATTGGGATCCCCAAAATAATTTCCATCTGGCATCTACATGATTTTCAAAAGTGCACCTGCATGCAAAAAATATGGCTGAAGGAAACATGTCAGTGGTACAAGAGAATTGCAAAATTCAATGCCGGTGGTGGGAAAAAAATTTCGTTTCTGAAGATTTTTATAAATTTTTAAATAACACGTAGTCTAGCTAACTCTAAATTTAACTAATATCAATCAAATCGTGCCTCCCGGCAACGGCGCCAAAAACTTGTTCGCAAAGCGATGAAGCTTTAATATTTAGAAACCGCAAGCACACGACAATGTCGTAGCACTATACGGGTCGTCCACAGGGAGGAGGTAGATTGATAGAGTATTAGCTCGATTTCGGGTCGTTGCTAACTACACTAATCGAATGAACGGGATGTGATTTTACGGGGATATAACGATATGAAGACATATATAATAAGAGCAATCGCGAAGATTAACAATTGAGAGCATAAAGAATGCGATAGAGAACATAGAACAATACTAAAATAACAAGAAAAACATGATGAAATAAATCAATGAATACTTAGCTCATTGATTTGCTCATAGAAGTTGTCAGTTTCCATTTACAATCCAAGAGGAAGCAACCCAAAATCCTATCTAAACTAACCATACTCCTAAAATTAGAAGAAAAACTGGAAAAAGGGGGTAAAAACAAGCTCAAAACTCGGCTCCCTCTAGCCGGCTGCGCCCCAGAACGTTAAATACCTCGTAGAAACCCTATCGGGTTCCAGCTGACCCAAATCCAAACGGCCGTGTGGAGAAATCCAAACGGCCGCGTTGTTTGCTTTGCGCCGTGATGCGATTAGGGCTTTTTGTGGGGATTAAAGGTAGGATTTTTGTTGGTTGTGGACTTCCTACGCTAGGGTTTATAATGCGAAGAACCGAGAAATAACGCTAAATAATCCCTAGAACAAAATAGATCTAAGCTAGATAACAATTAATTAACTAAAGAATTAAACTAGAACTAATTACCTTTTCTCAATTCTTCGATGAAGCGCATCCTAGGGCCGGTCGGCCCCTTTAGTGGGGGAGGGGTTAATAAATGTCTAATTACCCTCTTACCCTCCCCACTTATGACTAATCACAAGTTTGGGACCGGATCCGTGGTGGACCCAAGTCGCCGCCTCCGATGGTAGACCCGAATAGCCGGCCCCTCCTCTTGCCGCACAGCCGCACCCGCATCATTACTCTCCCCCAAAAGTGCCACCTTGTCCTCAAGGTGGAAGTCTGGAAACTGGTTGCGGATCACTGCAGCGGCCTCCCAAGTAGCATCGTGCTGGGAAGGCCCCGCCAACGAATCCGCACCTCCTGAGTCTCGCCGACGGTCTGTCGAATCTCCGTCAACTCCTGAGGCTCCAGAAGCACCTCCATGTCATCTGTCAGAGTGGGTGGGAGAGTGGGTGACAGAGTGTGATTCCCGATGGCCCGTCGTAACTGCGAAATGTGGAACACCGGATGAATGGTCGAAGTGGCGGGCAACTGCAGTCTATAGGCCACCTTCCCGATCTGAGCGGTCACCTCGAAAGGTCCATAGTAGCGGGTTGCTAGCTTCTCATTGCTCCGATGGGCCAAGGTCCTCTGCCTGTAAGGTCGAAGCTTCAGATACACACGGTCCCCGACCTCAAAGTGCTCATCTCGTCGGTGTGCATCAGCCTTGGTCTTCATGATCTGCTGGGCCCTCAACAGGTGTTTCTTCAACTCCTCCAGGTATTTATCCCTCTCAGTCAAATGCTCCTCTACTTGGGACACCAGCGTGGCTACTCTGCTGTAATGTACCAACTGTGGCGGGTCTCGGCCATATAGGATCCGAAAAGGGGTGCTCTGTGCTGCCGAGTGGTACGAGGTGTTGTACCAATATTCTGTCCATGCCAACCACCTGGCCCACTGCTTCGGTGCATCTGAAGCGAAGCACCGCAGATATGTCTCCACACTCCTATTCACCACCTCCGTCTGTCCATCTGTCTGTGGGTGATAGGCAGTGCTCCTCCGTAACTTGGTCCCCTGCACCTTAAATAACTCCTTCCAGAAGCTGCTAATGAATACTTTATCCCGATCTGACACTATGGAGCCTGGAAACCAGTGCAGGCGAACCACTTCCCTTATGAAAGCTGTTGCCACCGTAACTGCAGTGTATGGGTGTTTGAGGGGTATGAAATGGGCATACTTGCTGAGCCGATCGACCACCACTAGTATAGAACTGTAACCCTCTGATCGCGGCAACCCCTCAATGAAATCCATACTGATATCCTCCCAGACTCTCTCTGGCAAGGCTAATGGCTGTAAAAGACCCGCTGGTGCCATTGCCATATATTTGTGACGCTGGCACACGTCACACTCTGCTATCCGCTGGGCAATGTCTTTCTTCATCCCGGGCCAGTATAGCTCCCTCGCCATCCTCCTATAAGTCTGCTGTACCCCGGAGTGTCCCCCGATGGCGCTGCCGTGGAAATCCTGAAATATCATGGGAATGTGGGCGGACCCCCTGGGAATAACCAGCCTGCCGTGGTATAGCAGCCTCTGTCCCTCCATGCTGTATCCCGAAAAGTCTGCGGACCCCTGCTGCAGTGCCTCACGGATCCTCGCCAGTTCTGCATCAGCCTCAATCTCTCTACTCAAGGGCTCCCAATCCAAGAGGACTGGTGCTGAGATGGCTGCTACCTCTGCAATCTCCTCGCGGCGTGACAAGGCGTCAGCCGCCTTGTTCTCCAGGCCTGGGCGGTATTGTATCTCGAATGTAAAATGCACCAGCTTGGAGAGCCACCTCTGGTGCTCCTCGGTGACCATGCGCTGCTCCAATAAATATCTCAGACTCCGCTGGTCGGTCCGCACTATGAACTTCCTACCCAACAAGTAGAGCCGCCACTTCTGAATGGCTAGTACAATCGCCATCAACTCCCTCTCATAAACTGACTTCAGCCTCGTCCGTGCTGACAGAGTCTGGCTAAAGTAAGCAATCGGTCTCTGGTCCTGCATCAACACTGCCCCCAAGCCATGCCCTGATGCGTTGGTGTCTATCACAAATGGTCTGCTGAAATCTGGGAGTGCTAGAATTGGCACCGACGTCATCGCCTGCTTCAGGGCCTCGAATGCTCTAGTAGCCTCCTCGCTCCAGTGGAAATTGTCCTTCTTTAGTTGCTCGGTGAGATGCCAAGCAATCGTGATATACCCTTGGACAAATCTCCTGTAATATCATGTCAAGCCCAAGAAGCCTCGCAGTCCCCGTAAAGTGGAAGGCACCGGCCAGTCTAGCATGGCTGCAATCTTGGTCCTGTCGGCTGCAACTCCCTCTGCTGACACCACGTGTCCTAAGTACTCCACCTGTGGCTGGCCAAACAGACACTTCTTCTTGTTCGCACAGAGCTGCTGCTCCTGTAGCTCATGCAACACCGCCCGCAGATGCCCCACATGCTCCTCCATACTGCGGCTGTACACCAGAATGTCATCAAAGAAGACCAGCACAAATCTCCTCAGAAAAGGTCGGAAGACCTTGTTCATCAAGGCCTGGAATGTCGCCGGTGCATTCGTCAGGCCGAAGGGCATGACTAGGAACTCATAATGCCCCTCGTGAGTCCTGAAAGCCGTCTTTGGCACGTCGGCCGCCCTCATCCGTATCTGATGGTAACCAGATTTAAGATCAATCTTGGAGAAATATGCTACCCCCGTGGAGTTCATCCAATAGCTCATCAATCACAGGGATAGGAAATTTATCTGCCACCGTCTCCTTATTCAGGGCCCTGTAATCCATGCAAAATCTCCAGCTACCGTCCTTCTTCTTCACCAACAATACCGGGCTAGAGAAAGGGCTAGTGCTCGGCTGAATAACCCCTGCCTGCAACATCTCCTCCACTAGCCTCTCTATCTCATCCTTCTGTACTTGGGGATACCTGTAGGGTCGCACACTGATGGGGGACACGTCCTCCCTCAAAACGATGGCGTGCTCATGGTCTCTGTGTGGTGGTAGCCCCTGCGGTGTCTGAAAGACCTCCTCAAACTGGGCCAACAGCTGCTCTACCTCCGGTGCCACCGCCTGCGTGGGGTACTCACTCTGTACTGTCGCTGTCACAGCCTGTAGCTCCACCAAGAAGCCTCCCCTGCAGTGTGGATCGCCCTGGACATGGCCTTATAAGACACCAAGGAACGACAGAGACTGGGGCCCCCCTGCAATACCACTGTCCTCCCCCTATGTTGATACTCCATCCTCAGCATCTTCCAAATTGTTCTGGTCTCCCCGAGAGTTTGCAGCCATTTCATCCCTAGGATGACATCTGTACTCCCCAGCTCCAAGGGAAGGAAATCGGCGACAATCTGCTCTCCCTGAATCGCCACAACCACCCCGCGACAAACACCAGTGCTGTGTGTCACCTGTCCCGTGCCTAGCATCACTCCATACCGCCCAGTACCGCTCATCTGTAAGCCCTGTGCCTCCGCCAGTCTGCTGGAAATGAAGTTGTGGGTGGCCCCACTGTCGATCAATACTATCACCTCCTGGCTACCCACCTGTCCCACCAATTTCATGGTGTGGTTCGGCGTGAACCCCACCACGGAATTGAGGGACACCTCTGCAAGGTCCAAGTGCTGGTGCTCCATCTCCTCCTCATCCTCCCCTGCCTCTAGGGTGATAACCTCGTCCTCTCCCTCCTCCTCGCCAGCTATCAGTATCTGGAGAGTCCGAGCAGCGCATCGGTGTCCGGGGGTGAACTTCTCATCACAGCTGAAGCACAGCCCCTTCAACCGCTTCTCCCGTATCTCCGTATCGGGCATCCTCCGCACCTGCCCCCCACCACGGGGCTCCTGCCTCTTATCGGTGCCGCTCCCAGCTGCGGCTGTCACCCCCTGGCCCGGTGTGGTCCCTGTAGTAGGTGATGTCCTCTGCCCTGCAGCAGCCGCCTGACTCCTAAAGGTGGCACCTCCCCACGCCCCGCGGGCTCTCCGCTCTGTCTCCTGGTGATCCTCCACCTTCCTGGCCAGCGTCATCATCCCGCGCAAACCAACGGGCTCGAACTGCCTCAGCCCCGACCTCACCGTGGGCTTCAGCCCCTTCATGAAACATCCCTCCAGAGACTCCTCAGAAACTCCCCGAACTCGGTGGCAGAGCGACTCGAATTTCTTGATATAATCACCCACGCTCCCCTCCTGCTTCAGCGAGTACAGTCTCTCGAACACGCCACCAGCCTGTCCTCCTCCAAACCGCTCCGTCAAGAGCATCGTAAACTCAGCCCAGGTCTGAAAAGGCTGCTGCTGATCTGTCCAGCGGAACCAACCCAAAGCCTCTCCCTCCAAGCAAACCCCTATCGCCCTAAGCCAATCCTCTCCTGGGACAGCGGACACCTCCAAGTACCTCTCCACCCGGTACAGCCAGTCATCTGGGTCTCCCCCCTCAAAAACAGGCACATCCAGCTTCCTCAGACGCCTCTCGCCAGCGAATCCACCTCTCTACTGTGGCTGGAAACCTCCCCTGTGCTGGTATCCCTGTCGCCTGTCTGGAACATAAGCCTCAGCTCGATCACGGTAGACTCCCCCTGCTCCATGCCCCTGCCAGTCTCCCTGAGGGTGTCCAAACTCCGCCTGGTGGCCTCCCGGGGGTCCTGATATGCTCTCCAATCTCCCGTAACTCCCCCAAAGGGTGGGGGCTGAGTCGACGGGCCCCCTGTGATCTGGTGGTGCCCTCCACCCTGCTGAAATTCTCCGCCCAGTCCCCCAAAAGGCTGAAAATCCCCCAAACTGTGCTCCTCGGACCTCGGGCGGGGCCCCTGTGGGCCCGGAAATCCTCGAACTAGGCTGTCGGGCCTCCTGGGGGGTCGGTGGGCCCCCCAGAGGTCCGGCGGGCCTCGGGTCCCCCATCTGGGGTCGGCCGAGGCCCCCCAGGCCGTCGCCGGGGGCGGCCGGCCCTGAAAATGGGCCGGCGGGCCCCAGGCGGCGGCGCCTGGGCCCGCCGAGGCCCCAGGGGGGGCGGCGGGTGCGGTCGCCCCTCCCAGGGGCCTGGCGGGCCCCCCAGAGGTCCCTGGGGGGTCGGCGGCCGCCCCCCAGGCTGCCGGTTGGCCGGGTTCTCCCCCCCCCCCCTTGTCGTCGTGGCGCGACGGTGCGTGCTTTTGGTGAGTTCCCCACGCATGTTCTCCTTGATCGAATCCCCCGTCTTCGTCTAGTCCGGATCATCTTCAAAAAAATTGCTTTTTTCCCCTTGTCCTTCGCTAAAGGTGGCTCCTTTTTGCTTGGATCCGCCTTTGGTACAAGGTGAGCGGTCAACGCCGCTATAGCCTCCGTCAATTCCGCAAGTTTGGCCTCCGTTTTCCCTTGATTTTCTTTCATCTTGGCCTCCGTTTTCTCTTGATTTTCTTTCATCTCCTTCCGGATCTCCGCGGCCATCTCCGCATCTTCTTTCCTTAGATCGATGAAATCCTTGCTAATTTGGGCTTCAATCCTCTCAACTTTTCCTTCCAAGACTTCAATCCGCTCCGTGGCTCGCGTGTTCGCCATGGATCAACCGCTCTTATACCAATTTGATGCGATTAGGGCTTTTTGTGGGGATTAAAGGTAGGATTTTTGTTGGTTGTGGACTTCCTACGTTAGGGTTTATAATGCGAAGAACCGAGAAATAATGCTAAATAATCCCTAGAACAAAATAGATCTAAGCTAGATAACAATTAATTAACTAAAGAATTAAACTAGAACTAATTACATTTTCTCAATTCTTCGATGAAGCGCATCCTAGGGCCGGCCGGCCCCTTTAGTGGGGGAGTGGTTAATAAATATCTAATTACCCTCTTACCCTCCCCACTTATGACTAATCACAAGTTTGGGACCGGGTCCGTGGTGGCCCAAGTCGTCGCCTCCGATGGTAGACCCGAATAGCCGGCCCCTCCTCTTGGCGCACAGCCGCACCCGCATCACGCCGCTGGCTTCAAAATTCCCCACTCGATATGGCCGTTTGAAGAGAATGAAACGGCCGCATCGCTGCTTGAATGGCTCCCGCTGCTGCCGCTGAATAAGGGACGACATGGTCGTGTGAAGAGTTCACATGACCGTGTCGTGTGAATTCTTCTTTGGCGGGATGAACCAAACGGCCGTCAAACGGCCGTCCAAACGGCAGTGTGGATGTTCCCTGCTTTGCTAATGTGCTTCTTCTTTCAGGGCGACACAGTTGTGTGAAGAATTCACACGACTGTCTCGTGGTGTTGTTGCTCTTCTGAGGCTTCCTCTTCAACTAGGTAGTGTCTCTCTAACACGGCTGTGTGAGGCATCTCACATGTCCGTATGAGGT
The DNA here is from genome assembly GCA_030789695.1 of Scilla litardierei. NCBI lineage: Eukaryota > Viridiplantae > Streptophyta > Magnoliopsida > Asparagales > Asparagaceae > Scilla > Scilla litardierei. The sequence continues at coordinate 579,978,269 of CM061142.1, forward strand.
GACTCGGCTCCTCCTCCATCAAGATGAGCTCCATCGCCCATTTATTGCTCCAAAAGCCATTTTCTTGTTCTTTTACTCCAAAAATCCCCAATTTCACCTAAAATACACCAGAGAGACCAACAGCGTAAAAAGGAACAAAAAGCGAGGAAATTGGCACGAAAAACAAGGCGAAGTGGAGTGAACCGTGAGTAAAAAGAACGTGAAAACTATATATAAAAATCACCTATCAAGATGGGAAAGGAGTGATTAAAGAGCTAAAAGGAGTGTGTACAATTATGGGCAGCACGAAAGAGTTCATAGAGTTACACAGCATCACTGAAGAAGCTAGTGCACTGTGAGAAGTGCATGGACATATGCTTGGGGTTGAAAATGCGGTCAGTGCCATTCAAGCCAAGCCACTGATGCCAAATTATTGCTATGACTGGAGCACCCCGTTGGTTACATTGAGCCAGCTGGATGTGCTTCGGTCTTGCATCCCATTGAAAAGAGATGAAGTCTTGCAACAAGTCGAGGGCATGTGTAGACATGGGCGTGTCTAGGTTGAGAGGAGTGGGGGCATGAGCCCCCACCAAAATTTGAAAACAAAATATATTCATATGTACATATAATGCATATATATTAGGCCTTCACAAAATATATGTATTTATTATGACCCTACCAAATCAAAGACCTGATTCCATCACTGTGTGTAAAGGTGGTTACCAAACCTGTAGCAAGAAGGGCCACTGTTAGGTTATGTGTAGCTGATTTATCCCGGGATGACCCTAATGCCAAGGCAAGGTCAACACCCATGTCTCGCCTACAAAAGGTCATGCATGTTAAGAGTATATTGCTGATGACTAGCCATCTACATATATTAGTCTTCTTGAGAGGGGGTGGAATATTTCAGATTAGATATGATATTAGAGCAACGATGACCCTCACCCAGGTCTCGATAGAGGTTCTAACCATGGACACCAGTCATCTCAGACTTCCAAATTCTGTAGTCAGGAAGGTTTAACCATGCACTGGACTGCAACAGAGAGAATGTGATGGAGCTATGGTCTGAGTTTCGTTAGTGGCATGTTCCAAAGTTTAGGTGACTAGACTCTTATTTATTAAGCCTCAGTTGTTAGGTAATAGTGGCATTACGATACTTGACAATAACAAAAAGACGGTAAAGTCAATCTAGACTAAAGCGATATGTGCTCCCATCATTGGATACAATCTAATTCCCCCAGGTGAATTCAAAGGTAGATTTGGGTCCCCCCGGGGGGGGGGGGGGGGGGGGGGGGGGGGGGGCAAAAAAGGTATATAGCTTGGAGCCAAGGGAATGTGTTAGGATCCAAAATAAAAAGACAATTTTTATAGAGAAATCAAAGCTAGAACAAGATAATTGAGCGCAAAAGAGGTGCGCTCTCCTCCTAAGACGTCGAAGAGGACGTCCGCACTCGTTTAATCTAAGATCTAAACTAAAGACGCTCAATAGAAAATATCCAATATCAAGCATATGAATAAGTGACGGCTACCCTCCCCCTTATATAATAAGAATTCGGGCAAGGGGGGTCTTGCGGCTAGGATAGATCGGCCAAAAAGGGGGGTGCGGCCAGCCATGGGCCTGGGCCTATGGTGCGGGGATTAGACCCGCACGGGTGCGGGTCTATCAATACTCCCCCCAAAAGAGCCACCTTATCCTCAAGGTGGTGCCTGTAAGTCGATTCCTTCGTCCTCTACGTCATCATCCACGTCTGCTTCCGCTATCAACACTTGCAGCTTTCGATCCACACACCGGTGTCCGGGAGTGAAGCGCTCGTCGCATCTGAAACACAGTCTTTTTTGCCTCTTCTCCCTCATCTCCGCATCGGTCATCCTTCGGAATGGGCCCCAGCTGGTGGTGGGTTATTTTGTTCTTTCGCCTTTTCAAGTCCCACCTGAACCACCTCAGTAGTGGCCCCCGCTCCGCCTGCTCCAGTCGAGGTGACCCGCTGTAACTGCCCACTGTAGCTACCCCCGCCTCTCCTGTCCGCAGTCTGGGAGTCGTCCACCATCTGCGCCATCTCGATGACCTCTGAAAGTGCCATGGGCTTGTAGGGTCTCACTGCGGCTCGAAGGCTAGGTCGCAGTCCCTTCAAGAAAGTTCCCTCCAATGACTCGTCCGACACACCATGTATGCGTCCTGCCAGCATCTCAAATCTCTCGATGTACTCCCGCACCGGCCCCTCCTGCCTGAGAGCATACAGCTGCTCGTGCAGGTTCCTCCCCAGACGGGGATCTCGGAACTTCTTCAGAATCAGGTCCTTCAGCTCCTCCCAGTCGTGAATCTACTGCATCCTCTCCTTCCACTTGTACCAACCCAAAGCTCTCCCCTCCATGCAAATTGCCGTGGCCTCCAACTTTTGCGCCTGTCATGCGGTGTGTTGCAAAATACTTCTCTGCTGTGAATAGCCAGACGTGCAGATCTTCTCCCGTGAACATCGACATCTCCAGCTTCCGCACCCTGACCTCTCCGTCAAAGTGTCCTTACTCGGGCCTCTCCTCCTCTCTGTGATGCAGAGGGTAGTGCTGCCTCCTTTCGTCCTGAGTCTCGTACCGCCTAGGTGGCCCTCCTCCGTGGCCCCCATAGTCTCCTCGGTCTCAGTGCCCCTCGTCGCCTCCATATCCGTCCTCTGGCCACTCCTGTTAGTCTCTGTATCTTCCCCCGGTGCCTGATGTACGTCTCTCCTGGTGTTGGGGCGGTGGCTGCCACCTCTCATCGTCAAATCGAGGGTCAAGAGGGTCCCGATAGCCCTCGCCGTAGTCTCCGTGCTCCTGAAAATTTCCGGGTCCCAAATCCTCCTCGAAGTAACGTGCCGGAGCCTCTCGACGCGGCTGTCCGTCGCGAAAAGTTCGGGAAATCGTCGCTCGTCGCCTCAAAAACCCTGCAAGGGGGTCTGCTCCTGTCCGCGGGGCCGCGGCCTGCCTGGGGCAAGGCCGCCGGCCCCGCCTGGTAACTCTGGGGGCCCCAGCGGCCCCCCCGGAGGTCGGGGGGTCGCCGGCCCCCCCGGGACTTCGTCGCCCCTGGGCGGTGGCCCTGGGGGCCCCAGCTGCCCCCCCGGAGGTCGGGGTGGTTCGCTGGCCCCCTGTGGCCCTTGCCGCCCCTGGGCGAGGGTCCTGGGGGCCCCAACGGCCCCCCCAGCTCGGGGTGGGGGGTTCGCCGGACCCCTTGTGGGCTTCGCTGCCCCTGGGCGGAGCCAGGGGAGGCCGCCGCCCCCCTGGCGGCCCTCCTGGGGGTCGACGGGACCCTGGGGGCTGCCGCGGCCCCTCCTCCGCTTCGCGTGTCCGTCCATGGGGTTGGATGTTGCCGCCGGCCCATCCTTGAGCTTCCACCGCCTTTTGCATCACTTCTTCTCGATAATCGACCCTCCACGGTTCCTCATCATCCTCAGCCAAATCCTCCACAAAAAGTCGCTTTTCGGGTCAAAGCTCTCAACTTTCTCCTTCCCATTGCCTAAAGGTGGCGCCTTTTCCGCTGATTTAGGGTTCCCATCCCCTTTATTGTTCGTCGCCAGTTGATTTAGGGTTCCCATCAATTGCACGAATTGTTCGTCGTGCTTCGCTTGATTCGCCGTCAATTGGTTGATGGAAGCCGTCAACTTTGCCATGGATTCATCGTTTGCCGCCAACGATTTCTTGATCCCGTCGATCTCGCTTGTAAATTTCGCCTTCAAAGCCTCAATTTTGTCCTGCGATCTCGTCGAAGCCGCCATGGATCGTCACGTGCTCTGATACCAAAATGTTAGGATCCAAAATAAAAAGACAATTTTTATTGAGAAATCAAAGCTAGAACGAGATAATTGAGCGCAAAAGAGGTGCGCTCTCCTCCCAAGACGCCGAAGAGGACGTCCGCACTCGTTTAATCTAGGATCTAAACTAAAGACGCTCAATAGAAAATATCCAATACCAAGCATAGGAATAAGTGATGGCAACCCTCCCCCTTATATAATAAGAATTAGGGCAAAGGGGGGCTTGCGGCTATGATAGGTCGGCCAAAAAGGGGGGGTGCGGCCAGGCATGGGCCTGGGCCCATGGTGCGGGGATTAGACCCGCACGGGTGCGGGTCTATCAGAATGCTTTCCTGATTGAGGAACCGCCACCTCAAGTTTAGCCAGCTAAGAAAGTTCAAAGCTCTAGGCTGAGAATATTAAATCCACCATCTTTTGCAGGTGCAATTACATCTCCGGTTTATCAGGCAATGCTGCCATTAGTTCCTCCAAAAGAAGGCATTATACCTATAATCGATCCTATGGTTAACTCACTTATGGAGATGGTAAAATGACAAAGTAGGGAGGCAGGTAAAAAGACAAACCTCCCATTCTGAGATAGTGAGTGACACGACATTAAAAATCAAAGAAGATAAAGAGGGGAGACTAATATATCTAGAGTTTCTAACAAGCACAATGAATGTTCAGGGCATGTTCAGGGCTTTGCACCCATGCCTCCACTCAAGTAAATCAGTATGCAAGCGATTCAATCTTCTTAAAACTCAAAACAAAATAACTCAATTAATTCTCTGTGCTTTCTCTCTCTCTCTCAAAGAGATAAAAACTTATTTATATTGTCTTCTACGTGCAAGACATGTGCTTACATAGTTACATAAGCAAAATCTAAATAAATCAAATCAAATGCAACAAAAGCCTAACAAACAAAGTCAAATAAAACATGATAAAATCAAAGAAAATCAGCTCGATCTCCATTAGTGTGTCTTCTTTTTAATAAAAGATGAGTGTGGATGTGATCTTGAGGTTTGCCAATTGGATCTACTGAGTGTCATTGCCTTGTTGGGAAAGCATATGTAATCAGATGGAAATTTAACCAGGTTTACAATTGAGAACTGAGCCGGGCATAAGATCAACTTCCAGATCAATACTAAGATTGTAGGTCCAACCTTAAATGCTTATTTTGTCTAATTTTCATTCATTTTTTGGCACACTACAATATAAATAGTTAAATGCGTTGTTTGAAATTAGAAAACATTGACAATATTCCACCACTCATTTTAAATGAAAAAACTTTAAGAAATTTTTTTCTAGAAGTCAGTCTTTATACCTGATATGGCTTCAATGTGCATGGCCAACTTTTATGTACTCTAAATTAATTTATCTAACTCTACAGTGCCTCGTTACCTTTTTAGCTACACAGTTGCCTCTTCTTTGAGCAGAGGACTTGGCCTTGGTGAATGGTGCTTTATTAGTTTTATTTTTTTTTCAATTCCAAATTAGACATCTTGCACATGATTTGTTTATCTTAAAACAGTTGACTTGGAATGATGCAAGAAAAAAAATAGGACACCTGCAATCCCCTTCTCCTAAATTTTCATGTCAATGAAAATTAAAAACATAAACATGCTAACATTATGAATATGTGATGTTGCTCTTTGTTTATCAATCGGTACTTGCCAAATTGCTTCATAAATTGTAATAAATTCATAATTGTGTTATCCACAAAAAATTTATAGCAATTGTGCATCTTCATAGAACGAAGTAGTAACAATGATGCCTTTGGTTTGCAGCGCAAAAGAAGAAACAATATCTATACTTGAAAGATTTTCTTTGAAAGAAACTCCTTGACAAAAAAAGGGGTAGGTATGTTCTTTAGTTTCATTCTATTTTTCTGAGGCAATTTCTTGTACCTTCTTTTCGAAGTTATTTCAAGTTGAGATGGTATATAATCACATGATTCAATTTGCATAAAGCTGGTACCTCTTTTTGGTATAAAAATGTCATTGTATCCCACTTACAGTTGTGATGTGAGCCTCCGACTTTTTGATCATGTAAGGGAAATCCTGCTGGTTAAGCATTACAAATATGTCTGACAATGAGGCATCACAGCCACCAACATCATGATCTGCATCATCGGCAATTAATTAAATATGATTGAGTCATACTCTTGTAAAACCTTTCAAGTCTGAAAATTGAATTTCACAAATTAAGCGTGCATCACAAAACTAGATACACATGGATAACAAGATATATGCTACATTTGTATTTCTATGCATTTATATAGATAAACAAAACTAAATATTATTATGGACAACAACAATGAGACAAACCCTTTATCTGGGGTCAAATATTAGCATATATGATTTAACACAAAAAGGAAAATAAAAAACAAAATGTGCTATATGATGGTTCTTATCACCCGATATCTCATGTTTTGCTGTTGAGGATGGACGAGAAGAATGCTCTGTAATTGGGATGTAAATGGCTTTAGATTATCCGATGCAGATCTTTATTCGTATCCTTTTGGATGCGGATATGGATACCAAAATATGTTGTCCAATCGGATATAGATATTGATTCGGATGATGAAATTTGATTTGTTTAGATACATATATATGATATTATTGATAACATATTATACCAAATGACTCATTTGTAGTTAGTCAACCTCATATATGACCATATATTTACATGTACATGCTTATTTCTTAACCAAATATAATGACATGGTATAATTGTTATTTTTGGTATTTTTTACCCATACTATATGATGTGTAATAGTTAATACCAGTTATGGTTTTTGTCGCTATCCAATTCATATCCATATCCCTTTTTTAAGGATATGGACTAGATTTTTTTTCGTTATCTGTATCCGAATCCGCATTTGAATGATGGAAATCTTGTAAAACCAATATTCGATCCATATCTGTACCGTTTAAATCACTACTCCATGTTAGTTGAAGGGAATAAACACGATGCTTGTAACGGGAGACATCAAGGGAGACATTCATGGGCTAGTTCTCATAATTCAGCATCCTACCATGCAGAGCATCTTATCTGAATATCCTATCATCTTGTTTATTTAGCATATCTTTATGTTTTTTTCAAGTAACTTGTTACATCATGTCTTAGCATGATTGCTTTCAGGTCTTACTGATGTGAAATTATTATCAGATTGTCCGCAAAACTTTGTCAAGAATTTCCCTGAATACCTGCAGTTTTCACTCACTATTGCCTGGACTAGAGTCCACGGCAGCCTCCACAATTTTAATCTATCCAATATTGCTATATCTAGCAACTTATTCAATTTAAGATCGAACATTATCGTTTCACGGAGCATTATTGCTGATGGATGTGTAATTAGGATACTTTATTCAAGTTGTGTAATTAAAATTAATGAAAATAACAATGAAGCTAGATACAAGTATTTTCCATGATGTCAATGTTTGACATGCTCCTAAATAGCAAAGAGCATCATTCAAAACTAGATGGTTTAAGCCTGACGACAAAATAATCTGAGTGAACTGAACAAACCATGCATACATATGGCACGGAAGCATGGCAAACATTCAATTACGTAGCAGCCATAAAACAAACCATATATAACATTAAATTTACCAGTAATTTATTTAGAAAAAGTTTTATTTGTGTTGTAAATATTGTTTACCAATAATGCAACTAACACTCTTTTCATGTTCTAATATTACTTGCATCTCTAGTCCCATGCAAATAAACTAAAACCTCTGCAGTGGCCAATGGAGTTACGTCAGCTGATACATTCGCTTTCTTGCATTTTCAAAATCTGATTCTTGCGGGCTGTGTAACACAGTTGCATTGATGCCTGATCCTCAACCAAGTTATTTCTTGAGCATCCAATCTATATTCCAACTTTCATTCAGAATTGCAGTATTCTAGTAATCAACCATTGTGCTGAACCTTGAAAGCTTACGCTACTCGATGGAAGCATTAATCCTGTCATTAAGAAAACCTGTGTTGCTGTGGATTTGGAGTAATGCAACTTGTTCTAGCTTGCTCTTGTTTCTATGAGAACTCCTGGCACCCAATCCCAAGATGCATTCCTAGTGAAATTTTTTAGTTATGTTGTATCATAGAAGCGACCATTTAGTTGTCCATAAATTATCTTGATCATCGAAGCGACTCAACGGTTTTAAGAACTTCCATGGTCTCTACTGATTTACGAACTATGCTTCCATGCATGAAATGCTTGCAGACTAAATGCGTGGTTTTTCTATTAAAGGATTTATGTTGTTTATTTACATAATTAGTAAATGAAACCTTTGGAGTTTCTTCATTGCATTATCCTAAACATATTATATTTGTTGCTTGCAGGTGGTTGATTCACCGTTAAAAGATGTTATTTTGTGGGGAGAGGAAGAAGCCTATTGGTTCGATTCTTGGAAGGCAAACACGGATACATCTTATGGGAATACAAAAAAAAACGAAAAAAAAACACAAAAACAAAAACAAAACACATTTTATGATGACATAACCTACTGAATTGCTTTGTTACTAGTGTCCCAAGTGCGAAATCTGACTTGTAATTTTTGCTCGAATCATCACCATCTTGGATCCTTGAGCTCCAGTGAAATTTTTATATAAGCCCATTGTTATAAGAGTGTGATAAAGTAATGCACTTACTGTCACAAACCTACCACAGAGTCATCCTTTATACGGGTTTGGTACCAATAGCGATGATGCATGCGGAGTTAAAACATGATTTTGGCAGAAGTGGGATATAAATATAGAGAATAATGGAGTATCATATGACATGAGCAATCTTTCTGATACACGATGACATGATATATTGTTCAACTTTCAGGGTATAATGGATAAAAATTATTCCGCATGTAACTTGTTGTACTACTTCTTGTACTATGAGAAAGAATGTGTCACATCACTATATATGAGAAACATGTCGTGTGCTACATATTATTCCCTCTATGTTTAAACACACTTATCTTGAAAGTTGAAGATAATGTTTCACATGGATGTTTTCTCATCCAAAATTTATCAAAATATACCGTCGTAATCTTATATTCGTGCAAGTTCACGATGAAAATAAAACATGGACAGTAAACCACGTGCGCGAATGGAACGAGGAGGTACGTGGGCGTGCGGTGGGTTCACAAATCAATTCCCTAGAATATAATCATCGTTTTCCTTCTTAAAACGACGTTAAGCTTTGACAAATTTCTGTAACTGGGCTTGTTGAATTAGCAAGCCTAGTTATAGAGATCTCTCAATCATAGGGTTAGAATTAGTTGCCTCTCGGATGTGATTTGATGGAATTGGTGATTAAATTAAGACAATCATTAATTATAAACATGTTAAGCATGCTTTAAGGAAACCAATTACGGGGCTTAATGGATTTGGTCGGATCCTGATCCGACAAGACCCGGACCTAACAATAAAGATTTTCTTCAGTCACTCACACAATCCTAGACTGTTTAGGGTCAAGTCTGGCTTGCCATCAGATACTATTCGCCCATGGTGAGACAAAGCAGCTCAGGGCTCTAGACAACGAGGGTCTATTGTGATTACCATTTATGGAAACTTGATCCTGACCCCAAAATCCAGCAGGTTGGGGGCCGAATTTGGGCCCGGCCTAGGTGTGGAAAGCCTAACTGAATTCCTAATTTCCTAGGGAATTCAAAAGACATTATTGATAACCTTTAGCAACAAATATTAAAAAAATGCTGGGAAAGGGAAAGTGTACGTTTGAGAGCATGAGAGTATGTGACACGTTGCAATAGGATACATTGTCCTAGTTGTCTATATTACAAATGAGTGCTTTGATGTGATGTTTGTCTTATTATGACAACTCCAGTAGGACAAACCATTGGCCTAGATTGTGTCATATTGGCAGGATGGAGCCCCCTTGGAGGTGGGTGAGAGAGTGTGCTTGCTTTGAGATGTGGCTTGGGGAGTTGGTTTTAATGCCCCCCAATTTCATTTATTTGCAAACTTGCCATTGGTTCCTCATCTAACCAAAATGCACACATATTTCCACATATTTACGGGTTCGCTATTGTGATTATTGCACTTTGCTCTCCAATTTTTTTTGTAATTTAGCCACTGAATTTCCATCTTTTACCTATATTACAAATGAGGGTTTTGATGTGATGTTTGTCCTACTATGACAAACACAGTAGGCCAAATCATTGGCCTAGGTTGTGCCACCTAGGCAATGTGGGGCCCCATTGGAGGTGGGTGTGAGAGTGGGCTTGCTTTGGGGAGTTGGGTTTAATGTCCCTCAACTCTCCTTGTTTGCAAACTTGTCATTGATTCTTCATCTAACCAAAATGCACATCCCCTTCCACATATTTACGGGGTTGCCATTGAGATTGCAGCACTTTGTTCTCCCAAGGTTTTTTTCCCGCAATTTAGCCTTTGATTTTCCCCATGTCACCTATATTACAAATGAGAGCTTTGATGTGATGTTTGTCCTTCTAGGACAAACCCAGTAGGACAAACCATTAGCCTAAGTTGTGCCACCTATGTAAGGTGGGGTCCCTTGGAGGTGGGTGGAAGAGTGTGCTTGCTTTGGGGTATGTCTTTGGGGGGTTGGGGTTAATGTCCCCCAATTCCCCATATTAGCAAACTTTCCATTGATTCTTCATCTAACCAAAATGCATATTCTCTTCCACATATTTAAGGGTTTGCCACTGGGATTGCCCTTTGTTCCCCCAAGGTTGTTTTCGCAATTTAGCCACTAATTTCCCCCCCTTTACCTACATTAAAACTGAGGGCTTTGATGAGATGTTTGTCCTAACATGACAAACACGGTAGGACAAACCACTGGCCTAGGTTGTGCCACCAAGGCAAGGTGGGGCCCCTTGGAGGTGGGTGGGAGAGTGGGCTTGCTTTGGTGTGTGGCTTTGGGACGTTGGGTTTAATGCCTCCCAATTCCCCTTATTTACAAACTTGACATTGATTCTTCATCTAACCAAAATGCACATCCCTTCCACATATTTACGGGGTTTCCATTAGGATTTTTGCACTTTCCTTTCCCAATGTTTTTTTTCCCAATTTAGCCCCTGATTTTCTCCTTTTACATATATTACAAATGAGGGCTTTGATGGGATGTTTGTTCTAATAGGACAAACACAGTAGGATAAACCGTTGGCCTATGTTATGCCACTTAGGCAAGGTAGGACCCCTTGGAGGTGGGTGGGAGATGTTAGGGTTTCTATCATGCATAACAGGTTTATAAGAAGCAAAAAAAATAGAAACATACCAAGTTCCATGCGTTTCAAATTGATTCGATGAGATTACTAACATTTGTTGACGATTAGAATGTATCAGACTATAGGTGCTGCTCAACGAACGACCACCCTTTAATAGTATCCACACGCGAACGTCACGAACGAGAATTGCAAGTGTGCTAGCTCCTTCTCTGCAACTAGGGTTTCTCTCTTGCTCTTCGCTTTTCTCAAAAACGGGAGAGAGATTGAATGCATGACTAATTGAAAATCCTCTCTATATCATATATAGAGTCCCATGTTAACCTTTAGCGCATTTCAGTTACACATAGATATCTTAGTGATAATATCTTAACAAGATATTCTATCTGTTAACACTTTAACGCGTTTCAGTTACGCAGATATTTCTTAGGGATAATATCTTAACATGATACAATATCTGACTGTTAAGATATTTTGCCTTATTTCGAATTTCGAATCAAATTAGAAATCTCGTTTAAAACCCTATCCCATCCATTACATTCTTTGTGTGTGACCCAATAGGCTCATATCAAATTGGCAGTGGACCTAATCCCATTCAAAGCCCATAAGTCAAAATTGGTCTCTAGCAAGACAATATGACTATTCAATGAATATGAATATCGTTAGTCCGATATTAACCTAACCAATAGAACATATCATAATCCTTTTGTCACACGATATCTGATTTGAACATAAGTTATGAACAATGTCATACTTATATTGTTCAAACATTTAATTTCTAAATTACTAAGTAGACTGATAAAATCAAATGACATTCATTTGAGCACGACCATGCATTTCTCAGTCCTCCTTACCGATGGGCCCATTAGATATCTCTCTCATAAGAGAGGGACAAATTCCATCTTGTTCATTCACTTTCCTCTGCATAATTCACATCATGTTCAATATATGATTATCTGATTAAAGATAGCGTTTGGTTATGTAAAACCATGATGTTCCTCATGTAGGAAACTGTGACGATCTCATGTCTAAGGATTCAATGAAATAACTATTATGAGATCATTTATGACATTGATCCACGCAATGATCTCATAGTGAGTCTATCCAGTACTTTGTTCACCAACACGTACTTACAAGTTTGATTTGTATCACCATACATATAATTTTCTCATAATTATCAATCAAACTCATACTAATATTAATTCATCATTATACCTTTAATAATGAATGACTGGGGATAATTAGAATAACATACAACAATTATTCAAACATTATTATAATAAAACATGCAAGCAATATAACAATAACATTAAGAGAAGCATTTTAAAAATGAAAAATTACATAACATAAAGGTCCAAATATTTGGCCTAGGAAATAACCACTAACACGAGAGTGGGCTTGATTTGGGGTGTGGCTTTGGGGAGTTAGTTTAAATGCCACCTCATTTCTCTTATTTGCAAACTTGCTATTGATTTTTTTCATCTAACTAAAATACACATCCTCTTCCACATATTTATGGGTTTGCCATTGGAATTGTTGCACTTTGCTCCCCCAAGTTTTTTTGCAATTTAACCCCTGATTTTCCCCCCTTTACCACCCGACGATGTCCACACACACCCACACTTCTCGCTCTGTCTCAGTTTTGCGCATGCACATCATCCTTTCTATGTAAGTCTTTTTTGGCACCTGTGCATTGTGTGCACATGTTATTTCTAGTCTATCGGTATTTGTCGTACTAGAACCAACCCAATAAGACAAAAGATTGGCCTAGGCTTTGCCACCTCATCATGGTGGGGGCTACTTGAAGGTGTGTGAGATTTTGGACTTTTTTGGGGTGTGGCTTTGGGGGTGGGGTTAAATGCCCGTCCCCAATTTCCATTATTTGCAAGCTTTACATTGCTTCTTCATCAACCCCAAATGCACATCCCCTTCAACATATTTACGGGTTTGCCATTGGGATTGTTGCACTTTGTCCCCCAAGGTTTGTTTTGCAGTTTAGGCCCTGATTTTTCCCCTTTTACCCACCGACGATGTCCACACACACCTACACTTCTTGCTCATGGGTTTCACGCGTGCACCGCATCGTTTCTGTGATGTTTTTTGACGCTTGCACTGTGTGCAAGGGTTATTTCTGTGGATGTGTTTGAATATGTTTGATGCTTGAGACAAAAAGGTATGTATAAAGACTGTTGGAATTGAATCTTGAGGAATCAATTGTTAGGATGAAACTTTGTGAAAATACTAGTGAGAAAATACTAAATTTGTTTGGTGGGGGAACCTAGAATTTTGGGGAGAACTAAATCTGGATGGAAGTAAATTTTAGATATTTTCCGGGGAAACAAAATCTGGAGTGAACTAAATTTTGAAGAACTAAAATTTTTGGTAGAACTAAATTCTATGGGGAACTAAATTTTATTTAAAATTTTGGGGGGAAATATATCTAGAGGAAACTAAAAGTTTAAATTTTTGGGTGGGAACTAAATTTGGATGAAACTAAATTCTGTAGGGAACTAAATTCTTTGAGGAACGAAATTTTTGTTTGGATGTGATTAAAATTTTTTGTTTGGGAGAAATATTGTGAAGGTGCCTGTAAAATTTTTTTGAATGAATTTTGAAAAGGCTGCCAATTTTTCTTTAGAGATGAGATTTTGAATGCGTTGAAATTTTTCAGGAGAATATTTTGAATTCCCCATGACCTATGGCCATAGGTTATATCTTGTAAATTAATAAACAATTATAATTCATTTTAAGCTTAGAAGACAAGGATGTCGTTATATAAATGTATAACGTTACTTCAAAAAACAGCTTAAGCGATTTTGCGATCTTGAGTTCATACATGTTCTGGATTTTAGGGTTGAATTACTAATAAATATAGGACTTTTTTTATAAAAAAATATAACAAATTTTATAGATCATCTTAGAAGAACACATGGCCTATGATATGTGGCAGTATTTTGGAACCCATTACTAGCCATCGGTCTTGACGTCCAAGAACCTTGGGATTGGTATTGTTTTTTTAAAAAGTAATATAAATATCTATTGGATTACAGTGACTATATTTTTGCAACATAGTTTTTTCATGTGCTGCTTCCCATTCTTATAAGAACTATGACATGACAAGCATGCAACATATTTAAGCTAAAAGAGGAAAAAACTCTTTTAACTTAATACAACAAGCGTCATTCTATTATACTTTAGATTCTTTTACGCATCAAAACTAATAATGAGCAGCATACCAATTAAGTTACAGTCTACCAATACGAATGATAGCAACGTGAAAAATAACAATAAAAGTGGTGAAAGTAATGTAGACAAGTAAAAAAAATTATCTGAGTAGATACAAATAAAATAAAAGAAATGAGTCACATGTTGAGTCTGTCTTTTACTGAAGTCCTACACTGCAAAGTTTGTCTCCTCAACGTACTCTCTTCTGTATCTAATAGATGTTTTCAAAAGAAAATAAAATGAAAATAGAAATATCCGTTACTGAGTAGGCACTCATATGTGTTCCCAACCTAGTAAAATAAAAGCATCAAATATAATCAATATAAAAATAGTGAAATGTGTTGGGAATCGATATGGCTAAGCAAACTGAGGTCCGTGCGGAAACAACCAATCCTAAAAGCTGATCAAGAATCTAGGACTAGCAAAAATGGATTCTCAATAACCCAAAAAAATCCCTACGACCTTGCGAAGTAAAGTAGCAAACGAAGAACAACAACACCAATCAAATCAATCACATACACACAAGAGTTTACACTGGTTCGGTTGCGCACAACCTACGTCCAGCAATTCTGAGATGATTCCACTATCAGAGAGATCCACAAAGGGTTACAATCTATCTTCCGCTCACATGAGTAATAACTTGACTGAAAGCACAAGCCCTCACAATCTCACCCAAGGAAGAAGAAATCAAAGGAGTAATGAAGAGAATCACTCAACTTCACAAACAAACTCCTAATCCTAATTTCTCGACCGAACTCTTCAATGGCGGCGGCTACAACTCTCTTTGGCTCCAGATCTCAAAAACAGCATTAACCTAATCTAATGAGCCATTAGGACTAAATAGGGCTCCCAAAACGAGTGGGAAAACCATCGCAGCTATCTGCTGAAAATGCCTGGCCCCGCGCCGCTCGGTTAAGCGAGCTCAATGCTCGACTGAGCAGTCTCTTTGCTGCTGCTGCCACTGGGGTGGAAAAGCATGGCGCTCGGTCGAGTGTCAACTACGCTCGACCGAGTTGGCAATCGCTCGGTCGAGTTTTAACATCGCTCGACCGAGTTAACAATCTCTGCAGAGCTTCAAAAAATCCAAACTCTCTGTAAACTAGAACAGACTGTAGCTCGATCGAGTACACGATCACTCGATCTATTAGCCAGTAGCTTGGTCGAGCAGTAGAGTACTTGAACGAGCATGATACCAAAGCTGCTAGGCTTTTGCTCCGTGTCCCTAGCTCGGTCGAGCGACTGGGACAGCTCGACCGAGTGACATGGGAATGTGATGTTGAAGACTTGAATCACCAAAAAATAACACTCTACCTTGATTCAAATATCTTCACACATGCTCCTGCACATCCACGCTGCTCGCCATGACCCTATCTATGGGTATCATCATCATCTCGAAATACGCACCCTTTGGCGCAGCCTAAGCCAACAGGGAGATCAACTCCATGCAAACCTGGAGTTTGACGGCAGGAACTAGCTTAGTAAACATGTCTGTGAGGTTCTTCTTGGTCGGGATCTTCTGAAGCTCCACTTCCTTCTTCTCCAACTCTAGGAAGGAATCTCGCACTTCAATGTGCTTTGTCCTCGAACTGTATGCCTGGTGCTTTGCCAGATGAATGACACTCTGACTATCACAGTACACCTGTGACGAACTATGCGACACCCCCAAATCTCTAAGCAGACTCTTCAGATATTTGGCCTCCTTCACAGCTTCCACTGTTGCAATCAATTCGGCCTCTGTGGTAGATAACGCAACCACAGATTGTAGGACCGACCTCCACCATTCCGCGGTAGTACCCAAAGTGAACACATACCCCATCGTCGCCTGTCCCTGTCTCCTGCATAGTCACTGTCGTAGTATCCCGTCAGCACCTTTCCATCTCCTCTCCCATAGAGAATCCTGCCACTAGCTGTGCCTCACAGATACCTCAGAATCCACTTGACGGCCTACCAATGCTCCTTGCCTAGGTTAGCCATATACCTGCTATCCACTCCTACGGCCTGTGCAATATCTGGACGCGTGCATACCATCGTGTACAACAAACTTCCTACTACACTTGCATATGAAACTTGCGACATATACTTCTTCTCATCGTCGGTGCTTCGTGACTGTGTTGCAGACAACTGAAAATGAGCTCTAGCGGTGTTGTCACGGGCTTCGCACTCTCCATCCCAAAATGGGTCAACAACTTCTGAATGTACCCATGCTATGACAATCTTAACTCATGTCACTTCCTATCTCGGAAAATCTCCATTCCAAGAATCTTCTTTGCGGGTCCTAAGTCCTTCATGTCAAACTCTTGCCCCAGCTTCGACTTCAGCTTCTTCACCTCTGACATGCTATTGGAAGCAATACGCATGTCGTCCACATAGAGCAACAAATAGATCTTCATGCCATTCTCTAGTGTGTACACATACACACACTGATCCTTGATGCTCCTCTCAAAGCCTACTCCCATCATGAAGCTGTCAAATCATTTGTACCACTTCCTAGGTGACTGCTTCAACCAGTACAACGATTTCTTTAACATGCAGACCAAATTTTTTTCCCCTCAACTCTGAACCCCTTTGGCCATGTATATTTTTTTCATCAATATCACTATGTAGAAAGGCGGTCTTCACATCGAGTTGCTCTAACTCCATGTCCAAGCTGGCCACCAGTGCCAACAACACCTGTATGGATGTATGGCATACAACAGGTGAGAATATCGCGTTGTAGTCCTCTCCTTTCCTTTGTACGAATCCCTTGGCCACCAGTCTTGCCTTGTACCTGACATCATTTCCATCTTGGGTTGAGCTTTCTTTTACCTTGTAAATCCAACGACATCCAATGGAACGCTTCTCGCTGGGTAATGACACCAACTCCCAAGTGTCATTACAGTGAAGGGACTCCATCTTCTCCTTCACAGCTCCTTGCCACTGAGCGGCATCTCCTGAGTCTATGGCTCCACCATATGTCGCCGGCTCCTCATGCTCTAGGTTGAGTGCATATGACGCTATGTCATCGAAAGAATATCCCATATAGTCCCATGCTCCAAATCTCTCGGGTGCCTTTTTCACCCTCTTAGATTTTTGCGTTCCTTCATCACCTGCAAAAGTGTCAACGCGTACTTAAGATGGACCGGGTGTCTGCTCATGGTTCTCAACACGGACCTCATCACGTCCTTCAACTGGGACATTGACCATCAACTCGTTGCCTGGTCGCTGAGTGGGCTGGACTGGAAGGTTGACAATGTCTATCAATGTCTTCTCTGCTGACGTGTCCCCTTTTAAATGAGAATGCTCTGCCCTGAGCATTGCATCCTCATCAAAATTGACATGTCAACTCACAATCTCTTTCTGACCCTCTGGATACCATAATCGGTGTCCCTTGACGCCGTGGCCATATTCAAGAATTCTTTGCTCTTGGATCCAACTTGTCGCCTGTAACGACCCGCTCCCGGGGGCCCGTTACTTATTTGATATTTGCGCAGGTCCTGCAGTTAACCAGTGAAAACAAAATAGTCACGATGCAGACATGTACGAAAATACCCAAATAGTGTCCAATTATTACAATTCATGCTGTAAAAAATGTTCCAAATATACATGAAAGAAAGGAAGTGCATAAGTGCAAATAACTCTGAAAGCTGCAGCCTCAGGGTCGAACTCCGGTGCTATTAACTCAAGAGCATCTACCTCCATATGGACGTCGTCTGCGGTGCTACGGAGATGGAACTGTAGGTAAGTCACAACAATTCTAGCAATAGAAATAAAGTAGTGCAAAAGTATGGAACAGACTTTAGTAAACAAAAGATGGTCATGCAGGTGCAAAAAGTAGAGTAAGAACATGCATATGTGTAAGAGCGAAAAGTAAAGTACGGGTGGTTGCTCAAGTGTTGTAAGTGAAGTGCAATAGAAAGTAAAGGCAGAAAAGTAATGAGCGAGCAAGAGGTAACAATATCGCTTGACTATCTAATAGTGTATGCTGGCTTAATAATAAGAAGTCTAGCTTTACTCCCAAACCAGCCAGTCAGTCAGGGCTTGAAGGCACATGTCACTTCTATGACCGCAAGACGAGTCCTTTGGTTGACCAACCCACTTTTCATTCCTTTCTAGACACTGATCCAGTAGTAATTTAAGACCGCTTATTATTATACCGCTCTATCACGTTCGAGTAGTCTCGACTTAGTTAATAGTCATTACAAAACAATGGTATCAATCAAGCTAGTGCAACAGTCTTTGCTCGAGTGCACGATATGCAACCATACGTGCACCCATTCCTCGGAGAAACCCGTGGAATATCTACCTACCATCCCCTACTGGGTGATGGTACAGCTTACCAAATAAGGGTGTGCCCGGTCACTTCCGCACACCTCGTAGCTCAAGACTACCCTGTAACCCGTGTATTACGTTCATAATAGTATTCGTATCAATATGGCTTCATGGGCCCATCACATCGTCAACAGATAAGCATTCAATAGGATGTTCCACGATATACCATTCAATCATTACTTTTCAATACGGTACGTCAATCCATTGTTTCAAAGGGAAAGACACTAATGACGGTCGTGATAGACCGACTTACATACCAATAGAGTTATGCACAATAGTCTCACTCCAAAGATGTTCAAAGGCATTAACAACACTCCAAAGAGTTTTGTTTGTTGAAAAGTCAAGGCAGAAGC
This sequence comes from Scilla litardierei, assembly GCA_030789695.1. NCBI lineage: Eukaryota > Viridiplantae > Streptophyta > Magnoliopsida > Asparagales > Asparagaceae > Scilla > Scilla litardierei. The sequence goes on from CM061142.1 coordinate 579,997,097, forward strand.
CTCAACAGAGAATGTCATTCCTGAGCAATGCTTTGAAGTCTAACAACTATGATCCTATCCATGCTTCGAGCATGCGGTAATTCCATGAAGTACACTATCTCAATTTCTAAAGCTAGAATTAATTGTGACTTATGCTATTAAGATCGTCGTGGTAAGACGAGGTTGGAGTTAGAGCTTCTAAAGATGCTGGTGCACGAGAATTGGTACCTGCAAACACAAGAAGCAATCGGTTAAAGAATACACTGTTTTCTATTTAATTGATTTTATCGTTTTGATTTTTATAATTGATTGAAACGTTGTCGAAAAGCGTTCTAAATTTTTATATAGGCTAGATATAAGGAAAATAATTTTACTGCAAGAGAAAATATTTTTAAGAAGCTTCTGGTAATTTTTATAATTTTTAAAAGCTCAAAATCAATTTAAAAACTAATTTTAATTAAGTAACGTAATTATTCAACAATTTATTCTGAATGCAATCTGTATCGAAAAGTTGCAACTTAGCTGTCATAATGACCGTCTCGAAGAGTACTACAACATTTATTTTTATCAAGTATCAGTTTACGTGAAAATAACAAGTTACAGATTTTTAATTGAAAAGGACGTATTTAAGTTTTAGGGTTAAAAATTTATTCTGTAACAACTAAGCATCTGATTGAGATGAAACCAGCGCCATTGGATCCAGAACGTCATTTTTGATTTTCTGGAGCTAGCCTTGTATTTTTCTGGTCTACATATCTTTACTTATGAATTTTTCATCAAAAACTCCTATTCATATTAATATGAAAATTTACGAAAATACGTTTATATGTATATTATACCAAAATACGTTTTTAAAAAACGTATTAAAACTCACTTTCGTTCTCTCTCTCTCTCATGCAGCAGGGGGGGCTTTGCGTGTCAGACGGTGCAGGGATTTGGCGGCGATGGCGTCGAACAGCGATGGCAGTGGGTGCGGCATCGATGGGGCGGTGCTACAGCAGCAGGAAGGCGGAGCGACGAGCAGTGTCGGGGGCGACGTGGGGCGAGCGCTTGGAGGCAGAGGGTGGGGCTGCAGAGCTCGGAGCGACGGTAGGGGATGGGTCCGACGGCGACCTGAGGCGGGGGAGGCCGGGCGGTGGGCACGGGAGGTGAGGCTGTCAGAGCTGCTCGGAGCGACGGTGATGGAACGTGGGTTCGGTGTGGTGAAGATGGAGGTGGTGGGCTTGGTGGAGCTCCGTCGACGGCAAATACGTGGACGGGCGTGCGGCGAATGGAAGTGGAGCTCGGAGGCTTGCAGTGGCATGCTAAGCATCGATGGGAGGTCGGAGGCGCGGTGATCGGTGGTGTGACGGCAGGCGGCGGTCGACCGCCGGGGGTGTGAGGCGTGGAGAGAGTTTCGGGTTTGGCCTTGGGGAGAAAGAGAGAGAGAACGGGAGTCGGGGGTGGGTTCGAATGGAAGAGAGAGAGATGGGGTATTACTGTGAGAGCATGGGGATTAGTTTTAGTGGAGAGAGAGAGAGAGCTTGCGTGTGTGTGTGTGGGGGTTGAGTTCGGGTGTATGAGTTGCATGGTTTCGAAAAATTGAGGGGATGGCCTGGGTTGCTTTAAACGGGAAAGAAAGAGTGAGTATTGTGTGTGCGTGGGTTGTTGGCTGAGTGAAGAGGAGAGGGATTAGTGAGGGGTTTAAATAGGTAAACTAAATTAATATAAAACTAAGTATGAGTTAAATACTTAGTCAATGAAATTAATGATGTTAGGTGTATTAAATGATAGGTTTAGTTAGTCAAAGTTATTAATTAGGTTAGGTTAAGTGATTGACAAATTTAAGAATTTTAGCTAAAACGTATATCAAAAGGCTGCCAAAATCAGGGTTGGTGGTGGTAATTAAGGAAACTTAGAATAGTAATTAGGGTAACGTAAAACAGTAATTAGTGAAATTACAATTTTGCACTTGAAGTTAAACGATTCCGAAAAATTATGAAAACATACCCACGGGATCGTATCGTCGCGAGGATCGCGAATACGAGATCCATTTCAGGGTTTGAGCTACGAGGTTACTAGTTTTAGGCCAAAACGTTTAGCAAGCGAGTATGCAGGTTCTCTATTGATTTGACTTCAGAAAATTACGAAATTAATATGGAAAGCCCTAATTGATCATAGAATGATACTGTAGAAGTTTGAAAACGTTTTGATGATGTTTGTATGGAAAATTAATTCATTAAGCCAAAACAATAATACTTGAAAATGAATTTTTATCAACTTATTTAGAGGTATTTGTTGAAACCCGAACTTACAAAATACTCTGTAATTAGTTTGATACTACAAAATATTTTTTTAAGAAAATTTTGAAATCGTAAAACTCTTGACGAACCATTATAAAATAGTTTTAAAAATTGAAAATAGGTTAAACACGTAAATAGTTGTGTTGATGAAAACAGGCCGTTACATCCTATCCTCCTTAAAATAATTCCGTCCTGGGAATTAAGAAGACCGATCATTGCCAAAACAATTTAAACGATCGAAAGAGAGGCTTGATGAACGATTTTGATATTGAAAAATAAGTTGTTAATATCATGAAATATAATGCGATATCATAGCATCAAGAAAACAAGAGATGTTATATATGAAACATACTATTGACATCACCATAGCTTATATGGCTAGTCTCAAGTCAAAAATAGGCTCAGATAGAAGAAGAAGATGAGTTTAAGAAACATGAAGAAGTAGCTGCAAAAGCTTACACGTCTGGGTTTGGTTCGTCTCAATTTGTTTCGCACCATCCTCAAATACATCTGAGTGTCATTCGATTCGCTTTCGTTGTCGAACTTAAACTTCTGGTGATAAAAAATCGAATGCTACCCTCCTTAAAATAGACGTAGCTATAGTTCAAGCGAACTAAAAATAGAAAGATTATAAGAGGGTCAATCGAAAGGTCATCAAGCTAAAAGGAAGGGTGATGAGGTTGAAGTGAAAGAATGGTTCAACTTATGGAAAAATCAATCTAACTGCTAGCAAAGGAGGTTACAATGGAAGGTATAACCAAGAATGGAACACGAGTTCCTAAGCAAGGGTTAACAGTTCAAAGAAAGTGATGAGGATCAAGGAAGACCTAATGAAGATGGTAATAAGGACGCTTCACCCGTACATCCAATACAGGTGAACACTCGAGACATCCTGTACTCGAGGTTAATTTGAATATTTTATATTGTACATTCTGATCTTGCTATATTGTTCACGAGGTAGTTAGCACGGACATGCATGGACCACCAAACCTGTAACCACCCGCTCCCGGGGCCCGTTACTTATTTGATATTTGCATAAGTCCTGCAGTTAACCAGTGAAAACAAAATAGCCATGATGCAGAGATGTACGAAAATACCCAAATAGTGTACAATTATTACGATCCATGCTGTACAAAATGTTTCAAATATACATGAAAGAAAGGAAGTACATAAGTGCAAATAACTCTGAAAGCTGTGGCCTCAGAGTCGAACTCTGGCGCTATTAACTCAAGAGCATCTACCTCCATATGTACGTCTTTCTGCGGTGCCACAGAGATGGAACAGTAGGTAAGTCACAACAATTCTAGCAATAGAAATAAAATAGTGCAAAAGTATGGAACAGACTATAGTAAACAAAAGATAGTCACGCAGGTGCAAAAAGTAGAGTAAGAACATGCATATGTGTAAGAGTGAAAAGTAAAGTACGGGTGGTTGCTCAAGTGTGGTAAGTGAAGGCACCTACGCTAATGTTTTACGCTAATTTGTTGTTCTGCGCTGAATTTGTTGTTCCATGTCGAAGGCGCATACGCCGAATTTGTTATTCCGCGCCGAAGGCACCCGTACCGCTAAATTTTTTACGCTAATTTGTTGTTCTGCGCCGAAGAGGCAAGCTAAATTTTTTGCGCTAATTTGTTGTTTCGTGCCGAATTTGTTGTTCTACGCTAAATTGTTGTTCCGTGCCGAAGGCGCCAGTGCCGAATTTGTTGTTCCACGTCGAAGGTGCATGCGCCGAAATTGTTGTTCCGTACCGAAGGCACCCATGCTGAAGGCGCCCATGCCGCTAAATATTTTTACGTTAATTTGGTGTTCTTTTAAATTTTGGCTGTGGAAAGAATTTTTTGGGGAAGACAGATTTCGTGGAGAAAAATCTTAAATGAACCGTGCCCGTGGGCACGAGTTATGACTAGTATGTATGTATATCTAGTATGTATGTATGTATGTGTGTGTGTGTGTGTGTGTGTGTGTGTGTGTGTGTGTGTGTGTGTGTGTGTGTGTATAAACTGGTGATGACACATATAGTTTTCAAATATACATCGCATAATAACAATAGCGATGACACATAGGACAAAATGTGTCATTTACACATACAGTCTCAAAATCAATGAGACATATAAATAGAACAACAAAATTATCACCCAATATCCACAACAACTTCTCTTAAACAAAAAGAAGCCTAGTGTGAGAGTGACCAAAATATAATCCCATCACATCAAACTGGAGGAGGAGATGGTGAACGAGAACCACTTGTGCTTGGAGGGTCAACTGCAGCAATGTCTCTAGGAGTAGGCCAGAGAGTGTTTAATTTCTGAAGAGTCTGGGTGCGTATGTTGGAGGTGACAGACTTAACCATTTTCTTCACAAAAGTGAGATCATCACGCATCATCTGCATATTATTCCAAATAGCAGAGAGGCTGATCTCAAATTCTCCCAAGTAACGATTCAGATCCTCGGGAGTCTGCGAGGAGGAAGGAGTCCGCAGACTATCTTGGAGACAAACGAGAGAGGCTAGGATATGCTCATGATCTTCAGCAAGTCGAACAATAGAAGACTCAAAATTCTGCAGGTTGTCAGCGAATGAAATCTGACGACCTTCCAATCACAGATAGTCGTCGATCAGAAATGAAACCCTAGCCCTAATTTCTTCGAAAGGGTCTTCAAAGTCTGGAGAGTCAGATTGATATGTGACATCATCATGAGCTAGTGATAGCTCTGTAGAGTAGGGGTGGACAGGTCGTGAAGGTGATGAAGTATAATCGAAATTAACTGAGGAGATGTAGGAGTTTGAGTTGATGATTCTGGCTGATCTCTGGTCGAAGGAGTGCCTTCTCGCTCTCTCGATAAAGCAATGGCTTCAGCGAGTATGATTGTAGACTTTCTAGCTCTCTTCTGTGTTGACATGATTAACCCTAAACACAATCGACAAGAATTAAGACTTAAATCTAAAAATTAGGTACAGAAATGATCAGAAAAGATCATGCGGGTTCTACGAACCTATTAACTGATGAACGATGATTGTACGATCGAAGAATCGTCAGAGATAGTTGAAAGACATCGACAGGCTTATGGGTAGACGTTCGGACAGACACTGTAAATAATAACGCTTAAGCCCTAATCGAGATAAAAGATGGGTTTTATCGATTGGTCAATATAATCTCAGCCATTGGATCAAAAATTGATCTGGTGGTCAATCTATCAACAGACGTCTGGAGTAGTATGAATAGACGTCTGTGGATTTAAAACTAAAATCATGGAATCCTCCGGTGCCAGACGTCTGATGAATTCATATCAGGTACTTGACCAACTGTGTAGACGTCTGGTTCTAACTGATCAATCAACTTGTTTAACAAGTGACAGAAAAGAGAGTTGCTCTTGGGAAAAATTTGACAGAATGGGGTTTCTTCTTATCAGATGACTAGAATTCAACAGTCAGGTGACTGGACAACTGTGCAGTCGTCTGGTAAGAAAACTACAAACGTCTGGTTGGATTGAGAGGTTCTGATAAACACATATTTGATGCTGCAGACGACTGGATCGACTATATCAGGCGTCTGGTCTGTTACAGAGAGCTTGAAATGGACTTAGACTAATGTCTATTTGAATTCTCAAGCTAATGTCTTTCTAACAAAGTATAAATCAACACTTTAAATATACCCAATCATCTAGTACACATTCTACTGGAATTAAATTCAAAATATTCAATACATATATAACTTTTAATTCAATCGAGTATAGCTGAAATATGTCATAGCATATGAACAAAAAATGAAATATGATATGGCATAAGAAATAATGATCTCCTAGAGTTCAGATTCACAAATTATCCCTAATTCTCTTCTAAGTCTCACAAAGGTGTCCTCCTTGAGTGGTTTAGTGAAAATATCACCAATTTGTTTTTGGGTGTCGATGTACTCTAGAATTACATCTTTTTTGAGAACATGATCATTAATGAAGTGATGTCTAATATTAATATGTTTGGTAAAGGTGTGTTGTACCGGGTTCTTGGATAAACAAATGGCACTTTGGTTATCGACCATGATAGCACATGTACATCAATCGATACCATGATCCTTACGTGTTTGTTTCATCCATAGTACTTGTGCACATGCTAGACCTACGACAATATATTCTGCTTCGGTTGTAGAAATAGATACCAAATTTTGTTTCTTGGAAAACCAAGATATAAGGGAATTTCTTAGAAAATGGCAAGTGCCACTAGTACTTTTCCTATCGGATCTACATCCGGTAAAATATACATCTGTAACGGCCGGTATTTTCCTAGACGTATGATTATTGTATGTCCGTATTTCCATCCGGATATTTTTGTGCGCGAATTCTTTGTGCGTCGATGCGAGCGCGTATCTGCTTTTCGTTTTACCGTACCAACATTAATCGACTATCAAATTTTAACAAATTACCTTAACCTAATTATCCCCACTAATTACAAATTTCTAATCACAGTTAACCTCACTAATTGCTTCATTTATTTTAATAATCACATTTTATTTAATTACTTAATTACTTTATCTTATTATCATTGACTGTATATCAAATCACTAATTTACTAAATCAATTTTTACCATAATTAAAATATCCCTAATCAAATATTGATTAGTTTTAACCCTAATTAAATTACATTAATTAACCCCCATTAAAACCCACCTCCTCATGTTGGTGAGATCCAACAGGGCTCATCAAATCTCACCCACACCCAGCTCCTCCGTCATCAAGCTGTTCCCCCAACGCACTGTTGTATTTCAAATGCAAGGGCAACGCCTCTTCACCTGCAAGGAAAAACTATCAACCAGCAACCAAAATCAATCTCCAAATTCAGATTTATCATCCTCCACAAATTCTCAAACCAATTTCAGCATACAATCAAACTTCAAATTCCCAAATCCTTCCCAAAAACAAAATCAGAGTCAAATCACCCAAATCTGAAAACTAAAAATTTCAGATTCAACCAGGAGAACTTCAGATTCAAGAAAAAGAATTAACCCATCGCAAATTCCCAAATCCCCAAACCCTCTTCTTCCATTCTTCTTCTTCTCCCTTCCTACTTCCCCCACCTAGGCCGGCTTCCTCCTCCCCTTGGCCGCATCAACCACCAACACGCAGCCCTCGCTGCGCTGCCCCTCCATCCACGCGCCGCCACGCATCGTCGGAAGAGGCCGAAGCCGCCGCCGTGAGGAACCACCCCCAGCCCGAGGCCGCTGAACGCCGGATCCCCGCTGCCGGACCACCTGCGTGCCGCCGTCGCGCCCAGCTCCGGAGCCCGCCGCTGCCCGCGCCTCCAAGAGCCCGCCATACACCGTGAGCTCTCTCCCCTGTGGCCTCGCGTGACCTGCGCCAAGTTTTTAAACAAAAAAAGAAAGAAAAAAAAATGAACTGAAGAAGAACAGAAGTAAAGGAGAAGAGAGAGAGCCTGAGGGTTTTATTGAAGGGTTAATAATAAATGAATTAAATAAAGAGAGAGGGAGACAGAGAGGACCCTTGATGTTTATTGAGTGAATAATAGATGAGAAAGTGTCAGCCTTGATCCAATAATGAAGAGAAGAGATGACAGAGGGCTAAAGTGTAACAGGGAGAGATTGTTTATTATTATAATGTTAGTAGATAGGTAGTTTTAACATGTTAACTTTTACCCATGAATACCATGTTATAGATCAGTAAGCTAAATAACTTAGTTAATTAGTTTTAGTAAGCGTTATTATTTATATATTAATCTGATTTCACCCTGTTAGTTGATTAATCTGATTTCACCAGTCAGTTAATTAAATAATGTTAGTAAGATAAGGTTAGAGTTATACCGTGTTAACTTGTAACCTCTTAGTAAATAGTACTATTAATAGATGGATTATTTAATGCCATGTGATTAGCTTAGTTAATTAACTTTTTGTTAATATTAGTTAGCCGTTAGCAGTAGTTAACTGTTAATTAATTGTTAAACTGATTTTAGCATGTTAACAAGATTGTAAATAATGTTAGTGTGATAAAATTGAATAAAATTAAGTGTACCATGTTAGTGTAACGCCATATAAACCCCACCCTAGCCTGAGACCCCAATAAAAATCTGACGAACCTAAGTTGGGGATTAACTTAATTTTGTGCTTATCTTGCAATGGACCTAATTCGTTAACTTGTTTAACCAAAACAGAGAACCAGTCGTCCTATAGCGTAACGCTCGTCGAGGCGAACCCACGACAACCGATATCACCGGAAACAGGCAAGTGATACTTGCCAGTAATCATTTAGGCCATGTTTTAGGCCAATTTGTGAAATTGTGTAAAAGAGACTAGGCGGTGAAATGATAGTCGCCTAGACGCCCTATTTGATCTAGTTTGACAACGAAACTAGATGCGACACTTTGCCTGCTTTCATTCATGCTGTCATGCCATGTTTAATTTCAATTAACGGTACGCAATCTATCTGCTCATTGCCATGTCATTGCACGCATTTAATGTTCATCGTGATTGAGTAGCACACGCTACAATAATTGTAACTATTGAGGCTAGGCACCAGCTTTTGCGGGCACAACCCTATGCCAATAACACTTCCTGGCTCGTGATCCAGAAGATGTGCGCCAGTCCATATACACGTGGAGGGGTAGGGTTAAGCGATCACTTGAGCGTAGAAGTGTGCCCGTACAGCCGCTTCAGCCAAAAGGCGTAAACCCTGTGCACATCGTGAATACAAGTTAATCGTGAAATCGTGAAATCGTGAAATAGTGATTTGTAGCTTTCTGCTACGACGTGCTTAATTATTTTCATCTTGTTAATTTAATTGTTGCACTCTTTTAATGTCATGCCATATCATCATTGTAGAACTGCTAGTTGCATTATTTTATTTGTATCCTTGCACAAAAGTTCTCCGCTTCCATTGGGAGACTTTTGCTGACATGTGCCCTTTTCTCTTTGGGTGTCACATGTCAGGATTTGAGACAGAGCAGGTTGTTGAGGACGAGCAGTTCGTTGACGCTGAGTTCGAGGTCCCTGCAGAGACCGAGTTCGAGGACACGGGTGACCAGTCCTAGACTCGTTTGGAGTCTCCCCTTAGTTGTTACCTTTCCTTAGTTGTTGTTAGGTTTCGGTGCGTAGCACCTATCTCTCTTGTTTTGTTTGGCCATGCTTTAGGCCTATTGTTCAGACTCGTACTTTTGTGACTATTCTGTGATGTAATATTTGTTGGATGTTGTTGGTGGATATTTTCTTATCTGCTTTATTATTGTTGTTGTTTCGTCGCAAATGCAAGGACCTGCCACTTTTCGTCGAAAAATTTACAGACGCTTATCAGACTGCAGCTTCACAGCTCCACGTCTGAGCGGACCTCCTCACGTCTCGCCTTCCATATTAGGGAAGCGGGGCGTGACAACATCACTGTACGAGATTTCTGCATATGTGCATGACTTTGGATAAAATAGTCCATAATCAGGAGTTTGGTTAAGATAACAGAAAATCTGTTTGATCGCAATCAAATGTGATTGTTTTCGTCGTGATTGATATCGTGCACATAAGCATACATAAAACATTATATCGGGTCTACTTGCGGTAAGATAAAGTATACTCCCTATCATACCTCGATATTGACGAATGTCAACATCCATCCCACATTCATATTTATCAAGATGAGTCGTCGTGCTCATCGGAGTACGCTTAGAGGAAGAACTTCTCATCCCAAAGAGCTTGATCAACACCACTGTGTACTTCGTCTGGTGGATGAAGATCCCTTGCTCCAATTGACAAATTTGAAGTCCTAGAAAATAGGCGAGCTCTCCCATATGGCTCATTTCAAATTCATCATTCATAAATTTAGTAAATTCTTGATAAAAAGAAGTGTTAGTAGAACCGAAAATCATATCATCTACATACACTTGTATGATTAATATGTCAAGATCAAAATACTTAGTGAAAAGTGTTGAATCAACTTTACCCATTTTGAAATCCAAATCCAAAAAAGGCTTTAGGCAATCAAACCCAATTTTGAAACCAAAACCCAAATTGCATTTTGATACCAATTGTAGAACATGAAACTATGTTGAAAACATTAGAGGGGGTGGATAGTGTTTTATGATAATAAGAAGGAATTTACGCTAATTAAAATCCCTAATGCAACTAAATACACAGAATAGATAATGTGATGACAACAACGCAGAAATTACAAACACAAAAAATTAATGTACCATGGTTCGGATTCCCATGAGTCAAATCCCGACTCCATGAAATCCTACTCCAGCAACTCACTAGAAAATCTCACTAGTGATTAGTATCCACTAATATCCTACTTGCCAAACACCGACAAGTGTAAATCCAATACAACCTTGATCACCACTTCCCACAAACAGGGAATGGTCCACTTTCACAAACCGAGAGTAATCTCAACAAAATAAAGAGACGAGAATTGATATACATTCAATATGAAACAAATTACACAACATATGCCTTGAATAATGACTTAATAGTATGAGGCAAAGAGGTTTGTGTGTGTTGTGCTCTAAATGATGAGAATATGAGCACTTACTAGTTGTCCCAAAATGAGGATCAAAGCTAGGATGAAGATGAGCTTTGAATGCCTTGAATGTTTTGGGAGACAAGTGTAGAAGGTTGTGAGATTGAGAGCTTGTTGGAGCTTTGAATGCTATTCAATGTAAGAAATTTGTTCTCTAAATGTTACAAGAGTTCTGAAATAAATGCCAACAAGCCCTATTTATAAAGCTCTAGGATCATACCAAAATCCAGCAAAGATATCCTGTATTTAATATTGTAAACGGCTATTAACGGGCATAAATCCTAGTCGCCAGTCGACTAGAGTAGACTAACTAGTTGAATGAGACATTGATTGACAGGGTAATTAATGCAGTCAAACGTCTAGTTCAAAGGACGGAAGAAGGCTTCCTAAACGTCTGGGGTACTATGTAGACGTCTGGATCCATAGCTTCAGACGCCTGGTCATACTGGGTTCAGATTCTTAGTTTACTGGAAAGGCCAGTCGATAATGGACAAACGTCTGGAGTTCATCATTTAGTCATCTGTAGCGCTGTGTAGATGCCTGGATGTAAAGCTTTAGACATCTGATCAGTCAGCTTGGGATACTAACAGAGTTATTGGAATATTGGTCGACAAGCGTTGGATGTCTGGAGTTCATTACCTAGTCGTTTGACATATCATGTAGATGTCTGGGACGATTCAGACGTTTGACTCGTCAAACTATAAAAACAACGTTATTAGAAATACTGGACATTAAGAGCCGGACGACTAGAGTTCATTACCCATGCGTCTGCCTCACTATGCAGACGCCTGGGATGAGAACATCAGACGTCTGATTAGTATGACGGAGGAAACGGAGCTACTGAAGTGTTTAGCTCATGAATGGCCAGACGTCTGGAGTTCTTTACCCGGTCGTCTGACACACTGTGCAGACATCTGGTATGAGAGCATCAGACATTTGGTTTGGGTTAGATTTCAGCTAAAGTAAAATGCATCCACGCCAGACGTTTGGGGTTCAATCACGAGTTGTCTGGGGCGGCTGAAAAACTCTATTTTCGTGTTTTTAAAGATCCAACCCATGTGATTCAAATGATGAATGAACTTATGATGTGTGGGTGTTATGGAAGTGAACATATCAAGTCTATTCAAGGCTTAACATTCTATTTCAATAAGAAGATGAAGTATAAAAACAATTACACATTTATCCCCTTCACTTCCTATAGAATGCCTTGTAAACTTCCACTTGATTTGCTTGAGTTCATCATTTGATTTCCTTGAGTTCATTGACTATAGCCATCGTCGCATTTGATGCTCCTTGAGTAAAATTGACGATGTTTTTATTAGCTACAAAATAGGGGATTAGTCACAATTAATTATGTTTGATCATCAAAACCAAATTGTGGGATCCAATATTCAACAGTCTCCTTCCTTTTTGATGACGACAAACCAATATAAATAAGGATAATAATTATGCATGAAAATTTAATACTTACTCCCCCTGCATTGATGCCAACTTCATTAGTCCATTTAATCAAACATAAAATGAAACATCAATGCAAGTCAATTGTGTGTGTAACACATGGAATGTTTATAATAGTCATGATAAAGAGGTGATACACACAAGGAGGAAATGAAGTATGAAGAATGGGATCAATTCAATTAATATCAATATCAGTGGAAATGGAATGTGGTATCAAAAAATCCAGTTCATATTTCAATACTCCCCCTGAATCATACAATGGTTTCGACACTAAGATCAATAAGTTTGAAATGCTATGATTTATGGAAAATGTTTTTAAATTCATTAGCACATGAATTATTATCATGGTTACTTCTCTCCCCCTTTGTGATTCTTGTGTTGTAGATAGTTGGGAGATTGCTCGGACCCGACTCACATAGCTCGGATCGGAGCCTCTTCGGCCAGGGGTTAACTTGTCCGGCATCTAGATAGCTGTCCACGTCCTCCACGTCAGCATGTACGTTTAGACCATCTTTCAATAACTTCGGTGATGAGAAAACACCCGAAACAGAATAGATTCTAGTATGTGTAGTAAATGAACAAGATGCAATCTCGCCATGTCTTGTATCGTAATTTCACATCAAAGTATTCGTCATATAGCCTATTAGATGTTTGTATATTGTTTTAAAATAATTGCACATTACGGAGAAAAATCTTTTGTTTTTTATGAATCAACTTTGTACACATGCTCGAGCTGGGGTATTGCCGAGATCAACTTAATCATATTCGTCGCTTGTTCCAATATTTGGATTTTTCATTATAAATAAATTTAAGAATTATAATTTAAACTGAGAGAATGCATAAGAAAAAAAAACAACAACAATTACTGAATAAGGTTACAAGCACATGAGAGAGAGAGCTTGAGTGTATTTTCTTCGATAGTTTAAAATAGGTGCAGGTTATTTCTAGTTCATTCGGTTAACTTGTAATATTTTTTTTTAAAACATGTAACAATGATTGGTGCACTGGACGAAGTCCACGACGGCAAAAGTGCGAAGGAGACAACCCAGATCCCCGAAATAAAATACAGCGACAAATAATTGGTCTGCTTCTTTTATTCGCTGCAATTTTCTCCCTTCTTCTCGCGTCAATGTTTTCTAAAGTCACTGCACACACCTTATGTTAATTTCCAATCGCAAGGTTTTAGGCTCGAGTTTCCATGAAGGGTTGCTGCCAAGTTAGGCCTACCTGATCTCACTTTACCTAACACGAGAGATAGATAGATATAAATAATTGTATTAATAGCAACGGGATAGATGTCCCTTTGTCAAGGTTGATTAGATTAGTGACAGGGTTCCTAAATTAGGGACATGCTAAGTTTTTTTTAATAAAAAAGTCATGGGAGTGATGATTTTCTTACTCTGGGTGAGGGCACGTGTTTCCAAAGTGTTTTTTTTTTTTTGGGATGCATGGAAAAGTAACAACTAATTAGAGAGACAACCCATCTATTACATCTTGTCTCTTTAACATCCAAAATAAGCAATTGAGATAATGAAGCAGAAGCATGATCCCAAATCTGCAATTCTTCATCTAAGTGACATCCCAAATTAGGTAGCGCATCAGCACAGAAGTGTGCCTCCCGAAAGACATGATGGAAGGTACAAATTTGAAATTTCGCAGCTAGCTGTTTAATATCCAGAATTAAATTAAAAAGAGGGTGGGAGTAGACATCCGGCGAGTTGAGAAGCAGTAGTGCAACCTTTGAATCTGATTCACACATTATCTCCGAGAACCCCTTCTACCAAGCAATCTCCAATCCAAACCTAATGGCCTGAAGTTCCACATTCAAACTAGTACACCATCCAATATAGGCGGAAAACCCCAGTAGCCATGTACCCTGATCATCTTGAAAAATGCTGCATGCCCCTGCGAGCCCCGGTTTCCCTTTAATAGCCCCATCAACATTAAGCTTAATAACACAAGGATTCGGGAGAAGCCACCTAATGAGAGAAGTAGTAGGAGGGAATACTTTAGGCTTGACATGCACCCGTGTAACCTCAGCTGCAGTGTGGGTGATCTGTCTAACATTGAAGGTATCATCAGCTCTGACATCCTCGGCCGAAAAAACCCGTTTACAACGGGTTCTCCATATTGTCCACACACATGTAGCAAATAGGATAACTTGATTTAGGGGATGTGTCTGTCTATTCAAAAATTCCTGCAACCACGATTCAATAGGAAGATGGTAGAAATCCGGGAATGCCGAAGAAGGGAAAAGACCCCTCCAGATAGTCTAGGCTGCTATGCAATCTCAATGAACATGGATGTTGGTCTCTGCCTCTGTTGCACATAATGAACACAAGTCTGATTCTGAAATTCACCTTTGAAATCACAATACATTTGTAACTATCCTCTCCTTGAAGACTAACCATAAGAAATATAACCACCTAGCAGGTAATGGCAACTTCCACCGCCATGTAGAATGCACATCCAATCCACCTGTTATGATTTTCCAGCAACTGCAGATAAGTTGACTTAGTAGTAAATTTCACATTTGACGTGAGGTGCCATATAAACCTATCTTTCTATGCAGTGACTTTAGAAAGTTGGTAAGCCATAATCTGTTGTGCCACTGTCTCAGGAACTGATTGTAGTAATTTTCCCACATCCCATGTGCCATCCTGAATAAAGTCTCGGACTAGTACCTACGAACAATCCACTCCAGGCGGAGGAGTTGTGGTAGATAGAAGTGATTGACCCAACCAGTTATCCCATCACCAATTCTTTTCACTAGTTCATGCCAGAGGTAAGTATAGGGGTTTTGGCGGACCCTCAGAGCTCGGATCTGTGTCTGTCCTAAGTCGGACGGACCACAGAGGCATAAAGCGCAGATAAAAAATAAAACAAGCTAGCTAAATGATCGCGCCCCGGCGTACACGTCCCGGGACGACGGTTGTAGTTTTACCGCAAGCGCACGGTATAGCGGCGAGCGGGTATCGAACACAGGGAGGACGAATGACCGTGATTGCTCCTAATCAACCTGGCTATTCAGAGGGATAATTGCCTTGGGCGATCCTGTCACAATCGTCAGACAAAAGTGCGAAATATCAAATCAAATAGAGAACGCCTAGGGAATGGGGAATCCCCACTACTCACCGTATTTCACAATTGTGGTTCGCCGGTATCGAAATCGCTAGGATGAGAATTTGGATGAACTAGTTGCAACTAAATGTGGAACCAAGCTCACGCTCTCGCGCTGTTGCCGGTCTATAGCTATCCTAGGTTTGGGTCCAATCTCTTGCAAACCCTAGCCTAGGGAAGCTAGCATTAGGATCAACATCATCGTCCAATTGCGCACCGAGCCCAATCTCTTGCAAACTCGGTCCACAATCTAAATTAGGATAGTTCCTACCCGTCCAATCTCTTGCAAACGGGTATCGGCGCGGAATTGCAACCGGAGATCCTAGCATCGGTCCAATTTCTTGCAAACCGATACTTCGAAAATCCGACTCCAACCCAATTCGGATTTCTAGGGCTTCCTATCGAATTGGGATCCAATTTCTTGCAAATCCCAATTGATGTGAATACCTAGCTATCCGTAGTAATTCGATCCCAATCTAATCCCTAATAACAATCCTAGCTCAATTTCTACCGATTTAACACAAATACGAAATTGGGTTGGTAGGGTTCATCCCCACGCCCCAAGACGTGGAGACTACTCACTAATCATAGCAATAGCACAATAATTAGCAATGAAATAGACAATGGAATTCATCACAACAATGATATAAACAATAAAAATAGAGTTTTTGTGGAAGAGAAGTGCAAACCAATGTAGATCTTCAATCAACCCAATAAAAATCCAAGTTTTTCTCTTCACCAATCACAATTAATAAAGCTCAAAAAGTAGACTCAAAAAGCTGCAAAAAATCTCAGAGGAGGCCCCCAAAACTAGGGTAAAAACAGAGCTTAAATAGCCCCAAAAATCGTCTAAAAATCCTGACCAAAACGCCCCTGCACAGCCTGTTTTCCGCAAATTTCGCTACAGGCAGCGCATCGCACTCGGCCGAGTGACAAAAGTCGCTCGGCCGAGTGAAAACCCTGTCAATTTCCAGTAAGTCGTGGGCTTCAGGGGTCTTCAGTTCGGGGGCGGCTCGGCCGAGTGAGTTGTCGTCACTCGGCCGATGGCTTCACTTCGCTCGGGCGGACGGGATTTGCCACTCGGCCGAGTGGGTCTTCTGAAGCTCAGATGGCCGAAAAACAGTAACTTCGGTCTTTTTGAGAGCCTTCGTCTGGGCGCCACTCGGGCGGACGTGGTATCGTCACTCGGCCGAGTGGGTCTTCTGTGCTCGGCCGAGTGCACAGGTAACTCGTGTCTGAATTGGTCGGCCGAGCAGTGTCTCGCTGGTCGGCCGAGTGGCTCCTCCACTCGGCCGAGTGGGACACAAAAAATGCCCAAACTGGTCGTTTTGGCCTCCTCGTCGCTCCGGCGACGTCCATTCTTCTTCCGCTCCTCTCCAACAGCAAAATACCCCTCGGGGAGGTCGTCGGTGGCCGTCTAGATTACACGCATCTCGAGATCACTCCTAATCGCGCCAAATCACCTTAAATGCGACAAAAACAACAAATCGTGAAAAGCATCGCAATATCGTCGATATATCGTGAAAAACATGATTTGGGCGATCAAAATGGCATGCAAACATGCGGGAAAAGGGTGTAAAATAAGGAGTGATCAAAATCCCCCAAGCTTGCCTCTTACTCGTCCTCGAGGAAGATAAGTAAAAAGCGAACCCGGTGGATTCGGAAAACGAAAACGGCGAAAAACGAAGAAAAAAAGAAAAACGAAGAAGAATGAAAACCAAACGAAAATAAAGAAAGAAAGAAAGAAGAGGTAGGATGCTAGATCATTTCCTCAGGACGTGGGTTTCACCTACTCTTATAGCATGCACCGAGTGAGAAATACATGTCAAAGAATCTCATTTTGATATCATAGTAGAATAGTGCAAGTAGAAAATAGAAAACCCACGAACAACGGTATAATCATGAAAAATGGAATGATTTTAAAATTAACATCGCCTGAGTCATCTAAAGCGGTATACAAGTCTCAGATCACACACTTTTCAATTGAACGCTTTCTATCTGGAGTATAAGAGTATCACATCATAGAATAGAGAGAATAGAAAAGTATGGGTTTCATGAAATGAATGCTAGGCTTAGATTTCTGGATTTCGTAAAGCTAGAAACAATCTCATCGAGTATAGAATATTACTTAGCCTAGGTTGTCGTGCAATGTCAAGTAGTCGCTCTCTCACACATCAATGGATCTCCTCCCCCAAGCTTATCTATAAGCGTGGTGGCACAAAAATATTTACATCCCCATTTTCATAAAGCTCCAAGGCAAAGAAGAGAAAGAAGAAAGAAAGAAAATAAGCGATTGGGATCTTTTATCGAGGATTTTTCCTCTTTTCTCTCTTTTCTCACTCTTTTTTTTCTCTTTTTTTTATATACAATGATCCCAATTCAAAGAGAGATAATGATCTACGAGAATGTTCTTCTCTCTTTTATTATATATATATATATTTTTTTTTGGAAGAAGAGATTTGGAGCTAGGAATTAATAGCAGGGGAAATGCCATAAAATAGAATCACTAAGGGGAGATTCACCAATGATTTTAAAAGTAGAGAAATGTTGTTCAAGATTTGTGGAGAAAGAAATAAATATAACTCTCGGCTCACTCTATAAGACATGCACGACAACTTCAGCAGGGTAATCTAATCTACTCAGTTTCGATCACAAAAAAGCTAACTAATCCAGATATATCATAGCTAACCATCATTCAATCATCCGGAAGTGAAGTGTACAATTCATGCATATAGAAGTGATAAAGGAAAAGAAGTCAGTACTCCAGATATAGGCATTCAATGCGTGAATCTTGGTGTGTTCTCTGTGATAGCATACATATGAATATTCAGGCTCAGCTAATAATAAAATTTCATCCATTTTCATGAGGAAAAAGTGTGGGCTCCTATTTCTAAATGCAAGCGAGTCATAGCATATGATATCAGAAATGAAATCTAAGACACGACAAATATAGCATGCATATAGAATAAGCTAACTCCACGTAGACATCATCACAGAAAATTCATCTCTAGCATGAGATGAAAGATAAGGAAGAAGTAAAGATAAAAGGAAAATAGAACTATGCAATGCGGCACACAGGAAAGTAAGGAAAACGTGATGCATGGCAAAACAAAAGGAAAATAACGAAAAATGAGTGCAAAAGTGAAAAGCGGTGTGAAAAACTGAAAATAAAGGTGGCAAATCGAAAAAAGAACGTGAAAGCTCACTCCCCCAAGCTAAACGGCACAGTGTCCTCAATGTGCAAAGTGTGGCACACAGAGAGACAAGCAATGTGAGGGGCAAGTGAGGATGCATGCATGATGGGAAGAAAAAATATAATAAAAGGAAAAGTAAGAAATGAAAATATGATGCGGAAATGATGCATGCACAGCTAGGAGTGATACGAAAATAAATATGGCACCCAGAACTCTCCCTCTCTCCCAAAAAAAAGATATATATAGATGTGATCAAAAATGAGAATCCCGAGTAGATATGATATGATATGCACAAATAGATATGATCAAAAATATAATCCCAAAATAAGTGAGGGGAGGGGGGTGGACAAAAGTGCATCAGGACCCATCAGAGACGGGCAGCACAACGACAGGAATGGATCAAGTGCCTAAGAAGGCGGTGCCGCGCCGTCTCCGTCCTGAGGCGGAGGTGGAGGTGGTGGTGGTGTAGGCTGCTGAGCTGGGGTGGGCGTGGGAGTGGAAGCAGGTCGAGCGTGTGTGGGAGTGTGTGTGGGAACCTGCTGGGTGGGTGGGGGTACGCGCGGGAGACGCTCTAAGATCTGTGTCAGGCAGTAGTGGATCTGAGGGATCAGGTCAAAGCGTCCAGCCATCGTAGAGATGGTGGAGGACAGGGTCCGAAGGTCTCCTCTAAGACCACTCACCGCCACCTCAAGAGCACGTATGCTCTGCAGTACAGTGTCGGGCGGGGGTGGTGCAGAGGGACGCACCGGTCTAGGCTGTGCAGGGCGAGGCTGGCGTACGCGTGTGGAGTATGTAACGGGCTCAGCAGGGAATGGGACAAAAGGGGCCGCGCCTGGAAATGTGGGCCGGGCCTCAGTGTGAGGCCGGGGCGGGCGGTGAGAAGTGGAGGCAGCGGCAGCGGAAGAAGAGTACAAAAGCGGCTGCGAGGCGGCTAGTGAGGTCGGTGGCACAGAAGTGTGGACAGACGCCACGACGCTCTCGGAGAATAAGGCGGCGGTGGAGACAGAGGAATCTCCCGCTGGGGCAGAAGTGTGCGGTCCAAAAGGTGTAACCCCAGCGGAGATCATGCTAACCATGGTCTCCACGACCGAAGTGAACGAGGGCTCTCCGCACTCGACTATGGTCGGCGGGCGCTCGGGGAGTGCGGAGCAAAGAGGCTCCACGGACAGAGGGCCGGAGGTGGCAGCGGGAGTGGTGGGGACAGCCTCGGAAGTGGTGACAGTGGTGGAAGTGGGCTCAGCAAAAGTACTCTCGACACAGGCAGAGGTAGGGACAGAAGTGTCAAGAGCAGTGGAAACGTCAGGAACAGGCTGAGAGGCCGCAGGGTCGACGGGGTGGGCAGCAGGCTCGGCAGGGTGCGCAGCAGGGTCTGCGGGAGCAGCCTGGGCAGCGTGGGCAGCGGGGCCCTGCTCGGCCTCCTCGGCCTCGAGCACGTAGGCGGCGGGGATGAGGACATCCATCGGCGGAAGCCAGTCAACGTGAGCTGGTGCAATCAGAGTCCGAGCAGGGCTCGGGAGAATCATGTAATCGGCCCCATAGGGGCCGTGCAACCAGACCCAGTGACGCTCGCCGTACGGACGCAGCATCTTCATCCGGGCCATAACTTCTATCGACAAGGAAGTGGGGCCCGGAACGCGTCGCAGGTCGTCGGGGAAATCCTGGCCGGTCATAAGAGCCAGCAGGGTAATCAGGCCGCCGCAGCATATCGGTGAGCGAGCGCCCACCGATACAATGATGCGGTCTAAGTACCATGCCGCGATATCGATCACGACGGTGGGGACAAGCTCGTCTCCATCCCTAGACAGAGCTCTGGGACGTGTCATCGCATAGAGCATGTAAAGCTCTGGCGTAGACATCGTGCCCGGCTCATATCTGGCCAAAAAGGTAGTCGCCATGAGGCGCTGGGCAATGCGTAGGCAGGGATGTACGATGGCCGATGCCTTGGCCCTACTAGGGTCAAAGGCGGCGTGGAGACCCGTGATACGTGCCCAGAAGGCACCGGCGTCGAAAGAGGGTGGGGGGATATGTGTGGGGCCATAACCGCGATCGGCTCCGGGGACTGCGGGCCATGAGAAAAATGCTCTCATCATATCGAGAGTGACCTGGCACTCTCGATCCATGAACCGGAATGAGCATCCCTCATCGGTCCGGGCGATAGAACTCAAAACCTCAAGTGTCGGACGGGTAAAAGTATCCGCCGACACCTGGAAAAAATCTCGCCAGCCCACGTTGTCGTACAACGTGAGCATCCCCTCGAGTACCCCCAGGCGTCCTAGGTCAGCGAGGTGTGCGAACCTGGAGGGTACGATCGAGCGCTGCGAGATACGCTCGAAGACGGCGCGGTGTGCGTCGTCTCGGAACGTAATCCCGAGCGGCCCGACCAGTGGAGCCGGTGGTGGTGGCTGTGGATCGGCGGGGAGAGGCTGTGCAGGCTGTGGGTGCGCTGCAGGCTGTGCGGGGTGTGCGGGGCCTGCAGGCTGTGCGGGGTGTGCGGGGGACGGTGGAGGAGAGTCCTCCAACTCGTGGGAGGGGCCGGCATCATCCGACCGCTTCCGCTTGGCGGAAGCTCTCTTCGACCGCGGCCGTGTCCGGGGTGGCATATCTGCCCCGAGCGCGCGCCGAAAAAGTGAAAAGTGCGGCGTGTGCACAAAGTGTGGAAAGAGTTTACCCAAACACGCCGCGAGTGCTAAGTAGTGAAAGCGTGCGAAGTCCGCGCCTCCACGAAGTCCTGAGCAGCCCGTAGAAGCTCCCCTGAGCTCCCCTAAGCTCCAAAAAGCAACCTGCGCATGGAAAGGCGATATCAGCGAGTAAGAATCAAAATGTATGGAGCAATAGGGGTATAACAGATAGATATAGGAATTGATTTGGGTTAGGGGGGCGTTTAGCACATGGATCCTCAAAAAATTACACGAGGAGAGGAGAAAACGGTGAAAATAAGCGAACCGGAGGTGATCGGAGGCGGGGTTGCCGGCGGCGACTCGGGCGGAGTCCGGCGACGGGCGGCCGGCGTCGGCAGGCCGAGCGGCGGCGCGCGCGGGCGAGTGGGCGAGCGGCGAGGCGAGATCGGGCGAGGGAGAGCTGAGGGGGCGCGGGCGAAGGGTTTTTTCGTTTTCGAAAACTGTGCCCCCCCTCGGTTTTATATTAAAAAAGTTACGACTCGGCCGAGTGATTTTACTCACTCGGCCGAGCGAGGCAATTAAAAATTTCTCCCCGATGTCGCTTCGGCCGAGTGGCTTTGCCAGCCCCGGCCGAGTGGAGTAAGTCCATTCGGCCGAGTGACTCAAGCTACTCGGCATGACTCGCCCTAGGAGGGTATCCGATTTACTCGGCCGAGTGCATATATATACTCGGCCGAGTGGCAGTTCTTATGAAATGAGGAAAATAGACAGAGAGTTGGGTACAGCAGACTTCCCTCGTTCGTGAGCGGCTCGGCCGGACGAACTTCTGGACTCGGCCGAGTGACTAGTATACTCGGCCGAGTGAGCTTTAATTTCTGCTGTTTATCTTCGTTTGGACTCTAAACTCCGTCTTTCTTCCTCCAGTCGATTTCATGCTCCTCTTAGGCGTCGAACGCCTTCTTTGGGCGCTCCTCGTCGCCTCATTCATCTTCCTCATGATGGGTCTACCTATCTCCTTTCCTGTCAAGAAAAATGGGACCCGTTATCACAAAATTTTTGGCGATCGACTCAAAACACTAAAAATTTCTAAAACGAAAATAAAGAAAAACGAAAATGAAGCAAAAACCGTCGGGTTGCCTCCCGACAAGCGCTCGTTTTAGGTCGTGAGCTCGACCCCCTATAATTTTCAATCAATGCGGGATGTTTGGTGCATATGAGATGCACCCGTCAAACTTTCCGGGGAGCGCGCTTGGATTCGGACGTGGCGGCGAAGCGTTCTCCCGCGGTGGTCTCCTATCTCGAATAGTGTTGGGGGGAGGCTCCCCCAAGCTAGCATTTGCCCCGGTCAACGGCTTAGCCGGCGATGCCGATTTCCGTACCGGCGGAGCTTTCTTTGGAGACTTTGATTTCGAGAGCTTGCAGAGCTCTTGAATCCTTGCGACATCAGCGTCGCCTTCATCTTCATCAGCGGAGAAGTCGGGGGAATCATCATTATTGTCCTCATGGCCTAAATCTGGGCTTTCATCCAATTCTTCATCAAAAAGGGCACCAATCGAGTGAGGAATCGCCTCCTCTATCACCTCATCAAGGAGGTCCATATAATCGAGCTCCTCATGGTAAGGCATGTGCTTCATTGCCTTGGGAATGTGGAGTTCCACCTCGATGTTTCCGACGTTTAAGGTTAAGGTACCTTCGCGCACGTCGACGATGACTCCGGCGGTGGCGAGGAATGGGCGCCCAAGTATCAATGAGGTGTCTCCCTCCTCCTTAATGTCCATGATGACGAAGTCACATGGCAAGCATATTCCTCCCGGGACTTGAAGTGGGATGTCTTCGGCAATCCCCACCGGCCTTGTTATCCGTCCATCGGCTAATTGAATGCGCAAGTCGGTGGGTTTCAACTTTGTCCCGGTGTTAAGCTTTAAGAACATGGAGAGGGGCATGAGACTCACACTAGCCCCAAGATCGACCAACGCCTTTTGAAGAGGCACGCCGCCCAACGTGCAAGGAATCCGAAAACTCCCCGGATCTTTAAATTTTGCCGGCTCCTTTTCTCTCTTGGTGAACCAAGAGCCCTCCTCGGCTAGCATGATCTTTTCCTTCCTCTTTCTCCCCGAAATCAAGTCCTTCAAGAATTTGGCATATGTGGGGATCTCGATGATGGCGTCAAGGAAGGGAATATTTAGGCTAACTCCTCTTAGATACTCGAGGAATTTCGCTAGCCTTTTCTCCATTTTTGCTTTCGCTAGTCTTTGGGGGAATGGGACCGGTGGCATGAAGCGCCTCTCCTCAATTAATAGCTCCGCCCTAGATTTCTCCTTGTCTTGTGGCTTCTTCTCCTTTTCAATCTCAACTACCGGCTCAACCGGCTCCACGCTTTCCTCCACGGGGTCCTCAATAGGAATCATGGCGGGGGTAGTGTCCTTCCCGCCTCTAGTAGTAACGGCAACTACGGCATTGATGTGGCCCGTGTTGCCCCGTGGGTTTTGCTCCGGTTGCGCCGGCAATCTTTGAGTGTTCCGATTGAGCAATGCCAATTGCTCCAATATTTGAGCCACTACGGTGTTAAGGGAGTCTTGCCCCGCCTTCAAAGTAGCATTCACCTTGTTTTGTTCGACCATGAACGCCTCCACTCTAGTTTCAAAATCGGATCTTTGTGGAGCTTGTGGAGGGTTTTTGTTTTGATTCCTCCACCCTTGGTTGTATCCGGGAGGCCTATAAGGTGGGACTTGTTGCTTTGGTTGGAAGTTTTGTTGTGGAGGTCCCCTCGGCGGATAGTATTGTTGTTGGGGTGGTGGTGGTCGAGCTTGATTAGGCGGTTGTTGTGGCGGGTTCAAAGCTCCTTCATTGTTGGCGTAGGAGAATCCCGGGTGATTTCTTGCGGCCGGATTGGACCAATACCCTTAGTTTCCCGCAACATATTGCACTTGCTCCAAGGATCCTTCTCCTTGCTCTCCTCCCGAATACATGGCTTGAGATTGGTCTTGCCAATCACTCATTTGGCTTGCCGGCGCGGAGGTGGAAGGGCTTCCTTGGGGCTCCGTGATGAATTTCTCCAATCTCTCCACCACCTTGTGGAGAGAATCGAATTTGCTCGTAAGCTCCGCTACGGCCTTTGCCTCGTAGATGCTAGTCGGCTTTAAGGAGGACGTAGAGTGTCCTCGCTCATCGCCCCATTGTTGGTTATTAGAGGCCATCTCCTCAATTAGGGCCGTAGCTTCCTCGGGAGTCTTTGACAAGATTGCACCATTCGCCGCGGCATCAATAATTTGTTTGGTCCCCGGTTGGAGACCGTTGTAGAAGCTGTGCACTAACTCCCAATCTTCTATACTGTGGTGCGGGCACTGGTGCTGCAAATCCTTAAATCGCTCCCAAGCTTCATAGAGCGTCTCGTGTGGTCCTTGCTTGAAGGACATGAGAGCGCTCCGGATTTTCACCGTCTTGGATGGTGGATAGAATTTATCAATGAATGCATCCGCCAACCCGTCCCAAGAGGTGAAAACTCCGTCAGCTTGCGTCCTCAGCCAATAGAGTGCTTTGTCCTTTAGCGTGAAGGGGAAGAGGCGCAGTCTGATGGCATCAATCGGGACCCCCGGCATTTGGAAAGTGGCGCACTTCGACAAGAATGATTGGATGTGGTAGTGGGGGTTCTCGTGAGCGTTCCCATGAAAGGGGTCTTGTTGCATCAAAACCACCAGTCCCGTCTTTAGCTCGAAGTTCTTGTCGGCCGCCAACTCCGGCACGGCGATGGATGACGTAGTAGAAGAGGTTTTAGGCCGAAGCCTATCGCGAATAGAAATTATTCTCGCCATTCTCGCCGCCAATTCTTCGGGAGTTTCCCGGTTGGTCATAAACCCCCCTTCCGGATATTGTCTCCCTTCCGCTCTGAGTCTCCGCGCGGTACGTTCGATCTCGGGATCGAATAATAGGGCTTCGGGGTCCGCCGTAGATCGTGTGTACATGTACAGTGAAAACAGAGTTTCAAAGAGATGATTAGTACCGTGGAAGGGTTAGGTAAAAATAGCAAAGGAAATAATAATGGTAAAAGAAATAAAATAAAAAGAAAATAAAAGAAAGAAATAGCTAGGTGAAAAAGAATCAAACGCAATCGCCTCCCCGGCAACGGCGCCAAAAACTTGATCGCGCCCCGGATACACGTCCCGGAGCGACGATTGTAGTTTTACCGCAAGCGCACGGCAAAGTGGCGAGCGGGTATCGAACACGAGGAGGTGGTGTTGGTTCCAATCTATCCTAGGTTGGTTTGACTACGATGGTTTTATTGGTGGAGATGGCTATGGTATGATATAATGGAAATGGTGGTGGATGTCGGTGTCGGTGATAAAGAAATCGGTCAAATACAATATAATAAAAGAGGGAATTTGCCTTGCGGCGATCCTGTCACAATCGTCGGGCAAAGTATGGGGATATAAAATCAAATAAAGACGTCTAGGGCTAGGGAATTCCCACTACGGATCGTCATACATCATTGTAAATAGTGAATCTTAATATTACTAAACTTGCATTGAGGTGGACTAGTCGCAACTTAATGTAGAACCAAGCTCACGCTCTCGCGCTATTGCCGGTCTATAGCAAACCTAGGTTAGTGCCCAATCTCTTGCAAACCCTAACCTAAGCCGCTAGCATGAGGATCGACATCATCGTTCAATCGCCCCTCGAGCCCACTCTCGTGCAAACTCGAGTTACGATCTAGGTTGTGATAGTTCGTATTCGTCCAATTCTCTTGCAAACGAATATGTGTATAGATTTACAATTAAAAATCCTAGCTTTGGTCCAATCTCTTGCAAACCAAATCTAGAGAAACCCAATTGTAAACCTAAATCGAATATCTAGGCCTTCCCATCGATTAGAATCCAATCTCTTGCAAATCCCAAATCGATGGAAATCCCTAGCTATCCGTAGGAAATCAATCACAACCTAACCTCCTAGCAATTCTAGCAATTTAGAATTCATTCTTCACAAATATGAAATTAGATCCATAGGGTTCATCCCCAAACCCTAGAACAACAAATCTACTCTAGCATAGCAATAAGGATATGAGAATCAATAGAAATCATTGCTTGCATACAAAAAGATAGAAAAACAAAGATTCAAATAATAAGAATAGAAATACTTAGCTTTGATGAAGAATTCCAATCCAAATACAAGCTTTTTGATCCAAGAGGGGGCCTAGGGCATGGCCTAACCTCTAAAATAATCTCTAATAAAACATAATGGGGATCCCCTCTAATGGTGGCTACAAACCCCTTAAATACTCCCCCAAAACCCTAGCAAGAAACCCTAGAAAACCCCTCAAATTCGTGCCCAAAAACAGCCCAAACCGCAACTTAAAATCTGGGTCCAGGCCGCACTCGGCCGAGTGGAATATGTGACCCGGCCGAGTGGAAATTCCAGCACTGCAGCATCAACTTGCAGAAATTCCCCAGATTTCATCCGACCTCCGATTTGCACGTTCTTGGCGGCGTTGGAACCGTCATGAAGTCTACTGTCCATAAAAAATATGAGAAAAATACTTTGATTGCTGGAATGATAGCAGATTTCAAAAGAGTGAGAGGCTGTCTGAAAATCTGGGCGCTGCGTGTCCCCGGCATCACTCGGCCGAGCGGCAAATGTCACTCGGCCGAGCGGCAAATGTCACTCGGCCGAGGGGCATTTGGTACTCGGGCGGACGGCTTTCGTCACTCGGCCGAGTCGGGCTTCTGGGGCAGACTGACAGATTACAGTAAGTTGGACATTTTGGCTTGCCGTCGTCTGGGTGCCACTCGGACGGACGGAGTCTCCTCACTCGGCCGAGTCGGCATGCGATGCTCGGCCGAGTGCACGCCGATACATCTCTGTTGCGTGTCTGATCTGGCCGGTCGAGCGGGGTCTCAATGCTCGGCCGAGTGACTCCTTCACTCGGCCGAGTGGCATGCTGAAAATGCCCAATCTTCATCTTTTCGCTCCCCCGTCGCTCCTACGACGTTCTTTCTTCTTCCACTCCTCTTCCATTGCAGAATAACCCTCAAAAGGGCCATGGTTGACACTCTGGAGTGGGTGCAAATCCTCTTGATCTCACAATCGCTCCAAATCGCTCCATATTTCCTGAAATACGACAAAAACAAGAAATAGTGAAAAGTATCGCAATATTGTCGAATAATCGTGAAAAGCGTGATATGGGCGATCAAAACGGTATGCAAATATGCAGAAAAAAGGTGTAAAATATGTAATGATCAAAATCCCCCAAGCTTACCTCTTACTCGTCCTCGAGGAAGATAAGTAGAGAGACGAACTCGGGAGATGAAAATAAAGAAAATGAAACGAAAGAAAAAGAAAGAACACGAGGTGGAAGTGGTTGCTAGATTATTCTCTCAGATCTCAAGCCATAAGCTACACATCACGATAACTTGGAAAATACGAATCACATGCTATAAAGATTTCAAATCTTACATAAACATGGTACTTGCAAGCTTTTAAGAACAACAAAAGGGATTCTCTAAATTCATACAATCAATTCATATCCACGTCACACATTTCATAGGATTTAATATACAAATGTTGGTGATGCACTTTTCAATCAAGAGTTCTAAAAGAAGCATATAAGAATCACACCACGCATGCATTAGAGAATGGAATAAATCATGGCATTCACATATTTACATCGATTCATAAGAAGACTCCATAGCTAAAGTAATTTGCTAAGTTTCAGCATTATCAAACTTCCCCATTCGTGCACCTCTCCACTCTAATGTCGTACTCACTCATATGGTCAAATGAGTTCAACCCCCCCCAAGCTTAGCTTGAGGCATCGCATCTAAAAGAATATGATAGTGGAAAATGGGATTTTTGCCTTGGTTTTCCCAAGTATTTTGTGGCTCCAATAATGAGATAGAGAAACATTTTTTTTTCTTCTTTTTTTTCTTTTTGATCCTTTTTTGTTTCTCATTTTTCTTTTTGGATTTTTGTAGGAGCTATTTGATTTGTATTTTTGGTTCTTTGGCTCCTTTTTGGCTTTTTTTTGGACTTTTTGGAGCTAACTTTTCTTTTGTGGGGATTTTTGGGAAATGAATGCGATATAAGTAGCTTTAGGAGGTGAGCTCAAGTGACATGTAGAGAATAAAAAGATATATGTGGAGAAAGAAATAATGTAACACTCGGTTCACTCTAAGATGTGCACGAACGGTTCAATAAAATAATACTTCAACTAAAACTCATATGTAAGCATGGATATTCTCAATCATTTCAATAAATAGTGAAGTCAAGCAGTAAAGTTTACCACCATATCAGGCATGCAACAGAAGGTGAATAAGACAATAAAACTGATGCTTCAGATATACTAATGATGCGTGAATCTTGGTGCATTTCCAACAAAAGCATACCAAACACTAATCCATACATTCAGTTTCAATTAATATCATGCATTCATGTAGAGGAATCATCAAAAGAAATAGATTTGCAAGAACATGTGAATAGCAAGACTATGGAATACTCTAAGTAGCATGGCAATGAATAATAAGCATCGAGATGTTTGCTAAAGCAATAAGAGATATCATCATAAGGAACAAATCTAGCAAAAGAAGAGAAAGGAAAATAAAAAAATAAAAAATAAAAGAGGAACGAAAAGAAAAACAAGCACACAACATGATGCATGACCACACATAAAAGGAAAATAAGATGGAAAAATCAAAAAGATGATGCAAAAATTTTGAAAATTAAAAAAAAAACCTAAAATAAAGTAAAAATGCAACTAATACATCTAAATGGCATGGAAATGCACTCCCCCAAGCTTAAACTTCACATTGTCCTCAATGTGATCATAATGGAAGAATATGAGGAACAACGATAATAATAGGGGGGTGAATGCAAAATGATGAAATGAATGACATGAACTCCTAATGCAACTACATGCACATGCAATGATGCATGAGAGCGCTTTCGCCCAAGCTTATACCAAATAATCATATTTAAATGACTCGATCAAGAATGTCATGATTTTGCAAAGCGTGATCAAGCCAAATGAATAAGAAAGTGAGGTTTCACTTGAAAGAAATGCTCGGTGCTGGTGAGCAAAAAGGATGTGACACATCAAAATATTAAGGGGCAATTAATATATATAACGGGTTGGGGTGTAAATGATTATTGTGGCCATCATATGAGGTGATATTTATTCAAACAAATCTATACGGTCCTCTCGCTGTCGAGAGAATTCGCGTTTATTTAAAGCATAAAAATTTCTACACTACTGGATTGATATCACCTATAGCAAAAGGCGGATCCAGTATCTTTGCTGGTGCAGGCAATTGCTCCAACTGCTCCTTCCGTGGCTCTGCCAGGCGCACATGTCCACGGACACCAACGAACTCTAGCAATGCATCCTCCAGCATTCCCACAAGGACTCCACCTGTACCCTGCAGAGAATAGGATGCATCAGTTCGCTGCAAAAAATTCACCCTCGTAATAAAAGTATCCCAAAGAGGATCATCTATAGAAATATATGAAATAAATAATGGTAGACGATACTTCCCTGGAATTAATCCAATATCCTCCCGTGCTGTGATAGGTGTCTCCATGATGTCCTCTCTAAGCTGCTCAGGTAAATCTAGATCAGATGTGTGGACTTCCTCGATAGGCTCGTCAAACTGTGACATGTCCAAGCATACCTCCGGTCCATAATTGTATGTCTGCTGCAAGAGGTACGACGTGTCAAAAATATCTGAATCAAAATAAATATCAAATGGAATACATGATTCAGAAATGGAATGGGTAAAAATATCTCCCTGAGTGGGAGCAATAAGCTCTGTGGGATAGTCCTCGACGTCAGTGGAAGGATGAGGTGGCAGTGGAAGCTCAAATGGAGGAGGGTAGTGCTCGGGATCCTCATGAATGGCTATGTCCTCGTCCCGATGCATGACCTCCTCGGCGATAAACTCTGGCTCTGTGTGTGATGCCTCCTCAAAAGCATGCTCTGGCTCGACAGTGTGCTCATTTGCCTTCTCATCAACTATCAATGTAGGCTCTCTCTGGAATGGTGATGCTGGCTGCTCAGGCATGTCAACTTGTGGGGATGTATCATGTGGAGGGGAATGCCTGCAAGCAATCCGAAAAAATAGTCTATCCCCCTCAAGACTGACATGGATGTCCTCCTCAATTGTTCCTGCAGCTGAAACACGGTTCATAACAAAATCTACAAATCGTAGATCAAATGCATCATCTGCTGTAATGCTCTCTGAACCGGTGAACCTCACTGACTCCAAGAGGCCCTCCAATAAGTTCTGAAATGCTTCCTCCTCAAAATCTGTGGTCCACATAATACCATCCATAACACCTGATAAGCAAAGATAAATACCTGGAGAAAAATATCAGTGGCACAAAAGAATATGGAAATGATAATAATGGTGGCGAGGTGAAAATTTCTTTTCTTTTTTTTCAATTAATTTTTTTTTCGTAGTCTAGTCAACCTAATTGTGACAAATTGGCACCCAACGGGAAAACACCTCCCCGGCAACGGCGCCAAAAACTTGATCGCGCCCCGGCGTACACGTCCCGGGACGACGGTTGTAGTTTTACCGCAAGCGCACGGTATAGCGGCGAGCGGGTATCGAACACAGGGAGGACGAATGACCGTGCTTGCTCCTAATCAACCTGGCTATTCAGAGGGATAATTGCCTTGGGCGATCCTGTCACAATCGTCAGACAAAAGTGCGAAATATCAAATCAAATAGAGAACGCCTAGGGAATGGGGAATCCCCACTACTCACCGTATTACACAATTGTGGTTCGCCGGTATCGAAATCGCTAGGATGAGAATTTGGATGAACTAGTTGCAACTAAATGTGGAACCAAGCTCACGCTCTCGCGCTGTTGCCGGTCTATAGCTATCCTAGGTTTGGGTCCAATCTCTTGCAAACCCTAGCCTAGGGAAGCTAGCATTAGGATCAACATCATCGTCCAATTGCGCACCGAGCCCAATCTCTTGCAAACTCGGTCCACAATCTAAATTAGGATAGTTCCTACCCGTCCAATCTCTTGCAAACGGGTATCGGCGCGGAATTGCAACCGGAGATCCTAGCATCGGTCCAATTTCTTGCAAACCGATACTTCGAAAATTCGACTCCAACCCAATTCGGATTTCTAGGGCTTCCTATCGAATTGGGATCCAATTTCTTGCAAATCCCAATTGATGTGAATACCTAGCTATCCGTAGTAATTCGATCCCAATCTAATCCCTAATAACAATCCTAGCTCAATTTCTACCGATTCAACACAAATACGAAATTGGGTTGGTAGGGTTCATCCCCACGCCCCAAGACGTGGAGACTACTCACTAATCATAGCAATAGCACAATAATTAGCAATGAAATAGACAATGGAATTCATCACAACAATGATATAAACAATAAAAATAGAGTTTTTGTGGAAGAGAAGTGCAAACCAATGTAGATCTTCAATCAACCCAATAAAAATTCAAGTTTTTCTCTTCACCAATCACAATTAATAAAGCTCAAAAAGTAGACTCAAAAAGCTGCAAAAAATCTCAGAGGAGGCCCCCAAAACTAGGGTAAAAACAGAGCTTAAATAGCCCCAAAAATCGTCTAAAAATCCTGACCAAAACGCCCCTGCACAGCCTGTTTTCCGCAAATTTCGCTACAGGCAGCGCATCGCACTCGGCCGAGTGACAAAAGTCGCTCGGCCGAGTGAAAACCCTGTCAATTTCCAGTAAGTCGTGGGCTTCAGGGGTCTTCAGTTCGGGGGCGGCTCGGCCGAGTGAGTTGTCGTCACTCGGCCGATGGCTTCACTTCGCTCGGGCGGACGGGATTTGCCACTCGGCCGAGTGGGTCTTCTGAAGCTCAGATGGCCGAAAAACAGTAACTTCGGTCTTTTTGAGAGCCTTCGTCTGGGCGCCACTCGGGCGGACATGGTATCGTCACTCGGCCGAGTGGGTCTTCTGTGCTCGGCCGAGTGCACAGGTAACTCGTGTCTGAATTGGTCGGCCGAGCAGTGTCTCGCTGGTCGGCCGAGTGGCTCCTCCACTCGGCCGAGTGGGACACAAAAAATGCCCAAACTGGTCGTTTTGGCCTCCTCGTCGCTCCGGCGACGTCCATTCTTCTTCCGCTCCTCTCCAACAGCAAAATACCCCTCGGGGAGGTCGTCGGTGGCCGTCTAGATTACACGCATCTCGAGATCACTCCTAATCGCGCCAAATCACCTGAAATGCGACAAAAACAACAAATCGTGAAAAGCATCGCAATATCGTCGATATATCGTGAAAAACATGATTTGGGCGATCAAAATGGCATGCAAACATGCGGGAAAAGGGTGTAAAATAAGGAGTGATCACTAAACAATTTAGCTAGGCCCTGAGGGAGCCAGAACCTAGCCCGATCTATGCCAACTTGGGGTGGATCTGACCACCCCAAGAGGGATCTATCCTACTGCGACGAAATTAAATTACACTAAAATTACTTAGAGAACATACCCGGAATCTCAACCCTGGGGCGGGCAAGATGTACTGCACTGTCTTCTGACGCTCCTCGTAGCCGAACCGCCTTGACTCGATCCACCCGAGCCGCTTCGCACCTTCGAACCGATCTGCCCGAGCCGACACCCGTCTCCAAGCCGATCACACGCGGTAGAAGATTTCACTTAAGTAGACTCGCGTCTTAGACGTCTGGATCCAAATCCAAACATCCTTCATAGTCTTGCTAGGGCTAGTCGGGAGAATAGAAAGAAGAGAGAAAGAATGGTTTAGTCGTAGATCGAGCTTGCTCTAAAATCCGGAGCTACTCGATCGAAGACTTGGTACATTTTTCAACGAAGAGAGTGCACCCCAATTTATATAGGGAGTCGGCACTTCTCTTTTTGTTACGAGCAATGTGGGATAAAAACAAATAGAGGAGAAATTAATTTAGCTAATTTATCTTTAATTGAAGTTTAGTAAGACTTTCATAAAGGCCAACTTCAACGAATTAATTCTCTTTATCCATTAAACTTTAGACACCAAACAAGCTATCAATTCGAAGGGCTTCGAATGGTGAACGCGTAGGAACGAATGGCGACGAATTTCGACTTGTTTGACCTCTCAAACAATTGCCCAAAGATGGGCAAAAAGTCAATTTTCGTAGCCGTCATAAGGGGGTTCAAAAAGCCATATTTTAACTTAAGTTACGGGCGCGCCCGCCCAAGGCAAGAAGGGGGCGGGCATCGGCCCGCTGGACAGCGGGCGCGCCCGTCGTTTCCAGCAGGCCATGCCCGCTGAGCAGCGGGCGTGTGCCCGCTGCAATCAGCGGGTTGCACCCGCTGTCGCAGCGGATTGTGCCCGCTGTGCTGCGGGCATGTGCCCGCTGCAATCAGCGGGCCGAGCCCGCTGTTGCAGCGGGCTGTGCCCTCTGAGCAGCGGGCACGCGTGCCTGCTATTTCTAGCGGTCTGCGCCCGTTTACCCTTTGCAGATGTGCCCGTTAGCCCAAGTGGGTCTAACCCACTTCGTTTCTGGGCTCGTTTGAGCTCCGATTTGGACGCGGTTTGAACCTGTGTTTAGATCGGGACGATCCCGTTAACCAGGTTACCCTTTCCAGTGCTTTTGTTCCTACAAATATTGTCGTAACCAATTTACGACACGTTTAATCTTTATATGCATCAAATGCAACAATGTCCCTATTGCATCTATGACGTAGTCTTACAACTGGCTTGTGAACATTAACTATTCCATTTCATCGAATGAATTTCTATTATTAATCTTCCTATTACTAAGACATGAACGTTAATCGGTGTGATACCATACAGCCTGACCTTACTACAGGTTGGGGCTCGAAACCCCTAGACGACGGTCACCACGAGCAGTAGTTGTCGTCCCTGTTTCAGAATCATCATAACGTGATCGACCCATTGACAAAAGTATCGTTGGGTTCACTTTGGCTGTGTCTGTGATGAATACCATTAGCTATAGTCCCTTCGTCAAGACTGTGTCTCTGTTGGCCTAGGGTATGGTTTACTGTCAACCCCATTAGACAACATTGGTCAGTATATGACGGTCTTTGTTGTATTCATGTTGTACATCTTACAACATACCCCGGCCGAGGTTTAACACAAAGACCGTACTGAACCTGTGACACTAACTTCCCTTTAACGGAAGAGACGAATCTCATCTTAGTCATCTACTCGCCTCGAGAGCTTCAGGTGTAACCCAACCTACGATCTTTCAGCAGGCCTAGCCTCGAAGCTAGATCATAGGTCTAAGCGACACCGTTCACTCACAGGTTCGTACAAATGACTTCAGGTCTTTAAGGACCAGCTTACCTATCATCACCCTAGAGTTACTATAGACAGTTTAGTTAAAGTTAACCATTTAATAACTCTAAGTTGGTCGTTCAGTGAACTCATTCTCTAATGAGCACCTGTGTCTCGTCTCCGACTTCACCAAGTCGAATGACTATGAGATCATCATTACCCTAAGGTAAGACAAAGACACAGTGGTCTGTCCGATGTGCTGATATCCAGTTCTCGACACATCTATGACCACGAACCGTTTAAGACTTAAGTTTCTATACGGTCGCTTACTACTCATAATCGAGATCTTATCTGGATAGTAAGGACCTAACTATAAGTCTATGGATATTATCTAAGTATATTATTCATCCGAATTCATACTTAGGATAATGGACACCATATATTCTATTAACAAGACGTACACTTAGGGTAAATCGTCTTATGGGCATATATCCTCCTACATCTCCCACTTACACTTAGGCTATTTATCTCGGTATCTCATACCGTTATAGCATATCAGTCACATTGGACATTCATATGACAAACCTAAGAGTGGATCTACTAACAAGTATCTATAATGCATTTTAATGGATTTATTATGTATACATCTCTTGATCACACAAGGTCGATCCTTGAAAAATGATTTGGATCAATTTTCCTTTCTTTGTATAGCTAACAATTAGCTCATACAATCTAGATGTAGGGTATAACATTTCTATAAGCCAGTCTCAGCTCATTCCGATTTTCTTGTGTCAATATGTCAAGTACATACATGACACCCTAAGTCTCTATATCTTCGATTGAATCAAAACTATTTTGATCACTGTTTTATATAGATGATTCAAATAAGTTAGAAACCGTTTTACTTAGTCCGAGAAACCGGAACTAAGTATATGAGCTAACTCCCACTGACTTTAAGAATTATCTGGTTAAGTACTTCAATTATATATCTAAATCATATTTAGACTATATATATGAAGAGCATAACCATTTGATATGTGCTTAGATGGAACGTACTAGTGTCAGGTTGGGTTTGACGAATGAGTCATATCAAGATCGGTTTAAGAAATCTTGACATTGACTTACTCAGTCAAACGTCCTATACTGTACTTTTCCCTTAACTACTTTTAATAATAACTCTTTAAGAATCAAATGTAGTTTAATCAAGAACTAATCTTGACAAGAGTATAATTGTGATCACACACAATATATATACGCTTCTGGAACTTATATTTAACTAATATTAAGTCAGCTCCAAACAATCAAAATTTTCTGAAGCTTGGCTCGAGAATTTATGCAACCAACTCAGATAGCCACATTCACAGAAATTTAAGCCATTCGCAACAAATCACAATTTCAAAAGAAAGCACATTTCTCGAGACATTAATTCAAACAACGGATTCATAAAAATGAATCATAATTTGTTTATCAAATAAACTTTGAGTGTTAAACACTCAATCATTGTTTTAACTTAAAGAACGATACATTTTATTCAAAGAAATAAGTATCAGCTCCTTCTTCTTCATGTCTCTTGAAGTCCTCGCACGGCCCCAACAGCAACGATTGCTCAGATGCCGACCGTCCCCGAAACTTCTTCCAACCTCTGCTTCATATCAGCCACCTGTATACATTACACAGATGTCTTAGTATCTTATACTATGTGATAAAGCATTTATGGAATTAATTATGCTTTATTGAATTTAATTTTTTGTACCTGAGGTAGAGGCATCAGTATGCCCCTTCTTCTTTTCTGCAAAGTAAACCTTGCAGTTCCCCTTCCAATGGCCCATCTTATGGCAGTGAAAACACTCAGATTTCGACAGGGTCCCTTTCATCTTCTTCTTCCCCTTCTTCACCTTGGCTGGTTGTGGGACCTGCCTCTTCTTACCCTTGCCTTTTGGCTGGTCTGAAGAAGCAGAGCCAACAACCAACGCAGTCGGGTTCTTCTTGATTTCCTCAAACTGCCTAAGCATGTTGAGGAGACCAGGAAGATCTGTTTCAATACTGTTCATAATGAAACCAGTAATGAAAGGCTTGAAGGTTGGGGTTAAAGACCTAAGGATGATGTCCACAGACATCTCATTGTCCAGGACAAAACCCAACTGGACGGCATCTTCCACGTACCCGATCATCTTAATGACATGATCTTGTACGGGCCCCTGTCTCCATCTTTGTGCCCCAGAGGTTGCTCGTGGCTTCAAACTTGGCAGCTCTAGACCGCTTGCCGTATAACTCTTCTGCATTCAGAAGCATGCTTTGAACATCCAAATGTTCATGCTTCCTCTGCAATTCGTTATTCAATGACGCCAGAGTAAGGCACCTGGCCTTCTCTACATCCCTCTGGTACTCTTTGTAGGCTTTATTTTTCTCGGGAGTCGCATCTTCATCCGGCTTTTCCTGAGGGTCCTCGAACATCACGTATCCAATCCCAGCTAGAGAAAGGACTAACTTAATGTTTCTAAGCCAATCTTATAGTTTGTTCCATCAAGCATATTCTTCTCTATCATATACTTTAGACCTGAATACATTCTGCAATTTAGTAGACACTTAGTCAGTATATGTTCGTTGTATAGTTTCAATGGTTTTTAATAAAACTATATTCTCTCACTAAATTTATTAATGCCATAATAATAAAAAGTTTATTATACAATAACATTTGTGAGAGAGGGATCCGACTACCCTGAGTCTGACAACCTTAAGTGTGTCTCAACAAGTTATCCGACTCTGCGGTCGGTAGATGAACTCATCGTCAATCATATTAAATATGATCTCCTTTCGATTTTTATCCTGAGTCATTTGTGATCATGAATGTGCTCATCCAAATCACAATAGTTAGCCTAGTCGGACCCTTGTTTTCGTGTCTAGCCTGACTTGCCCCGGTGCTCGGTGTATGCACGACATGTCGGTTTGGGTCAGTTCTTAGATTACATCTTTGGTTAGACTTACGCCGGTGCTCGATGTATGCACAAGATGACGGTTTGGGTCAAGTCAAGATGTTATCAAGAAATTGGTTTCAATAAGATTACATGTTACAGCTTGAGTGTAGCTCAACAACTGTAACACAGGTCTTACAGCTGCCAACTCCTAAAACAAGGAGGGCTACAATTTATCTTGAACAAGATTATTATCGTATTTGACTTAGGTATAGTCAATGGACTTACACAGTCATGATTCGACTCCTTACGGTCCAGCGGACGTGGCCAGGGAATTGACTAAGGCAGGACCACTTGGCCATTAGACTAGCTAGGGTGGTCCAGCAAACTTAGCCAAGTACATTGACCGACATCATGATCCATTGAAGGAGGTTCATCATCCATCAACTAAATGGATTTTAATTAATACTAGTTAATCCTTATCAACTAGTGGATCCTACAATTCGAAATTTTTATGGATTTGTTGAACAATTTTTATTAGATCCTTATCAACTATAAGGTTCTTATGTTCATCGTGCTACCCCAATCTAATTAGGATTTTAATAAACCAATTACAACATTTTACAAAATTAGTCATTTAATAATAATCATCATTTAAACAATTTATGATAATGATTGTCAATAAAAGGGACTACCCTACTCTGGTATTAGGTTTTGATGTTGTATTTGTTTATTTAAAACGTAGCTTGTCACTAGTTATTAAAAATTTATCTTATAAATGTTTAATCAATTAATGGCTAAGCTAAAGGGTTCATGAATATTTTATTCATCATGTCCATGAAAACATAAACCAACTAATTTAATCACATAAATTAAAGGTTCAATTAAAGTGACATACAATGAGAACATGCAAGTTAAAATTATCTACAACATAATTAAATAACTTGCAAATCTAAAATTTAACACTTAAATTTAAAGATCTAAAATTTTAAATCTTGAAGCACTTTTATCATATAAAATTAGGTTTCATCAAATTATCAAATAATTTTAAATTCAAACCCAAGCTTTAAAATTTAACGAAAAATTTCTAAGATTAAATTATCGCATAAAATAATCTTGAAAACTATATGTAATTGAAAGAAATAAATTTATAATTCCATCTCATGAGAATAAAATTTTTCTTTATGTTACATATACTTTAAAACAATTTTAAAACAATTTAAAAATCATTTGAAATTAATTTTAAAACTTTCAGATAAAGTTTAAAAACTTTCAACCTTTATGTAACTAAAAGAAATAAATTTTCAATATCATCTCATGAAATAAAATTTTTCCTTTATGTTACATAAACTTTAAAACTTTTAAATCCTTGCTAAAATTATTTTATCTCATAAAATAAAATTTTAAAAGGCATTTAAACATAGAAGCCAAATTAAATTTATCACATAAAATTTAAAACGTCTCCAAAAAATTTTCATGTTATAAAAACAATTTTTAAAACACAAATAAATATTAAACTGATTTTAACATAAACTTAAAATGTCCGTATGTTCAAAACAAGTAATTTAAAAAATTTAAAATCGTTGCAAATATAGATCTAGAAGCATAACGTGGCTCTGATACCAATGTAGGGGTTTTGGCAGACCCTCAGAGCTCGGATCTGTGTCCGTCCTAAGTCTGACGGACCACAGAGGCATAAAGCGCAGCGGAAAAATAAAACAAGCTAGCTAAACAATTTAGCTATGCCCTGAGGGAGCCAGAACCTAGCCCGATCTATGCCAACTTGGGGTGGATCTGCCCACCCCAAGAGGGATCTACCCTACTGCGTACACTAAAATTACTTAGAGAACATACCTGGAATCTCAACCCTTGGGCAGGCAAGATGTACCGCACCGTCTTCTGACGCTCCTTGTAGGCAAACCGCCTTGACTCGATCCACCCGAGCTGCCTCGCACCTTCGAACCGATCTGCCCGAGCTGAAACCCGTCTCCAAGCCGATCACATGCGGTAAAAGATTTCATTTGAGTAGACCCGCATCCTAGACGTCTGGATCCGAATCCAAACCCCCTTCGTAGTCTTGCTAGGACTAGTCGAAAGAATAGGAAGAAGAGAGAAAGAATAGTTTAGTCGTAGATCGAGCTTGCTCTAAAATCCGGAGCTACTCGATCGAAGACATGGTGCATTTTTCAACGAAGAGAGTGCACTCCTATTTATATAGGGAGTCAGCACTTCTCTTTTCGTTGCGAGCAATGTGGGATAAAAACAAATAGAGGAGAAATTAATTTAGCTAATTTAGCTTTAATTGAAGTTTAGTAAGCCTTTCATAAAGGCCAACTTCAACAAATTAATTCTCTTTATCTATTAAACATTAGACACCAAACAAGCTATCAATTCGAACGGCTTCGAATGGTGAACGCGTAGGAACGAATGTCGACGAATTTCAACTTCATTTGACCCCTCAAACAATTGTC
This sequence comes from Scilla litardierei, assembly GCA_030789695.1. Lineage (NCBI taxonomy): Eukaryota > Viridiplantae > Streptophyta > Magnoliopsida > Asparagales > Asparagaceae > Scilla > Scilla litardierei. The sequence goes on from CM061142.1 coordinate 580,036,855, forward strand.
CAAAGATGGACAAAAAGTCAATTTTCGTAGCCATCAGAGGGGTTTCAAAAAACCCTATTTTAACTTTAAGTTGCAGGCGCGCCCGCTAGGCTTAGCGAGCGCGCCCGCCCAAGGCAAGAAGCGGGCAGGAGTCGGCCCGCTGGACAGCGGGCGCGCCCGCTGTTTCCAGTAGGCCGTGCCCGCTGAGCAGCAGGCGTGCACCTGCTGTAATCAGCGGTTGTGCCGTTGTTGCAGCGGGTCACACCCGCTGAGCAGCGGGCATGCGCTCGCTGTAATCAGCAGGTCGAGCTTGCTGTTGTAGCGGGCTGTGCCCTCTGATCAGTGGGTGTGCGCCTGCTGCTGACAGTGGGCTATGTCCGTTGAGCAGCGGGCACGCATGCCCGCTGTTTCCAACGGGCTGCGCCCGTTTACCCTTTGCGGATGGGCCCGTTAGCCCAAGTGGGTCTAACCCACTTTGCCTCGGACTATTTTTGCGTTTTTGGGCTCATTTGAGCTCTGATTTGGACGCAGTTTGAATCTGTTTTTAGACCAGGATGATCCCGTTAACCAGATAACCCTTTCTAATGCTTTTTTCCTACAAATATTGTCGTAAGCATTTTACGACATGTTTAATCTTTGTTTGCATCAAATGCAACAATTTCCCTATTGCATCTACGACTTAGTCTCACAACTGGATTGTGAACATTATCTATTCCATTTCATCGAATGAATTTCTCTTATTAATCTTCCTATTACTAAGACATGAATGCTACTCGGTGTGAGACCATGCAGCTTGATATTACTACAGGTTGGGGCTCGAAACCCCTTGACGACGGTCACTATGAGTAGTAGTTGTCGTCCCTGTTCAGAATCATCATAACGTGATCGACCCATTGACAAAAATATCATTAGGTTGACTTTGGCTGTGTCAATGATGAATACCGTTAGCTATAGTCCCTTCATCAAGATTGTGTATCTATTGGCCATAGGTATGGTTTACTGTCAACCCCATTAGACAACATTAGTCCGTATACGACGGTCTTTGTTATATTCACGTTGTACATCTTACAACGTACCCCGGTCGAGGTTTAACACAAAGACCATACTAAACTTGTGAAACTAACTTCCTTTTAACGGAAGAGACGAATCCCATCTTAGTCATCTACTCGCCTCGAGAGCTTCAGGTGTAACCCAACCTAAGATCTTTCAGCAGGCCTAGCCTCGAAGCTAGATCATAGGTCTAAGCGACACCGTTCACTCACAGGTTCATACAAATGACTTCAGGTCTTTATGGACCAGCTTACCTATCATCACCCTAGAGTTACTATAGACAGTTTAGTTAAAGTTAACCATTTAATAACTCTAAGTTGGTCGTTCAGTGAACTCATTCTCTAATGAGCACATGTGTCTCGTCTCCGACATCACCAAGTCGAATGACTTCGAGATCATCATTACCCTATGGTAAGACAAAGACACAGTGGTCTGTTCGATGTACAGATATCCAGTTCTCGACACATCTATGACCACGAACCGTTTAAGACTTAAGTTTCTATACGGCCGCTTACTACTCATAATCGATATCTTATCTGGATAGTAAGGACCTAACTATAAGTCTATGGACATTATCTAAGTATATTATTCATCCGAATTCATACTTAGGATAACGGACACCATATATACTATTAACAAGACGTACACTTAGGATAAATTGTCTTATGGGCATATATCCTCTTACAGTAAGTACCTGCCAGAAGTAAGTAGTTATCCCATTACCAAATCGTTTCACTAAGCCAACACTTAAATTCTTTAAACCCTGCACCATGCTTTTTCAGGAGTAGGACCAAGAAGAAGGAAGAGACACCATAGCCGAAATAGTAGGGACCAAGTCATTAGAAAACTTATATTTAGATTTCAAAACCCGAACTCCAAGCTAATCTTTGTAAAAGAACATTATTGTGGAACTCCATAAACCGAATACCAAGACCACCCACCCTTTTAGGTTTACATACGTCCTTCCAGTTAACCAAGTGAAGCTTCTTCTTTCCTTCGCTGCCACCCCAAATGAATGATCTATTCAACTTGTCTATCTCATTTAAGGTATGTTTAGGGAAACTGGTAGTCAACATAGCATATGTTGGAATTGTCGAGGTAACTGAGCTGACTAAAGTAACCCGACCTCCCAGACTCAAGAGTTTAGACTTCCAACCAGATAGTTTTGAACTGATCCTCTCCATCACCTCTCTATATGTTTTCTTTGAAACCCGACCATGACATAAAGGCACATCCAAATACTTGCCCAAGTCTGTCGAGAATTGGATGCCTAACGACAAACAAATGTTTAAAGCATGTCGACGTCTTGTCGCTGGAGATACAAAACATTTCGCTTTATCCAAGCTAACTTTCGCTCCAAATGAGGCACAAAACATATCCAAAATCTCTGTAACCCAGTTAGTTTGCTGTAAAGTGACTCTACCAAACAAGAAGAGATCATCTGCTAATAGTAAGTGAGCTACCGCAGGACCCCTTCCTAATCACAATATCTTGCCATGAGTTCTCCAACACTGCTTCATTAATCAGTAAGCCAAGTCTCTCCATACATAACATAAACAAATAGGTGAAAAGAGGATCCCCTTGACGCAAAACCCATTCAGGTGTAAACCATTCGAAAACCTCCCCATTCCACAGAACAGAAAGATGAGAAGAGGAGACACAAAACATAATAAGATTTATCCATGAACTAGGAAAGCTAAACAGAATTAGAGTCTCCACCAAGAAATCCCATCTAACTCGGTCATAAGCTTTCTCCAGATCTTCTTTAATTCAAAGAAACCATTCCGACAGTTCGACTTCCTAATGGTATGAATAAGCTCTTGAGCAACCAATATTTTGTCTGATGCCTGCCTTCCAATAATGAAGCTCGCTTGTAGGGGTCCAATTAGATCATTATGGAACGGTCTAATCATGTTGACGAGCACCTTTGTAACCAGTTTATATGACACACAAGACAAGCAGGTAAGACAGAATTGTTGAACCAATTCAGGTTGTTGGACCTTAGGAACAAGGACAAGCAACACCTTACAAAGCTCTTTTATAATAGTATCCTCTTTCCAATGCATCAGACATCAGCGTGACCAAAAAGTGCTTAACTGAGACGCACACTTCTTGAAAGACTCCTGCTTGAAAACCATCCACTCCAGGGGACTTCCACGGTTTTATTTGAAATAGAGCTTCTCGAACTTCCTACTCCAACACGTCTTTCAAGAGAATCCACTTGAGGAGAAGTCAAAGATGGACAGTTAGGGTGAGAGAGAAGTTGCCTGTCACCAATGTCATTTCTGCACAAGGTCTTATAGAAATCAGAAATATGATGTTGCAAAGCCTCCCTATCCTGAATCCAGTTACCAGAGCAATCTTTCAACATAGAAATGTGACTCTGACATCTTCTATATAAGGTGGACATATGAAAGAATTTAGTGTTTATATCCCCATTTAGAAGCCACTCAACCCGAGATTTCTGAGCCCAAAATACCTCTTCCTTAGAAAGTATGTTATCATACTCTACCATTAAGTCTTCTTCCAACCTGCATAACTGATGAGACTGGTGTAGAAGGAGTTCCTTCTGTACCCCGTCAATTCTACCTTGTAGCCATCGTTTTCTGTGAAATAAGTTTCCAAAAGAGTTTCGATTCCACACTTTCAGCTCATCGTCCATATGTTGCAACTAACACACCCAATCTCCGGTAGCTATATCCCATATGTCTGAAAGTGATCTTTTAAAACTATCTTCCAAGAACTGCATTGCCTGAAAACGAAATGGATTCTTAAAGGGATTCACTGGAATATGAGGTTCTGCTTGTAGCAAAAGAGGACAATGATCAGAGAATAATCTAGGCAAGTTCCAGACCAAAGCATAAGAAAAATTAGTGCACCAAGAAGAGTTAGCAACCACCCTATCCAATCTCTCATATACCCTGGCATACCCATGTCGCTTGTTACACCAAGTGAAGGGAGTACCAACGAAACGGAGATCCAAAAGTCCACAAGACGACAAGATATCCCAAAATCGTGCACATCTAGAGAAGGAAGAGAGTGCACCACATTGCTTTTCCTTAGAAGTGAGAAAATCGTTAAAGTCTCCTATGACCATACAGGGTAAGTCCACCCCAAGGAAAAATGTTCTAACTGGTCCCATAAGTGCCATCTATGAGGTCTGCTCGGAGGAGCAAACAAAACAGATAATAGAAATGTCGGCAAGCCACTTTGTCTAACCAATGCATGAATCAAATGAAAGGAAGAATAACAAATCTCCAGGTCCTGTATCATCCCAACACACCCACAATCCACCAGAATAACCTAAAGGATCCTCAGTAATAAATTTAGAAAAGTTAAGATTACTTACAACCATATGAGCTCACTCCTTAAAGATACGTGGTTCAGCAATTGTAAGAATAGATGGCTTGGCATCCACCAATACTTCATGAATTCCCCTTCGAAAAGCTCCTTTACCAGCTCCGCGGATTCCAAAATAGGAAATCCATTAATTAGATAGAGGAAGACCTATGGTATCAACATCCCTAGAGAGAGGGGGCACTGGATCAAAGAAGCATCAACCATTGCATTGAGATCCACACCATCTGATTCCATTTCCACAACTTCACTTGGCACATCTGAAGCAGCAACATCAGGTCGAATGATGGAGACATGGTGAGATCCCTTTGGGGGTTTCGACGTCGTACCTCAGCCCTGATCAAGCCTGACTGAGAAGCTCGCTCTACCGACATCGGGGTCGACCCCATCGCCTGAGTTATCGAGTTAGAGATGTTGGTTAGAGGTCGCTGAAACATAAGAAGCAGATCACAGTTCAATCGGGATGGGGGCACCGGCGTCTGATGGAAGGAAGATGGAGCATTTGTGTGCAGAAGTCCCGACGAACCATCAAAACAGGAGCACACAGCCATTATCAAGGTACTCTGGCCCACCAAGTTAACATTCACAGCAGACAATGACCCATTCACCGTACAGGCCGAAGGAGCTTTCGATATTGAAGACAAAACAGGTCCGAATGTAATCGCAAGTGTGTTTCTCCTAGGCCCAGCAATCGACATGCTCTCCTTCAGGCCTAAAAATTTCTTCCCACATGTAGCAGAATGATGCAAAGCATCGAATTCATCGGTCAACACATTCACCCCATATGTTACCGCCCCCTCAGATAAAATCGAGAATCTTAATCATGTAGCCTCAACTGCCCCAACCTTTTCGATGACTTCCCATCCCCACGACGGTTTCGACAGTCCCGGGGCACAAGCCTAGGTCCAAAGCCCTTCATCGGTGAATTCTGAGGCTGAGATGCCTCCGCCCTAGCCCCAGGTACGTCAACAGTTTGGCGACCAGAACTTTGCTGCTTGATCTCCCCATCCTACTAGTAGAATCAGCTGATTGATGAGGGCTTTCAGTATAACCTGCCTCAAACCTAGGTTAGAGATCTAAGTGACACCGCTCACGCACAGGCTTGTACAATGACCTCAAGTCAAAGGATCAGCTTGCCATCATCACTTGAGAGCTACCATTGATAGTTTTGTATGCGCTATCCATGTAGCTCTCATTGAGTCGTTTAGTGAACTCATTCTCTAATGAGCACATGTGTCTTATCTTTGATTTTGCTAAATCGAACGATCATGAGATCATCACCACCAATACTTAGTGAAGATGGAGCACACAATAGTCTATCTGATGTATTGATGTCCTTTCTCGATGCATCTATGAGTACTAACAGTTTTAGACTTATGCTACTATCAGTTGAAGCATTTCCCATGATTATTATCCTCATCTTGGTACATGTTCGACCTTGCATTAAGTCTCAGGACTTTATCTAAGTATAAAATGCTGACACGACATTATGATTATACTCAGATAAACATTACCAAATAGCATACTATCATTTTGAAAAGTTGTCCTAATTATAAATAATTGACCTCGAGGGCATACATTTCCCAACATGTTGTTTGTTAGAGCTGAGACCCATATGGTTCGACCAACATTGTTGTGACGTCGCATGACCCGTGGGTTTCAGTGGCAGAGGTCAAAGATGTAGCCATGGGCTATGCCAAGTGTGTTTGGATGTGGCACGACCAAGATTGAGTGGCAGAGGTCAAAATTGTAGTCATTGGCTACGCTAGCTTAGTTTGAACGTGGCATGACTGAGGTCTCATGCCAGAGGTTAGAGCTGTAGCTATGGTCTATGCCAACTAAATTTGGACGTGGAACGACAAAGGTTGAGTGCTAGAGGTCAGAGCTAGGACCGTGGGTCTTGACATCGGAGGCCCCAGTATGGGTGGTAGCTCTGTTAGATGCAGCATGGTCTGTGCTAAGTATTGGTTTCCCATGCTGGTTCCCTAAGGTCTAACCAGTGGGGGCCCCAACCGGGTTGGAGGACTCTGCTGAAGGTAGCAATATCGAGTGAATTATTATTTGCCCTACTTGGTCATTGAGGTTGGACCAGCAAGGCCCTTAGCATGGGGTGGGGGCTTTGTCGAAGGCACCACCATTGGGCGGAGTGTTTCTTGCATCGTTGGGTCACTGAGGTCAGACCAGCAAGGCGCCAGCCTGGTCTAAGGGCTTTACCGAAGGTAGCATCATTGGGTAGAGTGCTGCTTGCCTTGCTGGGTTGCTTTAGTTAGACTAGCGGGGGCCCCATTTTGGGTTAAGGGCTTGGATCTCCTACATTTTATGGAGCTCTGCCATGAGAGCTTAGAAATGGGGCTATGATGGCCGACCATGTCTGCACCAAGAGTTTGGCTGGGACGACTTGTGGAATTGGATGAACGGCTGATTGGTGGGCTCCGAAAGGTGCTTCTCTCAAGCGCAAGAGTCCGTTCAGGTAGTAAAATCTGGGAGTCCAGATGTCGAATCCTTGGGAGAATCTGTTGAAACCACAAGTCCAAGTCAAATAGAGTAACTACGAATAAAATCTAAGCACTTTAATAGTGATGGTGAAGGTGGTATGAAAAGTGTGTGGTGATGGGATTGTTACGTGCGATCAATGCAAACAACGACCTCTAGTTTGTGAAAAATAGATATAAAAGGCATGTACATGGCATGGGTTCATTAGGATCAGCGAATCGTAAGCTTTGGTTGATCAAATATAACACAACGAAACCTCCTTTTGGGAGCGAATCGTCGGAAGATGTCCTTTTGGGAGTTAACGCATCAATTCTAATAATATATCGCTAAAGTTGTAAACGTACATATGAAGTATGAAGCTCTCTTTTGGAGAGATCAAATCTCACCCTTGTGGGGGTGATCATCAACTAGAACAATTCTTTTGGAATATGCAAAAGTAGATTTAAGAGCGACGATTAAAACTTTAGCAAATATAGCGATTAAGCGCAATAATACAACCAACGAATACGATTCACATCACCTAATTACTCCATACCATGCACATAAAATATTTAGCTACTCATGGTGCAGAACTACACAAATTTCAGATCAGAATTCATGAGTTTATTAGCAAAATACGGAAGTTTAAGGGCAAAATACAAGCTAAAACACCCAAATACAAGCTAGAGTTGAAGAAAATATCACCAATTCTCTCTTAAAAGTCTTCAAAACTCTCTGGAAATAAGAAAATAGGCTCTGGAATTTTACAGAATTTTTGCAGAAGAAAATACGGCTCCTAAGTGCTCCAATACGCCAATTATACGCCCAAAAACCCTAGAATACGCTTAAATAATAAGATTGCGGGTTTATTGGGCTTAACGGGTTCAAACCCGCACAAAAATCGCACCCGAATCAATCTGGGCCGCAGATCTAAAGCGGGGAAAATATAGGCCGTTGGATCAATGCGGGATCTAACGTGGGTGCGCCACGTGTGCGCTGAAATTCGTGCGCCCGCTTCGATTCGATTTCAGATCGAATCTGCTTCGCTCCTCGCCGTTGGATCGTGATCGGAGCGTCCTGAAGAGGCCACGTCGCCCCGCAGAAATCTCCGTTGCTTCGTTTCGCAGCCGTTCGATCAAGCGGCGATTGGCTGAGATGGCGACGCGTGGCCATGAGATGCTGCGCTCTCCGCTCTTCGAATTCGCATCGGGATCAATCGTGGACCGTCCGATCGAGAGATCGAACGGCTGTTATCTCACCTGCTCCGCTCCGCTGAGAAACGCGTAGGAGAAAGTATCCGCCGTTGGATCATCATCCAACGGCTCTTCGTTTGCCGCGTCGCCGCAATGCTGAGCGCTGTTCCTGGCCGTTGGATATGAATCCGACGGTTTCAATGACGCCACGTCGCCCGCTAATCCCAGAGCTCGCAGCCGTCTGATTCGAGCGGGAACGCTCGAGATGAAGCCACGTGGCACGCTCTGGTTGGCCGCCGACCGTATATACGTATTTATTTGCGTATTTCCCCATTTAAATGGTATTCTGCATTCAAAAATACACAGTAATTAGCACAGGTCTCAGAAAAATACAAATAAATAGTCGTTGGAATCGTGAGATCGAGACCAAGCTAAGAAAAATATAAAAAGTGCAGAAATGCGTCGTTAAATGCTGTTTTGTGCTCAAATAGTGTGTTTTCTCTAATAAATAAATGTGTAGAAAATACGTATGTACTAGAGACCAATATAGCATCACATGAGCACAAAATAGGGCTAAATGGGGGGTTAAATACACAATATTGAACCCAAATCACACCCCCAAACTAGCGTTTTGCTAGTCTCTAGCAAAAAGAGCGATTAAAAATACGCCTAGATCACCTTATCAGATCTCAAATCATTCACCACCATACTACAACGACAAAAGAGATAACCAAACACTAATATCAATATTTCAAACTCATCAAGTAATGGTACTTGTGGGTTTTCAAAAATGAAATTCAAGCATCTCAAATGGTTATAAAATAGACTCAAATTCACTATCAATTACTTCATAGCTCATAGTACACAAAATCAATGGCCCACACCTTCAATCAAATATTTTAACTTGGAGCGTAGATGGTTCATGCAAAGCAAGCATCAAAAGTAGGATGGTATCAAGACATACACACGTCAATCTCTATTCATAGGAACTCACACCACATCTTGCATTTTCTTTAAGCTTTGGGAGTTTTCTTGCCTCGCTAATCATGCACACTTATTCTCTATTTTCTTTCGCTTTTTTCCATAGTTCCGCGTAACGCGCATCAAGCAACATTCGCGGAAAAGTATATAACTTGGATCGCTCCATCAAATAATTGAGGTTCCGGTCAATGGCTCCCAAATCAGATGATCATAGGGCATTAGGCCAAGAAGGACCCCTCGGACTGTACTACTCGAGCCAACCAAGTTATTTCTTTAATAGCACATTTATTCATTTTTTTTCTTCCTCATTCATCTCATTTTTTCCTTCTTTTGTGTGTGCATAAACAACGTGGCAAGATAACTTCCTCTTCTTTAATTTTTCACAAGAATGGGTATCCTAATCATTTCAAATGACGTGGTTCGTTTTTCTACCCAAAATCACACCAAGCATGCAAATGGCAATGAATACGAGATAAAGAACAATGCTCCAGTTAATTTATGAATTATTGGTGCATGAAATTTGGTGTGTTCCAATGAGAGCATACCACTTGCTAATCCATAATTTCTAGATTCATTAAGTCATCGATTAATCTTGCCATTGAGATGTGTAAAAAGAAATTCACCACAAGCACTCAAATTCATGTAGAATGAGATTGAAATGTTGAACAATAGTGGTGGTGGAAAATAAATCACGAGTGTACGATGGTGAATAAATAACGAGAAATTTCATCACATGAGGTTCATTTCTAGGTAAAAAGGATTTTGGTGATATTTTCTTAACTCAAAAAAAAATTTTTTTTTTCAATGCAAAAAGGGAACTAAAAAAATAAAATCCTAAAAGAAAAAAAAGAAAATAAAATAAAAATCCTAAAAGTTATTTCCCTCCCCCCAACTAAAAATAGACATTGTCCTCAATGTTAGGAAGAGGGAATCATGGAAAGAACACACCTGATTAGTTCCCACCCGAAGGTGGGTCTGTGAGATCCATGGTGCTCGCTTCCTTGGTCCAAGGCTCGTGAAAATGCTTCAATCTCTGGCCATTCACCTTGAACTCGCTTCCATCTTTTTCATTAAGTAAGAGCACAGCGCCATGTGGGAAAACTTCTTTGACGACGAAAGGTCCATACCACCTAGAGCGAAGCTTCCCAGGAAAGATGTGCAGCCTGGAATTGTATAGCAATACTTTTTGGCCTGGGGTGAACTCCCTCCTCAAGATCATCATGTCGTGGACGGATTTCATCCTCTCTTTTGATATTTTAGCGTTGTCGTACGCATTTCTCCTCAACTCTTCCAGCTCTAACAATTGCAACCTGCGAGAAGAAAAAGAGACATCAGTATCAAAATTCATTTTCTTTATAGCCCAATAAGATCTATGCTCTATCTCAACAGGTAAGTGACAAGACTTCCCAAATACAAGGCGGTAAGGTGACATCCCCAAAATTGTTTTGTAGGCCGTCCTGTAGGCCCACAACGCTTCAGGTAAGCGCAAACTCCAATCTTTTCTTGATGGATTCACCGTTTTCTGTAGAATTCCTTTGATCTCTCTATTTGCCAACTCTACTTGGCCATTGGTTTGGGGGTGATACGGAGTAGAAACTTTATGTGTGACCCCAAACCTCTTCATTAAAGTAGCGAACATGCGGTTGCAAAAATGAGACCCTCCATCACTGATCAAGGCCTTTGGCACTCCAAACCTAGAGAAAATGTTCTCTTTGAGGAACTTAAGCACAACGGAGGTGTCGTTCGACCTGCAAGGAATAGCTTCCACCCATTTAGAAACATAATCGATACAAACCAAAATATAAGCATATCCAAATGAAGGTGGGAAAGGTCCCATGAAGTCTATGCCCCCAACAATCAAATATTTCAATTTCCAAAATGGGGTTTAAAGGCATCATGTTACGTTTAGTAATACCCCCTAATTGTTGGCATGCAGCACAAGTCTTGCAATAATGAAATGTGTCTTTAAACATAGATGGCCAATAAAAGCCACTTTGTGAGATTTTTGCCACAGTTTTGTTCGCTGAAAAGTTTCCACCACATACTCCATCATGGCAAAATTGTATCACACTGGTTATTTCATGATCAGGAATGCATCTCCTAACAATTTGGTCACTACAATATTTATATAAGTACGGATCATCAAAGAAGAAATATTTTACCTCATACTTGAACCGTTTAAAGTCTTGAAGAGACCAAGTGTCAGGAGTCTTACCAGTTACCAGATAATTAACGATATCAGCATACCATGGAGAGGTGGAAACGCTAAAAAGATGCTCGTCAGGAAAGGAGTCCTTCAAAGGCACATCTGCTGAATCAAGGCTTACTGTCAATCGTGATAAGTGGTCAGCTACTAGATTCTCCACGCCTTTCTTGTCCTTGATTGTGACATTGAACTCCTGCAACAATAAAATCCATCGTATCAATCGAGGCTTAGCATCTTTTTTAGACAATAAATATTTTAAAGCAGAGTGATCAGTATATATCAAAATTGGTGATCCCAGAATATAGCTCCTGAATTTTTCCAACGCGAATACTACAGCAAGCAACTCCTTCTCTGTGGTCGTATAATTCCTCTGAGCATCATTTAGTGTCTTGCTGGCGTAGTAAATCACTACTGGAACTTTGGCTTTTCTTTGGCCTAGGACTGCACCAACTGCGTAATTGCTTGCATCACACATTATTTCAAATGGTAGGGACCAGTCTGGCACCTGCAAAATGGGAGCAGAAATCAGCAACTTCTTTAAAGTTTCAAAAGAAATTTGACACTCAGGTGTCCAAATAAAGTCCACATTTAAAGTAAGTAAGTTGCAAAGAGGGCGAGATATGGCGCTAAAATCTTTGATGAATCGCCTATAAAATCCTGCATGTCCCAAAAATGATCTGATGTCCTTCACGCATTTAGGACTTGGTAGCTTCTCAATTACTGCTACCTTGGCTCTGTCTACCTGTATACCATCTTTAGAAACCAGGTGACCTAGGACAAGTCCCTCTGTGGTCATAAAATGACACTTCTCCTAATTCAATAGGAGGTTCTTTTCAATGCACCTGTCAAGAACAAGAGCCAAGTTAGCTAAACAATCATGAAAAAGAGCTACCATATACTGAAAAATCATCCATAAATACCTCAACGATTTTCTCAACCATATCATCAAAAATACTGAGCATGCATCGCTGAAAAGTAGCTGGAGCATTACATAAACCAAACGACATTCTTTTAAATGCAAAAGTACCAAAGGGACAGGTAAAAGTGGTCTTTTCCTGGTCCTCAGGTGCAATCTCAATCTGATAATAACCTGAATAACCGTCTAGAAAGCAATAGTACTCATGTCCAGCTACCCTCTCTAAAATTTGGTCAAGAAATGGAAGAGGGAAATGATCTTTTCTAGTTCGGGAGTTCAACTTCTTATAGTCTATGCACATCCTCCAACCTGTGGTGGCTCTAACTGGGATAAGCTCATTATTCTCATTTTTAACCACGGTGAGGCCAGACTTTTTAGGAACAACCTGTGTAGGGCTAACCCACTTGCTGTCAGAAATAGGATAAATAATGCATGCATCTAATAATTTTAGTACCTCGCCTTTCACCACTTCTTTTAATGTTGGATTTAACCTACGTTGCATTTCTCTAGTGGGTTTTGGCGTCATCCTCTAAATAAATATGATGCATGCATACAATAGGGCTTATACCTTTTATGTCAGCAATGGACCAACCAATAGCACCTCTATGTTTCCTCAGCACATCAAGTAAAGAGCTTTCCTGTTCTAAAGTAAGTTTAGAAGATATTACCACAGGGAAGCTGTTTTCATCTCCAAGAAAAGCATACTTAAGATAGTCAGGAAGTGGCTTCAACTCTGGCTTTGGATCCTCCACCTCAGATGGAATTTGAATTGATGCATTAGGTGGCAAAGCCTCAAACCTAGGCTCCCATACCGCATTGAGCTCCTTCACGTTCTCCTGCACAAAAGACATGTCATCAGAATCACCAATAAAAGTCTCAACAATAGAAGCATCATCACAAAATTCAGAACAAATATAATCATCCACCAACGAATCAATCATATGCACCCTCTCAATCTCATCATCTACATGTGGCAACTTGCAAGTATTAAAAATATTCAAGTCCAAAGTCATGTTGCCAAAAGTTAGTTTCAGTTGACCATCTCTACAATTTATTAAAGCATTGCATGTAGCTAGGAATGGTCTACCTAGGATGATAGGAGTAGCATTGGCAGTTTGGGGTCCCTGGATGTCTAGAACTATAAAGTCCGCGGGGTAGTAAAATTTGTCCACCTGAACGAGGACATCTTCAATGCATCCCTTTGGAACTTTAATAGATCTATCAGCTAGTTGCAATATAACAGATGTAGGCTTTAGCTATCCTAACCCAAGCTGCACAAAAATAGGATATGGCAATATATTGACACTAGAACCTAAATCCAATAAAGCATTTCCAATTTTCTTAGTGCCAATGGTGCAAGTGATGGTGGGTGATCCAGGGTCTCTAAATTTAGGTGGTGTATTTTGTTGCACAATAGAGCTAACCTGTTCAGTCAAGAATGCTTTCTTTTTCACATTTAACTTTCTTTTAACAGTGCACAAATCTTTCAGAAATTTAGCATAGGCATGTATTTGATTAATAGCATCAAGCAATGGAATATTGATCTGGCACTTCTGAAAAATTTCTCGAATCTCAGTTTGATACTTATCTTTGCTATTCTGAAGTAGCCGATGAGGGTAGGGTGCTGCAGGTACATATGCTGCGGGTTCCTTCTCTTTAATGATGCTTTTGCTCACACCCACGTCCGTGCTCTCTTCCTGCACCTCCTCTTGTTCTTTAATTCCCTCTTCTTGGATCTGTATTCCCTCTTCCTGCTCAGCTTGTCTGCTCGGCGGATCAGGCTTCTGAATCTCTTTTCCACTCCTCAAGGTGGACACCGCTTGGCAAGGCTTCATATTATTTCCTGCAGAAGAAGATGAGCCCATATTAGGATTTGGAATTGACTGAGATGGAAGCTTACCTTTTTCTAATGTCGCTGTAAGCCTCACCAAACTCTCGCTCATCTGCTGATTCTGAGTCTGCTGAGCCTGAAATTGATCCTGCTGTTGTTGCATCTGAGCTTGTTGCAATTGGATAAGTTGCTGAAGCGCATCGCCAAATGGTTGCATCTGCTGTTGTTGCACTGGCTCATGGTCCCTCCTCTGGTTCCCACCTTGATAGTTGTTGTTGTTGTATTGAGGTTGTCGAAACTGAGGGGGAGCCTGCTGCTGCTGAGTCTGCTGATTGGGGCCCCAGTTCAAGTTTGGATTGTTGCGCCACCCCTTGTTGGAATTGAAGTTCTGGTAATTCGAAGAAACTTGATTCACCCCAGTAGGATTTCCTAGCATGCTCTTCAAGGCTGGAAGTGTGGGGCATGCACTGGTGTCATGGCCACTGACGTCGCAAAGTGCACAAATCTGCTCTATCTCAACTGCCTTGGCCTCTTTCAAATTCATTGCATGAAGCTTGTTTGAGATCATGGCCTCCATCTTTGCCTCCAACGCATCCTCTTGCTTCATATTATAAGCCACTCCTCGCGTAGGCTGGGATGGTGCAGAATGGCCTCCTCTCTCGTAGTCTGAAGTGGTGTCCCATGTCTGCGCATTTTCTGCTATCTCCTCCAGGTACGTCCAAGCTTCGTCTGGCTCTTTATCAAAGAATCCTCCATTGCACATCATCTCTACAAATTGCTTCATTTGCGGCTGCAGTCCATCGTAGAAGAAGCCAATAATCCTGCTTTTGTCGAAGCCATTGTGCGGACATGCGAGCAGCAACTCATTGAACCTTTCAAATGCCTGGTAGAATGTTTCCTCGCTTTTCTGGGCAAAGTTCATAATCTGCCGCTTCAGTCCATGTGTCCTGTGAATAGGAAAAAACTTCTTTAGAAATTCAGCCTGCAAATCAATCCATGTAGTAATAGAACGTGATGGCAATGCATTCAACCAATTCTTAGCTTTGTCTTTCAATGAAAATGGGAACAGTTTAAGATATACCATATCCTCGCTAGTTTTCCCATCAAAGCATGTCAAGCATACCTCCTCAAATCCTTTAATATGAAGATATGGATTTTCCTTGTCTAACCCATGAAAGGTGGGTAAGAGTTGGATCACCCTAGGTTTAAAATTGAAAGAATTTGCATCGTTAGGTAAAACAAAGCATGAAGCAGTGCTAGTTCTAGTGGGTCTGAGTAAATCTTTTAAAGTCCTAGGCACTCCAGGTTGCACATTATTCTCGTTATTGTTGCTAAAATTTTCATCCATATTATTATTAGCCATATCAAAACGTCGAGTCAACCTATGTGTCCTAGGAGTCATATGCCACATAAACTAGCATAAATATTTTTTTATGAAAGCAAACAAAAGTTTATATACAATAAAGTGGAAGGATCTCACCGAAGGTCCTCTGAATGAAATAAACCGTAGTAACAAACCGTTCTCCCCGGCAACGGCGCCAAAAACTTGGTGGGCTCTGAAAGGTGCTTCTCTCAAGCGCAAGAGTCCGTTCAAGTAGTAAAATCTGGGAGTCCAGATGTCGAATCCTCGGGAGAATCTGTTGAAACCACAAGTCCAAGTAAAATAGAGTAACTACGAATAAAATCTAAGCACTTTAATAATGATGGTGAAGGTGGTAAGAAAAGTGTGTGGTGATGGGATTGTTACGTGCGATCAATGCAAACAACGACCTCTAGTTTGTGAAAAATAGATATAAAAGGCATGTACATGGCATGGGTTCATTAGGATCAGCGAATCGTAAGCTTTGGTTGATCAAATATAACACAACGAAACCTCCTTTTGGGAGCGAATCGTCGGAAGATGTCCTTTTGGGAGTTAACGCATCAATTCTAATAATATATCGCTAAAGTTGTAAACGTACATATGAAGTATGAAGCTCTCTTTTGGAGAGATCAAATCTCACCCTTGTGGGGTGATCATCAACTAGAACAATTCTTTTGGAATATGCAAAAGTATATTTAAGAGCGACGATTAAAACTTTAGCAAATATAGAGATTAAGCGCAATAATACAACCAACGAATACGATTAGAATCACCTAATTACTCCATACCATGCACATAAAATATTTAGCTACTCATGGTGCAAAACTACACAAATTTCAGATCAGAATTCATGAGTTTATTAGCAAAATACGGAAGTTTAAGGGCAAAATACAAGCTAAAACACCCAAATACAAGCTAGAGTTGAAGAAAATATCACCAATTCTCTCTGAAAAGTCTTCAAAACTCTCTGGAAATAAGAAAATAGGCTCTGGAATTTTACAGAATTTTTACAGAAGAAAATACGGCTCCTAAGTGCTCCAATACGCCAATTATACGCCCAAAAACCCTAGAATACGCTTAAATAATAAGATTGCGGGTTTATTGGGCTTAACGGGTTCAAACCGGCACAAAAATCGCACCCGAATCAATCTGGGCCGCAGATCTAAAGCGGGGCAAATATAGGCTGTTGGATCAATGCGGGATCTAACGTGGGTGCGCCACGTGTGCGCTGAAATTCGTGCGCCCGCTTCGATTCGATTTCAGATCGAATCCGCTTCGCTCCTCGCCGTTGGATCGTGATCGGAGCGTCCTGAAGAGGCCACGTCGCCCCGCAGAAATCTCCGTTGCTTCGTTTCGCAGCCGTTCGATCAAGCGGCGATTGGCTGAGATGGCGACGCGTGGCCATGAGATGCTGCGCTCTCCGCTCTTCGAATTCGCATCGGGATCAATCGTGGACCGTCCGATCGAGAGATCGAACGGCTGTTATCTCACCCGCTCCGCTCCGCTGAGAAACGCGTAGGAGAAAGTATCCGCCGTTGGATCATCATCCAACGGCTCTTCGTTTGCCGCGTCGCCGCAATGCTGAGCGCTGTTCCTGGCCGTTGGATATGAATCCGACGGTTTCAATGACGCCACGTCGCCCGCTAATCCCAGAGCTCGCAGCCGTCTGATTCGAGCGGGAACGCTCGAGATGAAGCCACGTGGCACGCTCTGGTTGGCCGCCGACCGTATATACGTATTTATTTGCGTATTTCCCCATTTAAATGGTATTCTGCATTCAAAAATACACAGTAATTAGCACAGGTCTCAGAAAAATACAAATAAATAGTCGTTGAAATCGTGAGATCGAGACCAAGCTAAGAAAAATATAAAAAGTGCAGAAATGCGTCGTTAAATGCTGTTTTGTGCTCAAATAGTGTGTTTTCTCTAATAAATAAATGTGTAGAAAATACGTATGTACTAGAGACCAATATAGCATCACATGAGCACAAAATAGGGCTAAATGGGGGGTTAAATATGCAATATTGAACCCAAAACACTGATCTATACCATAGAGCCGCACCATGAGCCTGGGCATGCCGACCTCTAAGGTCGTTCTCGAATGTCTACTGTTGAGGTCGTTCTATAGTTCATAGCTGCTACTGAGCTGACCTCGGGTGTAACCACTAGGGTCGTCCTTATAAAGCGTAGATTGTTAAGGAGCAGATCGCGACTGTAACCGCTAGGGTCGTCCTTGTGTAGCGAAGCTGTTAAGGAGTCGGCCTCATGGTGGTTATCCTTATGGAGTATAGCTGCTAAGGGGCCGACCTTGGGTGTAACCACTAGGGTTATCCATGTAGAGTTTACCTCGTTAAGGAGCTGACCCGGGGTATTACCGCTAGGGTTGTCCATATAGAGTGAAGCTCGCTAAAGAGTAGACCTAGGGTAGTCCCCGAGGACTCATACGATTTTCTTCTCATGCATTATTTAAGGTGCCTTGATCGTGGTCATCTGTCACACATCCCCCCTTGAAGGGAGGTTTTCAAGGCTAAAACTTTCCAATGGGGTGTTCGATCTCCTTTCTCGGGTCAAATCCATGACCATCTCATGTAAAGCTTGAACTGAATAGACCGGATCTCTCGCATCTCACGGAACTCCATCGTGAGAGATTGGAAACTGGTTTCTGAGGGAACATCATGGGCTTATAGGGGTGTACCACTAGTGGATCAGTTGTCCTCCTTAGACTGGATTCCAAGCATACCGATGGGTCCACCTCTAGTGTTCTTCTTGCCCTTTGCCATTAGAGTGGATGAAGAAAATGCTGAAGATGATGTTGATGAGATGCTAAAGAAAATGCTGGATAGCCTATGTAATGAATGATGTCATAAGGCCATTTCTCTAGCGCCAACTGTTAATGCTTAGAATCTCACAGAGTCTGGATCCAGCTGCTAGGTCGAGTATTCACACAACAGACAGCCTGAGCAGGGTTTTGTCAGGCCAAGAAAGACTCCTTCGCAACCGATTGAAACGGGGAGAAAACGCATCAGAGTTGAATCAAAGGGCCAACCCCCTCTGTTTATTCTGACACGATCTCACCATTTCAGGCGACGATGAAGGAGTCATTCTTGGCCCGATGAAACCCTGTCCGAGCTCTCTGTTGTGTGAATACTCGACCCAGCAACCAGATCCTGGCTCCGCGAGATTCTAGGCATCAACGTAGACTTTGGTCTCTTGTTGACCATCTATGCATGTGTGGACCTGCTCTCGTCTTTGGTACATGTATACACCATTAATATATGGATAGAAGAGGCTTGGATATCTCCCGACCTAAAACCCATTCATCGCCATGAAGGGGTTTGTTATGGGTATATCTATTATACAAATGCAGACCTTTTTTGAATTTTGTCCTACGTGGTCATGTTTGACCCAGTCATATTTTGGGTTGCTGACTAGGACGCTGATTAAGATAATGGACGTGTTTGTAATTTTGGAGGGAAGAGTTTGAATTTGTAACGCCCCGCTTCCCAAAAGACACCGGAAGCGAGAACGTTACGCGGTCCGCTTGAACTGGAGCAGTGAAGCTCGAGTTCAATAAGTGTCTATGATAAAAACACAGAGGAGGTCCTTGCATTTGCGTATCAGAACAACCAGAAAACATTTCAAAAGGTAAAAGCCACATCCAGAGATATAATGTTCATACACGAAATTAAACAACAAGCCACCGCTGGGCTAAAGTAGCAACAAGGAAGTAACGTATACAAGCAATAACAACAAAGTCTGAAAGTAAACTAAAAGGCAGCAACAGTACGAGTCTACTAGTCCTCTGTGGGGAGAGGCTCAACGTCTGGGGCGAACTCCTGGCTCTCCAAGTCAGGCGTCACGAATGGGTCTTCTGGGTACTCAAGCTCAGAATCTGACATACATCCACAAACATGAATGTATGTCAGTAAGGGCTGCAAGAAGAGGTTAGCAACCTAAAACAAGATATACAAATGATATGAATTTTAAAAGACATTTAAAGAATTAAGAGCGACAACTGCAACAAAAATTAACATGATAATTATAATGAACGAAGGCATGACATTCCTGGCATGCAGTTCTAAGCAGTTTCAAGAAGTAAGGTAAGTTTTGTTTGAGTTCGTTAGCATGTCAATTTTCATGAGATCAAGTTAGCATTGCAAGTTTCATGTCAATAGTTCACATCTATCATAGGGTTCTCGCCTTTAGGTCGTGATGAGTAAGTCATTCTTCTCACGGGGGCTTACCGTGATTGACGCTAACTCATCGCATACAAGTGGTACTCTTGAAGAGAGGACCCTTTCATACGCCTAGTGGCCGCTCAACCCTAACCCCACCCCAATTTTGTAATGGAACACGAGCCAGCCTAGTCGACTCACACGACATCACGAATTCACGATTCCGCCTTCGAGGCGCACGATTTTCACGATGTCTCAACTTGTTAAACATTTCAAGACTTGCAAAAATTTAATGTTATCGATATTAATTTGTTATTACAACATTTCCAATACGCAAAAGTGGGTTGAATAACATTTACAACAATTTTAACATAACATTGAACATGAGATTTACCGAACAAGCTAAAGAAACAATTTTTCTTCATTATTGTTTAAAATTAAAGTATATCGTGTAATATGCCGTTGGATCACAAATTTCGTCCAGATTATCATGGCATCATTTTCATGCGTCATTTCACGTGTGGTTTTCAAGTTATACAGCAATAAGTAAAAGTGACAGAAAAACTATTAGACTTCAAAAATTCATATCAATTTACATACTTGCCTGTTATTGGCGTTCTTGGTGTCGTCGGAAATGTCTCAACAGGTACTACGCTACGGTGATGACGGTTCGCTTGTTTGACAAAACGTAAAATCAGATTAAGCATTTTTCGATCATAACAAATTTATAAAGAGCTCCTACGACGTCTAATCATCGTTTTTATTAAGTTTTCTAATTTACGGTGTGGGTTATAAGTTGTTTAAGGGTAGATCTACTAACCTTAAGTGCAGTGAAGGATCGGAATGCAGCGATGTGTAGCGGCGACACGTACGGCTCCAAAACAGCGACGTTGAGTGTCGGGGGTGGCGGAAGAGGCCGCTCGGGTTGAGGATGATGATCGATGTGGCTGCGCGCAGGTCCGTGTGGCTGTCAGATCTTTAGACGCGGGTTGAAGGAGCTCCTGGGCATGCGTCGAATCTGGCGTGGCGTTTGCATGCGTGGAGGGGCAGTAGCTCACGGCCTCGGCGCGTGTTGGTGTTTCTGGGCGTGGGGAAGAGCGATAGGGCGAGGGGAGATTGTGCGGGGGTTGCTGGGTGAGAGATGGGGTGTGGGCGATGCGTGGAGGTGGGTTAAGCATGAGCTGGGCGTGGGGGAGTTACTGTCGCCGGCGGTTTGGGCAGAGGGTGACAGTCCGAGGTGAGGGGGAGATGAGGAAGGGTGGCGGCGTTTTGGAGCTCGGAGGGGAGGCGTGGCCTATGGATTTGCGGCGAGGATGGGATGAGCTCACGTGAAGATGAGCTGGGTGATCGCAGCTGCCGGTGGGGCTCCGGGTTGTGCGAGTTTCGTGTATGGAAGAGGAGAAGAGAGAGGCGCAGTGGGTGTTTGGGTGGGGCTGGGCGGCGACGGGAGGGGATGCCGGCGTCGAGACGTGGAGAAGTCGGGCTGTGGCTCGGTTGCATGGAGGAAGGAGGAAGGGGGTCTGCGAGATGCGTCGATGGCGAGGAGGCCGCGCGTTCAGCTCTTTCGCGTGGAGAAGATGAGATAGAGAGGGGCGGCGCGTGTAGTAGGGTTGAAAGCAGACCTAGGGTTATATATAAAGGAAAAGTAGGGTGAGGCACTAAGGCTGCTGTGTCCTAGGGTTAAAAAATATTTAACTTTAGGGTTAAAAATGAGTTATGTAAAGGACGCGTGAATAGGTTTCCTCTTTTTTTTGGGTTAGGTCTGCTGTAGGAGCTAATAGCCTAGGGTTATACCATGTAAGTTTGGGTGTGGGGCTGTGAAGAGCACGTGAAGGGTTGCTTAGGTTCGGCCATATGGTTTTAACCAAAAATTAAAGTTATAATAGGAAGTTTGAGTAATAAGAAGGATTGATTGAGTTTTAATGGGTAAATTAATATATGTTTAAAGGGGTTTTAATAGGAAAGTTTTCATTTGGCAATTAAAAGTTTAAAAAGATTTTGAAAGTTGAATTTGAATTTAAAATTTGAAATTTGAGTTTTGAAAAGTTAAACTAATTATATAGAAATATTTGAAAATACCTATTAATGGATTTATCTAAGTTAGTTTAAAATAATGATGATAATAACAATATGTAGAAGCTTGAAGTGGAAATGGGTACGTGGAAACATGGACATATACGCCTAACTATGGATACGAAGAAGAAAAAGCACACGGTAGAATACGGATAAAACGCATCGTGAAAACTGGTCGTTACAGAATTGTATTTGGGTAAACTAAATTTTAGAAGTGACTAAAATTTTAAACTTAAACTAAATTTTCTAGGGAAACTAGATTGTGGAAACTGAATCTGGAGGGAATTAAATT
This sequence comes from Scilla litardierei, assembly GCA_030789695.1. Classification (NCBI taxonomy): domain Eukaryota; kingdom Viridiplantae; phylum Streptophyta; class Magnoliopsida; order Asparagales; family Asparagaceae; genus Scilla; species Scilla litardierei. Next base: position 580,058,743 of record CM061142.1, read on the forward strand.
GGGGGAACTAAAATTTTTGGGAAAAACTGAATAACAATTATTGAGATTTAATCATTGTTGTTCGTTTAAAATTAGGGTTTTAAACAGGATCCAAGATTTTAATGGAGAAATATTTTAAATGAACGATGGACCTAAATTTTGGGAGTACTAAAATTTTTGTAGAACTAAATAACAATTATTACAATTTAATTATTGTTAGTTTAAAATTGAGGGATTAAAAATTTTGAAGGGGGCAATATTTTAATTTTTAAATGAGTTTAAATCTTGATGGAACTAAATTTTAAGGGAGGTCCTATAATTTTTGGGAGAACTAAATTCTTTTGTGGGAACTAAATTTTGAGAGGACCTAAATTTTTTGGGAAAACAAAATAACAATTATGCCAATTTACTTATTGTTATTCTTCTTATGAATCATCATCTAGGAGAGGAACCCCCAACTCTTTATTTATAGCATATTGAGGAGCCTACATAGATAGGATACAGAAGATATGGGCATATCTATAAGATAGTCATGATCCTAACCAACTCTGGTATTATCCATTCACAACACTCCCCCTTATCCAGCCATAGGTGTGGACTCTGCTCATGAATACTTCAGGATTCTTAGCGTAGTAGGAGTCTCACATGGGGTGGATACTACAGGATCCTGAGTTGGTGAGGTTTACCTCGTTAAAACCTTTAGCTATGGAAAACCCTGTGGGAGAAACCATAGTTAAGGAAAAAGAGTACATACGCTCTCTAACTCCCCCTGATTTGTACAAGCGACTGTGCTCATGAACACTTCGGGATTCTGAGCGTCACGAAGGGATGGATACTTCAGGATCTAGAGTTGATGTGATTTGTCCCGTTAAAACCTTTGGCTATGGAAAATTCTGTGGAAAAAACCATAGCTAAGGGAAAAGAGTACAAATTCCCTCAACTTGCCCTGATCTGTAAAAGCCCTTAGGCTTTCAGATCTCTTAGGCTTATCTCATCACTCCTATTTACAACATTCCGAAGATATACACAGATTACAAATATTATCACCATTAAGCAACTGCTGAATCCAGAAACTTTGGAGAGGTGTGCTAAGTTTCGTTGCCTTTGATGTGGTCAGCTCCACAATACCAGCCTCTATCCCAATCGTCACTGGGATGTGATGTACTACCAGGCACCGTCAAATACACCATTGGTGTGGTGAAAATATCGAAATGATAGGATGATGTTGCCTTCATAATTTGCTTTGCAGATCTGCATTAGATGGCCATCCCACTGTGGGTACCCAGTCTGTGATTTCTCAGTAAAGGGATCTGACTTGTTAACCTGCATTAGCATAAACATGGAGGATGATACTTTATAATGTAAGCCTAAATATTTCGACCCTTGGAGGAAGCGTAGAAGATGCTTAACTCCGGTCTAATGGCCCCTTTTAAGTGCCTAATTATCTTTGGCTAATGAGTTTACTGCAACTGCTATATCAGTACGTATGCAGTTAGCCAGGAGTGCCTGATTGCACTTAGATAAGGGACTTTAGGACCAATTATATACTCCCCCTCTTTCAGCGATCGGAAGGGGTCTTTTTGTACATCCATAGAGTGTACTACCATAGGTGTACTTTGGATGACAATGGTCCTTTAATTTCTTCAACGCACTTCTGGACGTATGTAACAGGATTCTATTAAGATAATAAATCTGTGAGCCATGACTTAATTTATTTTTGCCTAGGTCTTTCATTTCATGTTTAATAGTCAGGCTTGAACAGATATTTCGGTTTTCTCTTCTGGAGATCCGATGAGATTTAAGTTGTTTACAACTATGACCCCAAATCCTGTTCTTTGCTGAGATGCAAAGACAACCCTTAATAGGAATCATTGCTTTGTCAAGTGATTCTCTTGGTTGTACATTATTTATTATTCTTATTGTTTTTATTCAATAGAATAGATGTCTCGAAGTCTATTAAGGCAATTAAGGAAATGTGGAATTTATCTTTACCAAGATATCCACAAAGGTATGCCGTCACAACATCCAATAATAACATATCCAAAATTTCCTTTGCCAAATCGTAAGGTTTTCGCATCTTATAACTTAGGGAATCTGATGCATCATTTATGAGTTATGATCATTTTAATTTGTTCATTCCCTAGTTTCAGTGAAATTTTCCTTGGGCTATAGGTTGTACCTTATAGCATACGATCTTGTATTTATTTTTCTTATGTGTGCAATACTAAATTTACCCACAGTTTGACACCTTTTGGTGTCTGGACTTCAGGTTCGAACATTTCACGTTTCATAAGTGAGTCCAGCTCATCTTTTATTGCCACGTTTCATATTTGGCCAATCTCTACATTTGCATTTTAGCAACAGAGTATGAAACGATATTATATAAATATCATCGCTTTTGCGATGTATATGGAAATAAGATACGTGAATACATTGTCGACAATTATGTTCTTTCTGTCCAACACCTCCCCAGTACGTACAACACTTACTTTCATTTCAGTTTTTTCCGGCAGTTCCTCTGCAGTAGATTTCGGGAAGGGTGAGGTTGTAGACATGAGCTCATTATCCTGTGGAAGTATTGTCTCAAGGTCTCCAGATATTATTCTTTTTCTTAGATTTCTGTTCTTGGAGCCTAGTGGCCTGCCTCTTTTCTGTTGAGGATCAGCCACTTCTGCTGCTGGTGGATTGCATCCATTCTCGGGGAAGTCAATCCAAGCTGGAGTATTTGCAGCAAGGATGTGTGATCTGACAATCTTCTGGTTGTCAGTAAATGATTCCAGTAATTGGTGAACATTGTTCTGTATGTGGAGGATCTTCAGGATCTCATTTTCGCATTGTATTGTTACCGGATCATAGTGGGTCAAACTTTTTGTATCCCACGTTATAATTTGCTTTGCACCAGATTTTTCAGTATCTGGGCCTATTTTGGGGAAACTCGTCTCATCACAATCTTCAATATGTGCCTTAAATATGTCCCCTATTTGAGGTTCCAGGTATCTTATAATTGAGGGTGATTCAAACCCTACATAGATATCTAAGTGACGTTGAGGTCCCATTTTTGTCCTCCGTGTGGTGCGATGGGGATTTAAACTGCGCGACCGAAGATTCTCAAGTGAGAAATGTTCGGTGGCATTCCATATGCAAGTTTCATTGGAGACTTTAACCTCCAGAAGGTCTTATTTTCATTTACGATGCAGCATGCAGAATTTGCATGTCCCCATGCATCCACCAGCAATCGGAATTTCATTAACAATGGACGTGCAATCCATTGGAGTCTATTTATCAGTGACTCTGCCGATCCATTTTGGGTATGAACATGCGGCACTGTATGTTCATTTTTATTCCCGTTGCTTGGCAGTACTCTTGAAATGACCGAGAGGTAAATTTCCAACATTAACCAGACTTATTTTATTTATTTGATTGTCTGGAAAATGTGTCTGCAACATTATTATTTGTGCCAATATCTTTGGAAAAGCTAGGTTGCGGGACGATAGTAGACACACATACGAATATTTTGAGGATGCAATTATCGGTACAACAAAGTACCAAAATATCCCACTAGGGGGGTGGATTTGTCCACATCTATCTCCTTATATTCTTTTTGCGGAAGCGTTGATATTCTTTGTCAACTTTTAGTAGAGATGGCCTTGTAATTTGTTTTCCCTTATAGCAAGGGATGCGAGGGAATTCTCCATTCTGAAGAATCTTCTGGTTCTTCAAATCATATCCATAGGATAAGATGCTGTGCATCATCACTGATCCAGGGTGGCCAAGTCTATAATGCCAAAGTAAAAACTTGACTGATGTCGGGCACTTCAAGTGCTCCGTTAAATTTGCTTCCTCTCTCCGAATCTTTGTATGGTAGAGGCCTTAAATGCTCTCAAAATGTTCAAGTATGGATTTTACTCCTTTTTTCTTGAGACGTTACATACAATAATTCTTTTTCATTTACATTTGCTGTTTCCAAATGGAATCCATTGAAACGGATGTCCTTGAAACTTAGCAAGTTTATGTTGGAATTCGGAGAGATTAGTGCATCCTTTATTTTTGTGTCATTTGGGAGCAACATTGTTGCATTCCCAGAACCTTTAGTATGGCCCTGATATTGAGATTTGATTTGAAGGGTCGTATGTGTTTATTTATTGTCTAATAATCAGTTATAAGAGCAGTTCATCTATTGAAAGATGAACCATATAGGCACATTTTCATAGAAACATTTTCATTCAAAATCAAATTACACAAGTCAAAAAGCTCTCGTAACATGAAATGTTCTTAAAACAAGTACCTAAGGTAAAAATAGAAGGCTAATCAAGCAGGTCTTCATTTTCGAAGTCGTCAGCTGTAAACTTGACTGGAGCATTAGAGGTCACCAGGTTTGTTTCAGTTTTATTTTTCTTGTTTTCTTTATACGAATCCTGGAGATGCTACAAAGTTCGGTACACTCTGGACTAGTAGCCTTTCATGCCACATCTATGACACTGGTCTTCCCAATCTCTCTTGGGTGGGGAGTGTATCATTTCTATTTTTGTCATTTCTGCGCCAAGTGAACTTCCACCTCCCTTCATTTCTTTGTTGATAGACTTGGCCCCTGTCCCCCTTGTTCTGTCCCCCTTTTCGTGGTCTTTCTTATCGTTTATTGTCTCTCTTCTTTTTGGAAAAAGAAGATGCATTGTGAGTTTCTGGTAGGGGCAGTGTCAGGGGGCGCATGTTGTGCGTGGCAAGGAGAAGCTCTCTGTTTTGTTCAGACATGAGTAAACATGACAGCAGCTTAAAATACCTTGTGAATTTGTGTTCATGGTATTTACTGCATTAGTATCGCATCTTTCTCATAGAAAGACGTGTACGTATTTACCAGCATGCGATCTTCTGAGACTTTTTGACCACACAAAGGCATGAGGTGATGCTAAAGAGAGCTGAGTTGTACTTAGCTATGGAATTAAAGTCATGTAATCTCAGGTTCTCACACTCATATCGTGGCCTTGGTAGTATAACATCTTTCTGATGTTTATACCTATCCTCAAGGGCAGTCCACAGCTCAAATGGATCTTCGACCGTAAGGTATTCAGCATTTAAGGTCTTGTCCACATAGCGGTGAATATAGATAATGGCTTGCACCTTTTCTATATTGCTTACATTTTCATTATTAGTCACAGCCGAAATGAGGGACTTAGCCTGCAAATGAAACTTCACATCGAGCTGCCAGCTCAGATAGTTTCTTCCTGATACATCCCGCACTTTGTAATCGACACTTGCGATTTTAGCCATTTTATCTAGTAGAGCACAAATTTGCATGAATTAATAATTTAAACAATAAACATTTTCATGCGGATGCAATTTTTATATGAAGAGCTAATTGTGTAGATCGGCCCGTCCGACATAAATAAAAAGTCCAAAGTCCATTACAGTCCATATTACACAAATGAAAGCTTTAAAAAAGAAATTACAACTTTGGAAACCCCGTGGGTCCCATATAAGATCTTTAGCTTCAAGTGTGGCCACCGTCTCCATGGAAAGTGGTCTTTGGTCTTGGACATTACATAAATTCCTCACTACAATTTCTCTCAAAAGTAAAAGAAAAGTACAGGAAATAAAATGTGGGACTTAAACAGCCGATCCAAAAACCGCAATTAGCCATTCATGCAAAAATTTGTGCTCATCAAACATTTTCAGCAGACATTTTCATCACAGGCATCACAGGCATCACATGCATTTATATTCATAGAAAGATAAACAATTTAATTACTTAATAATTATTGGACCACTAGGCAATGTCATACACCGTTAGGTTAGGTGACTAACGATAGAGCGGTCGCAGTATCTTCCTAATTATTAAGTTTAATATTGCACAACAAAATATCAGTTTATCCACAGAATAAGCCAAAAAAACGATGCAGAGCATATAATTATGATCCTAAAAAGGCATCATATAATGCAAAAAGTTGTGCTAGTTGGGATTATTCAAAATGAGTTTGAAAAGAGCCCAAAAATGACATATTCTTCGTGAAAGGAAGAAATTTTCCTTTTAAATTAATCCCCAAATGATCCCCAAAAGTCCTCAAGAGTCACCAATTTTATCATGATTTTTCATGAATTTTAAGGTCCCTTGAATCCTTTTTAAACTTATTGTTAGCCCCAAAAAGCCTTTTAAAGCTTATTTTTAGCCTCTCCCCTTGTAAATTTTATTTTTTTTCCCAGAAAAATTGGCCTGCAGGCCTGAAGCCCGTAGCGTGGCTGTGGGCTTCAGGCCTGCGCCTAATATGTTTTATGTTTTTTTTCTTTCTTTCTGTGCGGGCTGAAGCCCGTAGATATGATGTGGGCTTCAGGCCCACATCAAGTTTTTTTCTGTTTGTTTTATGGGCCGCATGCCCGTTTGTCCTGCGAGAGAGAGAGAGAGAGGAATGGGAGAGGAAGCGGCAAGTGGGAGAGGCGGCGGCTAGGGCTTACCGCTGCCCCCTCTAGAGTCTTTCTGGTGAAGCAGGGGGGCTTTACGACAGTCCCACTTCACAGCATGGGGCGGTTCGATAGATGGCACCCCCCGCAGCGAGGCGGGGGGAGGAGCGACGCCCCCGCTTCAGGCGGGGGGCACGAGGAGCGGTGCCCTCGCTTCAGGCAGGGGGCGTAGGGGACGGCAGCGCCCCCGCTTCAGGGGGCACATGGATTCAGCAACGCCCCCCTCACTTCAGGTGGGGGGCACGGGCGGCGGTGCCCCCCCCGGCTTTCACTTCGAGCATGAAAGGGGGATCCGGAGCCTACGAGGCGACGAAAAATAACAGCGGCTGACGATGTCGAGAGAGGATATACCAAATTTTATTATAAATTTCAGATTGAAATCATGTTTAAAACGTGATTTTAGACGATAAAAATCGTCGATTTAAGCGATTATCCCTATTTACACTCTGATCTTGCGAGATCTATGGATAAAATTATCATATGTATTTAGGGAGATTTACCTCTATATCCGTCCTCCGGATATAGTGACGGTTGAACGAAGCCTACGCGGATGACGACGTTCGTTTGATGTGGATGACACCGCACGCGTGTATCTCCCGCCTTCATTCGCTTTCGCAACGATCTATTTTGTGTGGAAATTTAAATTAGAGTCTCGTGTGATAACGTATTATGAATCATCATCTGGGGAGGAACCCCCTGTGAGAACTAAAGATCTAGATGCGTGTACGAACCAAATAATACAGATCTAGATTACGCATGCTGAATCTTAAAACATTACCTTCTCTGATTAGTGGAAGCGTACCTGAATCCATCGCTAATAGTCTGAAAGAGATCCCGACGATAACGTGGCGGACGATCTTCCAGAACAGCACAAATCAACCGATGGAGAAATCCTTTGGCTTTCTCCTGGTTTCTCTCCTAGCGACGGGGCGTAGAAAAGACGACTAACTTATTTGTGTGCTCCGGGGATCATGACCGCATATATATAGGGGCTAGCCTCCTTAGCCCTAGGGTTTCCAATTCTGCCCATCAACGAATTGAAGCCCAATAGTCGCCACACATAAAGGCCCACAACCAATATGATTCATTTAAGTCCACTTAACTTAATAAATGAGATCACTTATACATTGGGCTTTAATATGACAGTGTAGCACTATATAATTATATCGCATATTAGCCCAACGTTGGATTAAGTTCCAACTGTGTTGGTTAAGTTCCAACAATCTCCCACTTGAGCTATATGCTAAACCTTATAATTATATTTCATTATGCATATAACCGAATAAGATCTTAACTTACTGTTATTTCTTTAATGAGTCAAAAACAATCTGATCCATCAATTAGATTGGCAAGGGATCAAGGAGATCTTTGCTGCAGCAATTGCAGCTCGACCCATCAGTGGTCACCGTGCTAATACAAAAGATTGACATGGATTATGAAGTGGATGTGTAATATGGAAATTACATGTAATGTGATCTAACATGTTTATTTCCAACTGATCCCACTTAGCCTTAGTGAGATCATAAACATATCAAAATCGGAGTGAAGCCGAACTGAACCAAACCTTTATTTTTGATCAGAAAATAACCTCAAGCTTAAGCTGGAGACTTAATTTTGTCTATCATATGAGCGCCCAAAAAAAGAACAAACTCCCACAAAACTGAATGTTCTTAATAAAATGACATCCATATGAGTAGCTAGCTCATAAAACCTTTTGGATGACATTTTCTTACTATAACGGATCGTAATTACATGGTTTGTTCCGATGTACTCATTAGAAAAGTATACACTCCTATTATTAATCAACAATCTAGGAACTTGATCTCTGAATATCTTAACTTTGTCGAGTTCCTGTTGTTGCTGGAATATAAAATTGCAGACTTCATTGTCACTAAATAAACTGTGTGGTGTTTCAACACCATCCCGAATTTGCAGCATAGTGACAAAATATGCAGATATATTTCATGATTTGGATGTCACATAATATGATATGAAATCTAAAGCCATGTCAGAAGAGACTATATAAAGGGGACCATTTAAATCTCTTCTAGTAGATGGCGCCTAACATTGATTTTCATACATTCTTTGCATCCAATAAATGATCAGAGTCAGCATACCAAAATGATCTCAAACCTTTTTGACTACTGATCCGTGAATATGTAACCCTTTTGTTCTCCATAAATACTGTAAGACACTTTTGACTGTTGTCAAATGGTATACTCCTGAACTTATCAATCTGCCCAATACACCTGTAATATATGCAATAATGAAATGCATATAAAACTGAGCATACTTTAGACTCCCTCTTGGTGAGACATAGGGAATCTTCTGAAGTAGATTCTCGGGGCAATCAATGAGGCTAAACTTGTCTCCCACAGAACTTAACGTTAATTACCACATAGATATTATAGAAATTACATGCTCCCACAGAACTTAAGATATATAACATCATTAAACATCATCTCAAAACCGAACGAGGTGATCACTTAATGAAATTTAATATATCATTAACGATATTGAAATGCTCTATTAATGCCATTATAAACCTTACAGAGTCTTTCATGAAAACTGAACAGAAAGTCTCTTTACAATTAATGCATTCTTTTCCGTATAAATTCTTTGAGTGATACACTTTAAATCTTTTCTTAATACCCTTTTGAATTCCTTTTGATTATAAAAAACTATTTACAATCAATAAGTTTCAAACCTTATGGCAATGAGAAAAGATTTTAAGTATCATTCAAAGACTTTCTTAATTAATGCATTAATCCATTTTAGAGATGTAGAACTTTTATGACTTGATGTAAGTCGAACTTCCATCATCCTAATGTCAACCATATGTTCTTGAGAATTACAATGTAATATTTCAACAATGTATTTTTCATCTCCTTAATGGATTTTCTGAATGGCAATTAGTTACTTGAGGTGCCAGAGTTTGTCCTTATGAACAATTTCCTGAATTGGAGGAATTGCAACATTATCTTGAATTTATTGTGTCTTGAACAATGTCAGGAATAACATCCTGAACAATGCCAATAACACCTGTGGGAATATAATCCTCTTCAAGAATAACGTCACTAACTAAATTCCCCCCCCCCTCAAACTCAGCATCCTCAAATAGGTGTGCATTTCCTAATTCGTAAACTAACTTAACCGTGGGATTATGTAAAATCATACGAAATAATATCAACTTTTAAACTATTCAACAAAAATTAGAAAATCATTAGCATTATGTCCTTTGTCTTAATTAGGCTTATAAAGCCTTACCTTAGTTGGACATCTCCAAACATGCAAGTGATTTAAGTTCATTTGTTGAAACTTTAGTAATGATATAAGCTGCAATCAATAAATAACTGAATTCTAAATTGTTAATAGTCTGATTTTGAAGAACATGCAACTGAATTCTAATCTTTTAAAGAACCAGAATAAACTGATTTTGAATCATGAGACAACCAAACTTTCCATTCATAATTGAACAATTATAACCAAATTTGTTCAAATAGAAATGGAAATCCAAATTCCGTTCAAAACGGTACATAATAGTCTCATAAAATTCAAATGCAATCTAGCCTTTAAAAGAAATAATCTAAATTTAATTTGCTTCTACTTGAACCATCTTGCCATTGCCCATATCGATGTATCTTTCACCATCATTTGGCTCTTGGCATCTTAGGCAATCCTACATAGACACAATGATGTGAATGGTTATACCAGGATCTTTCCATCACGTGTCTATAAGTACCAAAGTTTGCAGGAAAAGAAATTAACTTAGAATTAAACCAAATCAAAGAAACATACCCTTTTTAGCATGCCAAGCGTGATAATTTGTACAGTTCTTCTTTTCATGCCCTTCAGCTCCACAGAAGAAACAACTATTACCTTCTGAACTTTTCACTTCCCTTTGTTATTTCTTTTGAGAAGCTGTATCTGTAGCTTCAGTATCCTTCTTCATTTTGTTAAAGGTGGAGGTCAGGTGAGTGTTTTATGTCACTCTTGTTTAAGCTTTCCTCTTCCTTTACACGGTATGAGATGAACTCATCCAGAGACCATGTCTCATCCTTCAGATTGTAGCTCATCTTAAACTGGTTATACCGTGATGGAAGAGATATCAAAACAAAATACACTAGCACTGCCTCAGAGAGGTCTAGCTCAAGTGCTTTCAACCTTAAAGCAATATTAGACATCTTTAATATGTGCTCCCTGATGTTTCCTTTACCTTCATATTTCATTGAAGTTAGGTTTGTCAAGAGTGTACTAATCTCACTCTTTTCATTCTTGACAAACCACTTTTCAAGCTCAATAAGGAACCATTTAGCTGTGGTAATTTTCTCTGAAATAGAGCCCCTGAGATATTCTGGAATGGCATTCTTTATGAGCATTAGGCACATGCGATTTGATCTCTTCCACTCTTCTATCTCCCTCTTTTCATCAGAGGTACTCTCATCAGTGAGTGGTGGGGGACTATGAGTCCTCAATGCTAGATCAAGATCCATGACTCCGAGGATTTTCAAAAGATTTTCCTTCCATGCCTTGACGTTAGAACCATTAAGTACTGGAATAGACTTAAGGTGGGCATAAAAATTTTCAGGAATAATAGCTGAAAAAGAGAACAAGAAAACAATTGCAACATGTTCATATAAGTATTAAACAAAACAATACCAAATTCAAATTAATGTTATTTTTCCATCTCAAGACATCCCCCACTAGCCCAACATTTATCTTTGGATAATCTATCGACTAGACATTGACATCTTATTGTAGCAATCAGACAATGACAATAATAACTTGCCAAAAATAAAACTTCCTTTGGGCCGAATAAAATTTGCATGCATTGATCTCACTAATCATCACCTTGTCTATTGCCACATGTGCGCATAAAATGATATAGAACGGTAATCTTCCTTTAGACCGATTAAGCATTCTTATAAAATCATGGGCACATAAAATTCTTTTTATATTTATGAAATGATATAATGCAAAACAACATAACCCACTTTGGCGAGATGATGATTGCACGAAGTCATTCCAAAAAATATATATACCTTTGCAAAATTTAAATCTATGTCGAAATTTAATACATGAATTCATACTTTAAGTGGAAATATACAAGTCTACTTATATTCAAAATCAAATTTAAGGCAACCAAAATTTTCATACAAAAGTATGTATTCAACTTGTTATATTTCGATATTAAAACTAATCTTCACAAGAAAACCCACTTTGGTGAGTTGATGATCCAATCAATTTATATTCGAAATACATAATTAATTGTGCCAAAAAATTGATTTTGAAACTAAACTGAATTTAACACATAATTACACTAAGTGGAAATATGTATAAGTGTTGTGAACGGTTATTTAACCGTAGTTGGGTGAGATTCTGGGCTATCCTAGAGATAGGCCCATATTTGTATTCCCCCAATTGCCTATAAATAAAGAGCTGGGGGCTCCTCCCCCAGTAGTTGATTCATAACACGTTATCAGCACGAGCCTCTAAATTTTCCCTCACCAAAAATTTTTCTTTCCGTTCGTTTCGAAGGCGAAGGCGAAGGCGAGACGGGAGATCCACGAGCGCGGATATAGAGGTAAAAATACTAAAAACGATACTTTTAATCATACGTATGATTACCCCTCCCCTAGATCTCGCAAGATCGATATGGGGATTATTTGTCGCCTTGAAAACGACGGACCGTTCATCCCAAAAACCCAATTTTTAGGGTCAAAACCCTAATTTTTGAACCCTCCGGCGGCTAGCCGTCCCCGGAAAAAACCCCCCTCCCCAACCTCGACGGAACCCCCCGGCCGCTCCCCCCCGCAGGGGGCGGCCCCCGCCGCGCCCCCCTGCAGGGGGGGCGGCGGCCCCCACCGCCGCGCCCCCCTGCAGGGGGGGCGGTGGGATTGCCCCGCCGCGCCCCCCTGCAAGGGGGGCGGCGGCCCCCGCCGCCGCCTCCCCCCTGCAGGGGGGCGGCGGCCCCCGCCGCCGACCCCCCTTCAGGGGGGACGGCGGCGGCGCCCTCCCCCCTGCAAACTAGGTTTGCAGACTAAAAAAATAAGAATTCCAGAAAAGCCTATGGGCCTGAAGCCCACAGGCCCGGCTGTGGGCTTCAGGCCCACATGCCGATTTCTTCAAAAGAAAAAAAACAGAAAAGTCTGTGGGCCTGAAGCCCACAGACCTGCTGCGGGCTTCAGTCCCACAGTCAGATTTCTTCAAAAAAAAGGTCTATGGGCCTGAAGCCCATAGGCCGACTGCGGGCTTCAGGCCCGCAGGCTGTTTTATCTGAAAAAAATGGGGGAGGCAAAGGCTATTAACAAGCCTCAAAAGGCTACTTGCTAGCCTAAAAATTAATTCAAAAAGGGGTTTTAAGGGCAAAATATTCGTGAAAAATCACGGTAAATTACGGGACAAATATTGGGCAGGCGAGGACTTTTGGGGATTCTTGGGGGGCTTTTGGGATGATGAGGGAACCTGCTTTTATCATACAAAAGAAAATGTCAATTTTGGGCTCTTATTCAATTTTATTGATTAAACCCATTTATCTCAACCCTTGCATCGTAATGATTTTTCTATAAAAATCATCTTTAGATGCTTTACATCACTAGGCTTATTCTGTGGATATTATATGCGTGGTTGTGCATAGTATTTAAAACTTAATAATTAGGAAGATCCTGCGACCGCTCTGCCGTTAGTAACCTAACTTAACGGTGCATGCCGTTGCCCAGTGGTCCAATAATTATTAAGTAATTAAATTATTTATCCATCTCTGCGAATATTAAATGCCTGTGATGCCTGTGATGAAAATGTCTGATGAAAATGTTATTGAGCACAATATTTCTGCATGAATTGCTAAATGTGGTTTTTGGATCGGCTGTTTAGTCCCACAGTTTATTTCCCGCACTTTTCTTTTATTTTTGAGAGAAATTGTAGTGAGGAATTTATGTAAATGTCAAAGAAAGAAGACCAACTTCCATGAAAACGGAGGCCACGCTTGAAGATGGAGATATCATATGGGACCCACGGGGTTTCCAAAGTTGTATTTTCATTTTTAAAGCTGCAAATTTGTATAATTTGGACTGTGGACTTTTGGACTCTTTCTTGTGGGACTGGCCGATCCACACATTTAGCTTTTCGGTAAATATTGCCTTCGCATGAAAATGTTTTCTTTGATTAATTATTAATTCATGCATGTTTGTGCTCTGCTAGATAAATGGCTAATATTGCAAGCATTGATTTCGAAGTACTGGAAGCATCAGGTAGAAACTATCTAAGCTGGCAGCTAGATGTAAAGTTTCACCTGCGGGCAAAGTCCCTCATCGCTGTTGTGACTGAAAAAGAAAATGTTAGCGATATAGAGAAGGCGCAAGCCATCATCTATATTCGCCGCCATGTGGACAAGACCTTAAAGGCTGAATACCTTACGGTCGAAGATCCACTTGAGCTATGGACTGCCCTTGAGGACAGGTATAAACATCAGAAAGATGTTATACTCCCGAGGGCACGATACGAGTGGGAGAACCTGAGACTGCAGGACATTAAGTCCATCGCTAAGTACAACTCAGCACTTTTTAGCATCACCTCACGCCTGAAGTTGTGTGGTGAGAAAGTCTCAGAAAATCGCAAGCTGGAAAAGACGTATACGTCCCTCCATGAAAAAGATGCGACACTCATGCAGCAATACCGTGAATGCAAGTTCACCAAGTATTCTGAGCTGCTGTCATGATTACTCATGGCCGAGTAAAACAGAGAGCTTCTTCTCGCCACTCATAATATGCGCCCTCCCGGCACTGCCCCCTACCAGAAGCTCACTATTCCTCTTCCTTCAAAAAGAAGAGAGATAATAAAAGAAAAGAAAGACAACCGAAGGGGGGGTCAACAAAAAAATGCCAAGGGCCATGTACAGCAGCAGTGAAATAATGAAAATAAGCGGAAGTTCACGTGGCATAGAAATGACAAAAAATTATGCACCCCCACCCAAGAGGGAATGGGAAGACCAGTGCCATAATTGTGGCATAAAAGGCCACTGGTCCAGAGTATGCCGAACTCCGCAGCATCTCCAGGATTTGTATAAAAAGAACAAGAAAGATAAAGCTGAAACAAACCTGATAACCTCTGATGCTCCAGTCAAGTTTTCAGCTGATAACTTCGAAAATGATGACATGCTTGATTAGCCTTTACTTTTATCTTAGCAAGTTGTTTTAAGAATAATTTATGAGAGCATTTGAATTATGTGATTTGTTTTAGAATGAAAATGTTTATCTGAATATGCATGTGCCTATATGTTTCATCTTTTGAAACTGCTCTCATAAATGATCGGTAGACAAAAAAAACACGTACGACTTTTTTTCAATACAAAGCCCAATATCAGGGCTATATTGAAGATCCAGGGAATGCAACATTGTTGCCCCCAAACGACACAAAAATAAGAGGATGCACTAATCCCTCCGAATTCCAAAAGAAACTTTCTAAGTTTCAAGGACATCCGTTTCAACGGATTCCATTTGGAAACGGCAAATGTAAATGAAAAAATTACCGTATGCAACGTCTCAAGAAAATGGAGTAAAATCCATACTTGAACGTTTTGAGAGCCTTAGTGGCCTCTACCATACGAAGATTCGGAGAAAGGAAGCGGAATTAGACGGAGCACCTGAAGTGCCCGACATCTGCCAAGTTTTACTCTGGCATGATGGACTTGGCCACCCCGGATTTGTGATGATGCACTGCATTTTATCCTATGGGTATGACTTGAAGAACCAGAAGATTCTTCAGAATGGAGAATTCCCTCGCATCCCTTACTATAAGGGAAAACTAATTGCAAGGCCATCTCCACGAAAAGTTGATAAAGAATCTCCACGCTTCCTCAAAGAGAATACAAGGAGATAGATGTGGATAGAATCCACCACCCCTAGAGGGCTATGTCAGTAATTCACTGTACTGATAAATGCATCCTCAGAATATTCGTACGTGTGTCTACTACAGACCCGCAACTTAGCTTTTCCAAAGCTATTGGCACAAAAATAAAAATGTTGCGGGCACATTTTCCAGACAATAAAATAAAGAAAATAAGTCTAGTTAATGTTGGGAAATATACCTCCCAGTCATTTCAAGAAAACTGCCAAGCAACGGGAATAGAAAATGAACATTCAACTGTCGCATGTTCATACCCAAAATGGGTCGGCAGAGTCACTGAAAAGTAGACTCCAATGGATTGAACGTCCATTAAATCCCGATTGCAAATGGATGCATGGGGACATGCAAATTCTGCATGCTGCATCATAAATGAAAATAAGACCCTCTGGAGGTCAGAGTCTCCAATGCAACTTGCTTATGGAATGCCACCGAACATTTCTCTTCGGAGAATCTTCGGTCCGCAGTTTAAATCCCCATCGCACCAACACAGAGGACAAAAATAGGTCCTCAACGTCGCCTAGGTATCTATGAAGGGTTTGACTCACCCTCAATTATAAGACACCTAGAACCCCAAACAGGGGACGTAATTAAGGCACACCTTGAAGCTGTGATCTCGATGAGACGAGTTTCCCAAAAAAATAGGCCCAGATACTGGAAAATCTGGCGCGAAGCAAATTATAACGTGGGATACAACAAATTTTACCCACTATGATCCGGTAACAATACAATGTGTAGATGTGATCCCGAAGATCATCCACATACAGAACACTGTTCACCAATTATCGGAATCATTCATTGACAACCAGAAGATTGTCAGATCACACATCCCTGCTGTAAAAACTCCAGCTAGGATTGACATCCCCGAGAATGGATGCAATCCACCAGCAGCAGAAGTGGCTGATCCTCAACAGTAAAGAGACAGACCACCAGGCTCCAAGGACAGAAACTCCTAGAGACCTTAAGACAATACTACCACAGGACAATGAGCTCCTGTCCACACCAGCACCCTTCCCGGAATCCACTGCAGAGGAATTGCCGGGAAAAAGTAAAATTAAGTAAATGTTGTACGTACTGGGGAGGTGTTGGACAGATAGAACATAAATTGTCGACAAATGTATTCACGTATCATATTGCCATATATATCGCAAAAGTGATGATGTTCGTAAATTATCGTTCCACACTCCGTTGCTAGAAAGCAAACGTAGAGATTGGCCAAAAATGTGGAATGTGGCAATAACAGATGAGCTGGACTCACTTATGAAACGTGAAATGTTCGGACCTGAAGTCCTGACACAAAAAAAGGTGTCAAACCTGTGAATAAAACAAAGTATTGCACACATAAGAAAAATAAATACAAAATCGTATGCTATAAGGTACAACCTATAGCCCAAGGAAAATTTCGCTGAAACTAGGGATCGAACAAATTCAAATGAGCATGTCTCATAAATGATGCATCAATCTCCCTAAGTTATCAAAAGCGAATACCTTACGATTTGGAGAAGGAAAATTATGGATATGTTGTTATTGGATGTTGTGACGGCATACTTTCGTGGATATCTTGTAAAGATAATTTCCACATTTCCCTAAATGCCTGAATAGACTTCGGGACGTCTATTCAAAAATGAAGAAAAACAATAAGTATAACAAATAAATGTACAACCAAGAGAATCACTTGACAAGTCAATGATTCCTACTGAAGGTTGTCTTTGCATCTGTGCAAAGAACAGGATTAGAGATCATAGTTGGAGAAAACTAAAATCTCATCGGATCTCCTGAAGAGAAAACCGAACTACATGTACAAGCCTGACTTTTGAACATGAAATAAAAAGCCCTAGGCAAATATAAAGTCATGGCTCATAGAATCCTGTTACAAACGCCCAGAAGTGCGTTGGAGAAATTAACAGGACCATTGTCATCCAAAGTACACCTACGGTGGTACACTTACTGGATGAACAAAAAGAACCCTTCCGATTGCTGGAAGAGGGGGAGGATATAACTGGTCCTAAAGTCCCTTATCTAAGTGCAATCATGCACTCCTGGCTAACTGCATGTGTCCCGGTATAGCAATTGCAGTAAACTCATTAGCCAGAGATAGTTGGCACCTAACAAGGGCCATTAGACCAGAGTCAATCCTTCTGCGCTTCCTCCAAGGGTCGAAAGATTTGGACTTACAAATTATAGTAGCATCCCCCGATGTTTATGCAAATGCAGGTTACCGGTCCGGTCCCTATACTGATAAATCACAGAACGGGTACCCACAGTGGGATGGCCATCTACTGCAAATATGCAAAGCAATTTATGAAGGCAACATCATCCTATCAATTCCGAGATCCTCACCATTCCAGAATCACACAAATTGTGTATTTGAGGGCGCCTGGTGGTACATCACATCCCGGTGACGACTGGGATAGAGGCTGGTTCTGAGGAGCTGACCATATAGTCTGAAGACCACATCAGAGGCGACGAAACTTAGCACACCTCTCCAGAGCTTCTGGATTCAACAGCTGCTTGATGGTGATAAAATTTGTAATCTGTGTACATTTTCAGAATATTGTAAATAGGAGTGATGAGATAAGCCTACGAGATCTGAAAGCCTAAGAGCTTTTACAGATCAGGGGGAGTTGACAGAATTTGTACTCTTTTCCCTTAGCTATGGTTTTTCCCACTGGGTTTTCCATAGCCAAAGGTTTTAACGAGGCAAATCACATCAACTCTGGATCCTGAAGTATCCACCCCTCTGTGACGCTCAGAATCCAGACACTACTACAAAAAGGACCTTTAATAGCGCACCTTTAACAGCGCTTGCCAATTATAAGCGCTGTTAATTAGAGGCCTAGATAATAGACATCGCTTCTTTCTGCAAGTGCTATTAAAGGGCAGACAATAGATAGCGCTTCTTTCTGCAAGCGCTATTAAAAGTCAGACAATAGACAACACTTTTTTCTGCAAGCGCTATTTATTAGAGGCATATATAATACACAGCGCTTCTTTCTGCAAGCGCTGTTAAAGGTCAGACAATAGACATCACTTCTTTCTACAAGCGCTATTAAAGGTCAGATAATAGACAGCGCTTCTTTAGTACAAGCGCTGTTAAAGGTCCACCATAGACAGCGCTTGTACTAAACAAGCGCTGTCTATCTGGGACCTTAGACATCGCTTGTTTAGTACAAGCGCTGTTAAAGATACCAATAGACATCGCTTTTTTAAAATAAGCGCTATTAAATGTATCAATTGACAGCGCTTGTGCAAGCGCCGTTAAAAGTGCCCATCAAATCTCATTATTTTTACTCAAGCCCCAGCTGTATCCAAGATCGTCGAAAAATTTTCACCCATCAAGTCCCCAATTCGCAGCGTGAAAATTTTCGACCGCGAAATTTTTCAGCCCCAGCTGTATCCTTGTGCGATAATTTTCTCTCGGCTCAAAAATTTTCAGCCCTAGTTTCTCTCGGTCGAAAATCTTCAGCCCTAACTGTATCCTTGTGCGATCGAAAATTTTCTCTCGATCGATTGCTTTGGAGATTGACTCGGAGATTGCTTGGGCGAAGAAAATCTCCGAAAATTTCTTGGGCGATTGCATCGGAGATTGCATCGGAGAAAAACTTTCTTTGGCGATTTCGTGCGGTCCCTCTTTCTTGGGCGATTGCTTCGGATAAAATTTTCTTGGGCGATTTCGTGCGCTCGATTCGATTGAACCAATCGATTGAAACCCAGAAAAATCTGCGTCTTCTCTCGTCGTGTGATCGATTAAGGAGTTGATTCTTCGTTGACGTTGCCACCGCTCAAGAATCATCCGCCGCTCTGGGAAAAAGATTAGGGTTTGTTTCTTGTATCCATTATTGATAAGATTATTTGCAGGGTTCTGTGTTATTTTTCATGTGGTCTCTTAGAATTCATTCCTAGTTGTGGATTTGTTGATTTTAAATCCTTGCTAAGCCTGCTACATTATCGTTTAACATATATGGGGCATTTTTATGAATGGTTCCTGATGGTAATCTTTGATTTTTTGTTTGCCAATGAAAGGAGATGTTTTGCGTCTCACATTTCTTGCTATGCGGATCAGACACTTGATCTTGTTTAGCGAGCTTTTGGTTGTCATGCAGTGTGTTGTTATTGATTGTGTAGCATTACAATACATGTGGATATTTTGTTTGTATGTTAGTTAAATCAAACATTGATAGAGTTATCTTATCTGCTCTGTAAGTGTGTATTCTGTGGTCTTGCTTATTTTGGTACGTCTAAAAGTGTATAATATCTAAAGTTGTCAATTAAGTTATTTCGAGAATTGCTCATGAAATGAGTATCTTAGTGGATAATGTGGTTGATCTAACCTTATCTTTTCCTTGGGAGCAAACATTGACAGTGTTATCTTAAGTTCCGAAATGTCTGGTTTCTTCAACTTTTCATCGTCAAGAAGGTGCGAATTTTTTGATCCATTTAAGGGGAGGAAGTAGGATGATGATCATTTCAATATTCTGCCAATCCTCACTTGGCTACTATAGTTATGTCCATTAGCTACAAGATAGCTTCAAGAATTTTATTGAACTTTATTGACTTGGTTGTGTGTAGCAAATAAAGTAATTAGCACAACAGAATGATCTGCAATACCATCAGCCATCCTCAGGTCAACTCAGGGCTTTTAAAGTTACTTTGCAATTGGATTATCTGATTGAAATTTGTTCTTCTCCAGGTCAAACTTGTTAAGCAAATTGTGCAAGGAGCACATCAGTGACCCAACCAAATTTGTGTTCTTCATTTCAATTCTCAAAGCCTCTATGTTGGGATATATGTCTTTCAAAATTGTCAGTTAATACCTTAATGCAAAGGATGTGTTCTTATCCGACTATGTGGGCCACTGTATCAATTTAATGGAACCATCATTTTCTTTCTCCTCTCGCATCCTCTATCTTACTCTTTCTTTCTACCTGCCTAGGGTTTTCTTGATAGACTGTAGTCATGTGCTAGTTTTAGTTTTGGTGCAGGGATTAGAATGCGATTTAATGTACACTCTAAATATGTACTTTTGTTGTGGATCATCTTCAGAGAACCATAATATTTCCCTTGTTTGTTTACTTGCTTTGAGGTTTGCAGACTTGCAGGCTGTTGTCTATATATGCGGTTAGAATTTAGCAAAATCATGATTAATTTGCACTAGTTAGTTAAGCATCTATATTGAAAGAACCTCTTGTGGTTAAATGTTATGTACTTATATATGTATCCATATATACAGCCAAGGTTGTAATGTTGGTTTAGGGTTCAAAGTTTCTGTGCCAGCTTTCTTTATTTCACTATTTGTGGGAGTGAAGTTGGTATCTTTTGCTGGAATTGTTGAAGGAGTTTTAGGTACTTGTGTGAGTTTTAGCTTTGGATCTACATGTTTGTTTACTTTCAACGCAAGCGAGTGATTGGTGATTCATGTGTATGTTGTGTTGATTTTGTGTTTTCCCCTTATTGTCAATAATCTCTCGTTATTATTTTTCGTTTGTTTTGTTTCCATATTTCCGTTTAACTTTTCTCTTCATTTATTTTAGACTCAATGTCATTGTATAAACTGATCATCACTTAAGATGTATACTTGGGGTTTGAATGATAAATTTCAATATTCTATTTACTAATTGTGTGTTATATCATGGTTATTCTTCTTCCTTTGTCATACACATGGAGGAGCCATGATTAACTTTACTTAGAAGACCCTTGTGTTGTTAGCTTCAATAATCTATTTGTTTTCCTTCATTATCGAATTCTTTTCTCTTCTCAGTCTTTTCCTTACAAGTTTCCATTCTTTTGGCTTCGACGTATCAGTTTCTAAAGCTAACATGCAAGTTATTTTTATTAGCTAACTACAGGTTCTGACTTCAACATTTTTTGAAACTTCCCTTTCTTTATGATTGTGGTAATCTTCTTATGTAGTTTGAGGATTTTACAATACTTGGTTGAACCGATTGTTTTCTTATATTACAAAAAGCAATTATCACAACAGCTGCCTTTTTATGGTTGAGATATTAGTCTTATGATTTACCCGTTTTTGGGTATACAAGTCAATAACTATAGCATTATATGACTTGCAACGGTACCTCATTTAGAAACTGTTCCTTATTATCTACTTCCTACATGTCATTTGCCTGCAGTTTTTGGTTGTCTGGCATGATTGTTGAAGTTTCGTTGTGAGTAGCATCTTGTATGTTCAACTTTTGTTAGTCCAAGTAGGTGACAGTGTGGTTTTTTTCCAATTATCTTTCCTCTTTAGGAGGAAAAAAAAAGTTATTTGGTGGCAAATATTGGTGTTATTCGATAATGTAGAGATTTAAGAAGATCTTGATTTATTAAGAATATCAGTGTAATTTTTTAATCTCTGGCAATGAGGTGCATGCTCCTTTTGCTATGCTTTATAATCATTTGTTTTCTGTTTTGCCTAATTATGTTGATATGATGAGTTAATTTCTTATGGTGTGTGGACATTATCAAGGACGGAAGATTTAGTTAATATCAACTGTAGAATTGCTGTTGATGTTCAACTGGAACTGTACATTGCTTTTCATGTGTGTGCTTTCTTTAACGTGTGTGTTTTAATTTCTTTCCATTTCAGCTTCTTGTCAAGCGATCATATTTTCATCCTAAATTTTTCTAGCAACATGTACTGGTCCCGAAATTTACGAAATTTTAGTAGGAAATGTAGAAATTTCTGTAATTTTTCCTGTAATTATTTATAGCTAATTTCCTAATAATTTCCCAGGTCAAGCTAGTTTAGCATATTCATCCATCATTCCTACATTTTGAGTTTCAACTTCATATCCTATAATATTATGATAAATAGATTTTAATGTGTTTGGACCTGTACCACTGGATGCTAAGTGAATAGCGGGTACAAGTGATACTGGCAAGGTCTAACCTATGATATAACTAACAAAGTAGCACCCCAGATATAGCCGTTTCTGTGTTTGATTAAATTAAATATATTTCATAGTTTGTACCATTGTTCATAATGGCTTCAATTGGTTGAATCGATTCTTGCCTGAGGAATCTGCGATGAAGATGGTATTAGAATAACAGCGAACAGATACATGGTCAGATCTGTGACCTGAGGAATCGGTAATATATTGGATTATCTTAATCTTAACTCTCGTCGTCAGTAATTAAGATTGAACTAAATGTTGGATGACAGACTTGTGTCGACTGAAAATATAAAATTTCAGATGATGGGGTATCGGGATATGTCAGGGATATTTTGTTAAATATCAAGTTATCACATCAAATGCTAGGAATACATCTCATATACGTATTATATCCATATTGATAGGAGGGATAGATGTGGGGGAAAAGATAGGATTTTTAGGGCACACGATGGTATTTTTAGGGTTAAATATGAGATTTTTTATTGGTAATTAAGAGGAAATACAATGGTTTGGCATGAATTCCCCTTATCATATATGCAGTCACATATTTGGGAATTTAGCCACTTATGCAGCATTTGTCTCTGTGTTGCATTTATTGCCGGAATACGATGACACACACACACACACACACACACACACACACACACACACACACACACACACACACACACACACACACACACACATTGTTAATATAATTTTCTAGTACAAGCTTATTGTTTTTCCCCATATTCGTTGGCTCATTTGCAGTATGTCTTTTCACTTTTCAGTACTTCTAGAACTTGTGATTGGTCTTCTCTAAGGCCTACTTTGCTATAACGGTGCCATTGACATCTGCTTGTTTTATCTACAGGTTAGCCTTCTACTTGCATTCAGACCTTAATCTCTCAAATAATAAAATAACTAATGTTAATAATTTTTTTGTTAGATTGATAAATATGGATCGAAAATGGATGTCTGCAAATCGTTTATCGAAAGAATACGAGGATGGAGTGAAAGAGTTCATTAGATTTGCAGTTGATCATGCAGAAAATCCAAGGAAAATCATATGCCCCTGTTTAAAGTGTTGCTATGCAAGGGGAGTTAGCGAGGATGAGTTGAAAGATCATTTTGTGTGCAATGGAATTGATCAAAGTTATACATGTTGGACAAGGCATGGTGAGACAAGAGAAGAGTGCAGTGAATTTGGAAGTACAAAGAGGTATGCTACAAGTGATACAAACACAAATACATATGACGACGATCGCCTAGAAGAGATGGCAAATATGGTTGAAGAGGATCTCCGGGATTGTCCTGAAATGTTTACGAGGTTGCTAAGTGATGCGGAGAAGCCATTGTATAGTGGTTGTACTAAATTCAACCGATTGTTGGCGGTATTAAAATTGTATAACTTGAAAGCGAGCAATGGATGGTCTGATAAGAGCTTCACAGAATTACTCATAATTCTAAAGGATATGTTGCCAGAAGATAATGTGCTTCCTAGTCGAACATATGAGGCTAATAGGCATGAGCTATGAGAGGATTCATGCTTGTCCTAACGATTGCATCTTATTTCGTAATGAATATGCATCGTTAAACATGTGTCCTAAATGTAATGCCTCACGATATAAAAGAAAAGAATCAACTCCAGTGAAGGTGGCATGGTATTTCCCCATAATACCGAGATTTAGGCGCATGTATCGCAGTCCAAAAGATGCAAAACACTTGACGTGGCATTCAAATGAACGGATTAAAGATGGCATGTTCCGTCACCCAGCAGATTCTCCTCAATGGACAAAATTTGATCACGATTATCCTGAATTTGGGGAAGAAGCAAGAAACCTACGAATTGCATTGTCTACCGACGGAATGAACCCACATGGTATTCAAAGTAGTTCCCACAGCACATGGCCAGTGATTTTGATGATTTATAATCTACCTCCATGGTTATGCATGAAGCGCAAGTACATGATGTTGTCTATGTTAATTTCTGGGCCTAAACAACCAGAAAATGATATAGACATATACTTGTCTCCGTTAATTGAAGATTTGAAACAAATGTGGGACACAGGTGTAGAGGTGTATGATGGGTACAAGAAAGAGAATTTCAACTTGAGGGCTATGTTATTTGGCACAATTAATGATTTTCCAGCATATGGTAATCTGTCAGGATATAGTATTAAAGGAAAGTGTGCATGCCCTTTATGTGAAGAGAGTACGTATTGGATGCGGTTGGAACATTGTAAGAAGAATGTCTTCCTCGGACATCGTAGATTTTTACCCGTGAGACATCGTTACCGGTGGTTGAGGAAAGCATTCAATGGGAATACAGAGGAATGTAGAGCTCCTGTGCCATTGACCGGTGATAAGCTGTTTGAAAAGGTAAAGAATTTAAGTAGTAATTTTGGTAAGCCATTTGCAGGAGAACTTGTCACCAGTGGGTGGAAGAAAAACTCTATTTTCTTTGAATTACCATATTGGAAGTCATTGTATGTAAGACATTTCCTTGATGTGATGCATATTGAAAAGAATGTTTTTGAAAGTGTTATCGGGATGTTGCTTAATGTTCCAGGAAAGAGTAAAGATGGGATAAATGCGAGGTTGGACATGGTAAGTATGGGAATGAGGATGGAATTGGGACCGGTAAAGAAGGGAAAGCGTACATATCTACCTCCTACAGCTCATAATCTATCTAGGAAAGAAAAAAAAGTTTTTTGTAAGTTTCTCGATGGAGTTAAAGTTCCAGAGGGATACTCGTCAAACATTAGAAGCCTCGTATCTATGAAAGATCTCAAGTTAAAAGGTCTAATATCTCATGATTGTCATGTTTTGATGGAGCATTTACTACCCGTGGGTATACATTCCATTTTGCCAAAAAAGGTGAGGGTGACCATCACAAAACTACGTTTCTTCTTCAGGGCAATTTGTAGTAAAGTTATTGATCCTGGAAAGTTACCGGCATTACAAAAAGAAATTGTTGTCACATTGTGTGAGCTTGAGATGTATTTACCACCATCCTTCTTTGACATAATGGTTCATCTGACTGTTCACCTGGTTAGAGAGACACAATTGTGTGGACCAGCCTATATGAGATGGATGTACCCGATCGAGCGCTATATGAAGATATTAAAAGGGTATGTGAAAAACCGTAGTCGACCAGAAGGTTGTATGGTTGAGCGTTACATAGTTGAAGAAGCTGTTGAATTTTGTTCAGAGTACCTAAGCAATGTTGATTCCATAGGGCTTCCAAGGTCTCGTCACACAGGAAGAATATCAGGGGAAGGGATTAAGGGAGGTGATGTAGTGCTCATATCAAGGACAGAGTGGGAGCAAGCACATTTATATGTTCTGCACAATGATGTTGAAGTTAAGCCGTATGCTGAAAGACACAAGGAACTACTTCGAAATTCAAACCCAAATAGGAATGAGAATTGGATAACAAGAGAACATAATCGGTCTTTTATAACATGGCTGAAAGAACAAGTCTTTGGAGAGTTGGCTATAAATAGAGCTTCAGTTTCAGATAGATTGAGATGGTTAGCAAATGGTCCAAGTGTACACGTTTTTTCTCACAATGGTTACCTTATTAACGGGTATACATTCTACACTAAAGATCATGATGATCAAAGTACAATACAAAATAGTGGAGTGACTCTTGTAGCTGAATCTATGCACATCTCTAGTGTAAAAGACAGAAATCCCATATATGCAAATTGTTGGATATGGAAGACGTGAGTACACCCTTGTAGGGGATGTACGAGGGAATACGGACCTCGAACGTCGCGTACACGAAGTCGTGTGCAAAGGGAATATGTTCCCTTGCGGAGAGGATCTCTAGATTGATGGGAAATTCGCATTATATGTGCATAAGTGCATGCGACATATGGCTAATAAAGGGGTAATATCTTAAGCTTATGTTGTACCATGCATATGGTACAACTTAAGCTTATAATATGCCATGTACGATGGTACACCTTAGTTAAATTGTTCTAAAGGAACAATTACTCCTAAAATAACTACCTTGGGGGCTATAAATAAGACCCAAGGGTTAGCCATTTCCTTACACTTTTGCATGGCATTCTTGCATGCATTTCATTCTAGCGAAGCTCTGCCGAAATCCTTCCTCTCTCTTTATCCAAGTTCTTAATCTAAAATTAGAGATTTAGATTGTGGATTTAGTAGCCTTACTCCGTTCGTGAGAAGACTCGATCCGTCGTGGCGAATCCGAATGTGAAGTTCTGTGACTACCGTGCCGCATACGCAAGCGTAAGTCTCAACTTCATTTATCGATCCTAACTCTGTTTTGGCAGGATCATACATTGGTATCAGAGCCATACGGGTTTGCCCCGGTCAAACCGTCGCCCCTTCGAAACTATGAACGAGTCGTTGTCTTTTTCACGAATGGGTATCCTACCATTACGGATATGGTAGGAACGCTTCGTGACGGAGAGAACGCAGCGGTTGTTCTTTTCACGTTAGGGTATCCTATCATTATGGATATGGTAGGAACTCTCCGTAACGGGAAGAACCGACCGTTCATATCGTCAAGCTCGCTCTCTTCATGGATGCTGAGTCTCCATTCATAGGGAATGTGAACTCTCTTCATGTGGAGCGCGTAGTTTACGAATTTTTGATGTGGGTTCATTTTTTGGCACACGGCCATTGGAGGACAACTACTTCCTCGACGAACGGGTGCTTCACCGGAGAAGAAGGTGGTGGTTATTCCCATCGGGGAAGATAAATTTTAGTGCATGTGCACCATGGCCAAATGGGCTATGAAGGCCATGCACCCCCCTCCCCATGCGGAGGGGGTTGGCTACGGCCAATAACCACCACGGCAACCCCCTCCGACGGGGGCGTGTGGCCACCCCACACAAGGGGAGGCCGGCCATGGCCAAAGGGCCAAGGCCAAAATGGCCTTGTCCATGACCGGCCATGGCCAAGCCATGGCCGGCCAAGGCCAGGCCGGCAGTGGCCGGCCCCGGCCAAGGCCAGGGGCCAGCCCTGGCAGTGGCCAGGGCCGGCGCCCTGGCCACTGCCAGGGCCCGGCCGGCCCTGGCAGAGGCCAGGGCCGGGGCCCTGGCCTCGGCCAGGGCCTGGCCGGCCTTGGCCGGCCTCGGCCAGGGCAGAGGCACTGGCCGAGGGGGCCAGGGCCCCTGGCCGGCCGGCCCTTGGCCAGCCTCGGCCAGGGCAGAGGCCCTGGCCGGGAGAAGTTTCAGACCAATTCGGCAAAAGGTCTTGGTCGAACTTGAACGTGCCGACTAGCCCATACGGGGCCAAACGACAGTCGTCTGCGCCAAAATTCTCTCATACGGGGGGAAACGCCTGGATCCATACGGGAGCCGGCGACGTTAGTTTGCAGAAAAATTCCCAAAAGGGGGATCCGACCTTGGCACAACTACGGCTCTTTCCCGACAAATGGTCAGGAAGTGCCGAATATTTCACTAGTATCATAAGGGTACTAAGTTCAAATATATTTTTTTTGAAAAATACGTTTTCATACATTTTGAAAAATAAGTTTTCAAAAAACGCTTTTCCGCTGCGAAGTACTATAAGAGTACTAACATTTGATATAGTGAGGGAGAAATATTAATAGTTACTCTAGATGGTGATTGGAAACATAGTGACCTTTCCGATTCTAGAGTAACATCTTCAATATTTTTCGAAAGTAACTTATCAAATTATAAATATCATTCCAAGTGGGAGTTGAAATTAGAACTATCCAAATGGGATATTCTACTATCACTTCAAATGGGAATTGTATTTTAAGAATTTTCAATGCAATTTTTTGATCAAACCTTTGGTTTTATGTCTTTTGCAGCATTTTAAAAGTAAAATGTCTTCCGCTTCAAAGAATATCGTCGCCGAGTTAAACAGAGGTGAAAAACTCAACGGCGATAATTACAAACTTTGGTCCATCAAGATACAATACGTTCTAGAGGAGCAAGAAGTGCTCGAAACTCTAAAGAACGTTATGATTGAACCCGAGTTAGGCACTACGGCCCAACACCGACGAGACAAGGAAGCTTTTGATGCTTGGTCTTGGAAGAACAAGATAGCGCGTATTACGTTATTAAGCAGTATGGCTGATGACATAATGCGCATCTTCCGAGAACATGACCTAGCCATGGACATAAGGTCCAAGCTAGAGGAGAAGTTCGGTGGCATATCGGTGTCCAAACTTCGCGCCTTAACTATAAGGTTCGATACATATAAGAAACGTCCAGATCATTCCATGGGGAAACATCTGTGACATATGGCGAACCTTATCTCGGAGTTAAAGGATGCAGGTCATGTGCTCACTGATGAGCAACAAATCCAAGCAATTATACGTTCCCTACCAAATGGGTGGGATCAAATGAAGATGCATCTCACTCACAATGAGAGCATCAAGACCTTCAGCGATGTTTCCAAGCACCTCGAATTAGAGGAAGAGCGGCTTGCGGCTGCCAAGCCAAGTGCAAAAGTGCACATGGTTGCTAGTTCCTCATACGGGGGAAAGAAACGGAAAGATCATTCGAAGTTCACTAATGAACGTAATAAGCAACCTGAGTCTACCAAGAAACCCAAACATAAGGGTGGGCACAAGAAATGGCACAAGAAGAAAGACTTGAAGAGGATCAAGTGCTTCAAGTGCAACAAGCTCGGTCACTATGCTCGTTCGTGTACGAGTGGAGGCGACGAGGTAACTTGTAAATATACTAGTTACATATGTGTTTCTAGTTCAATATTTCTTGTGGAATCTAATCCATTTTGGATAATTGATTTAGGTGCCACCGACCACATAGCAAGGGACAGACGGTCCTTCGTGGAGTATCACCGGATACCCCAAGGAACGAAGTGGATCTATGTAGGAAACAACACACGTGTTGAAGTGAAAGGCGTTGGGACTTGCAAGCTAGTCTTGGACAACGGCCGCACTCTCCTACTTCATGATGTCCTCTTCGCTCCAGATATTCAAAGGAATATAATTTCTGTGGTCGTATTAATGGGTCTTGGCTATAACTGGTTTTTTCATGATTGTAATGTGGACTTAAGTTGTAATAATACTCTTATTTGTAATGGGTTTGTATTTAAAGGATTTATTGTAATGAGTACAATGTATGATTCCTCATGTAATGAAAATTTCCTTATTGCAAATTCTAAGACTTATGAGTCTGATGTGATTTGTTGGCACGCAAGGCTTGGTCATATTGGACCAACGCGTATGGATAGACTTGCCAAACGTGGCCTTCTATCCAATGTTTCAAAGGTTGAAATATCGACCTGCGAACATTGCCTTGTGGGGAAATCTTGTCGCAAGCCGTTTGGAACCGGCACAAGGGCCGAGGTTCCATTACAGCTTATCCATTCGGACATATGTGGTCCGATGAATGTCAAGACAAGACGCGGAAAGTCCTATTTCATCACTTTTATTGATGATTTCACCCGATTCGGACATATCTATTTGATATCCCACAAAAGTGAAGCTTTGGCTTGCTTTAAAAACTATATGAGTTTAGTGGAGAATCAATTAGATCGCAAGATTAAGGTCTTGCAAACCGATAGGGGCGGTGAATATCAATCAATAAGTTTTAAGGAACTTTGTGATGAAAAATGCATAGTACATCAGGTAACTATGCCTTATACTCCTCAACAAAACGATGTTGCAGAAAGGAGAAATATGACTTTAATAGAAATCGTCCGTTCAATGATGGCGCAAGCTAACTTACCAATCACCTTTTGGGGTGATGCATTATTGACAGCCGCTTTCATTTTAAACCGCGTACCCTCGAAATCAGTTAGCTCCACTCCTTATGAGTTGTGGAACCAAAGGTCTCCTGACTTAAACATTTTGAAACCTTGGGGTTGTGCATCCTACGCACATATTTCCTCCCATAAGTATGGCAAACTTGGGCCAAGGGGAAGGAAATGTATCTTTATACGATACGCAGAAAACTCCAAAGGTTATGTTTTTGTTAGTCAGGAAGACAATGGTGGGCTAATTGAGTTTGAGTCGAGGGATGTCACTTTCTTGGAAAACGAGTTTCCAAGACAGGGCGAGATAAGTCAGGACTTATCTCTATTTGAGATTTATGATCAAGAAGGATTACCTCATTCGAGTGGGAGAATTCTTGGTGAAAACGAAAATACGTTTCAACCTTCACCAATGGATTATACGAATGACGATTATCCTATTCCATACGGGAATAATGATCCAAGTGGGAGCAATTCTAACGACATTCCAAGTGGGAGTGATATTAGAATTGATCTAAACTCAAGTCAACAAGGACTTGAAGAATCTCAAATACGACGTAGTAGTCGTACAAGGTTGGCTCCTCTAAGATTTGAGGATGAATTTCCGCAAACCTTTATGACTTTACTACAAGAAGATAACGAGCCTGCTACTTTCAAACAGGCCGTATCTTGCCCTGCTAAAGACAAATGGATGGAAGCGATGCAAGAGGAGTTAGAATCCATGAAAGTTAACCAAGTCTGGGACTTAGTTGACTTACCCAGAGGACATAGAGCTATTGGGAACAAATGGGTTCTCAAGATCAAGCATAAGGCTGATGGCTCTATTGACAGATATAAAGCTCGCCTTGTCGCGAAAGGTTTTACGCAACAGGAAGGGATAGACTACGAAGAGACATTCTCACCTGTTGTTCGTTTTACCTCAATTCGCCTGATTCTGGCAATGGTAGCTTGCTTAGACCTTGAATTACATCAAATGGATGTAAAGACTGCCTTTCTCAATGGAGAATTGGACGAGGAGATCTATATGGAACAACCAACAGGGTTTGTAAAAGAAGGAAACGAACATAAGGTTTGTAAACTTCTTAAATCCATATATGGTCTTAAACAATCCTCGAGGCAATGGTATATACGATTTCAAGAGGTTGTCTTATCAAATGGATTTTCCATGCTTGATGAAGATAACTGTGTATATATCAAGAGGAATAAGAACAAGTACGTTATTATGTCTCTATATGTAGATGACATTTTAATAGCCGGAAATGACAAGGGCTTTGTGATGGATATCAAGGCTTGGCTTTCATCAGTTTTTGAGATGAAAGACATGGGGGAAGCCGCATATATCCTTGGAGTTAAGATTTCAAGGAATCGTTCAAAGAAACTTCTTTCTCTTTCACAGGAGACTTATATAAAGAAGGTTCTAGAACATTTTAATATGCAGGACTGCAAGTCCATTGATACTCCAATAAGCAAGTGCGACAATTTATGTCTGAAATCATGTCCGAAGAACCAAAAAAGAGAAGGAGATTATGGAAAAATTTCCATATTCCAGTGCAGTTGGTAGTCTAATGTACGCTATGATGTGTACAAGACCGGACATCTGTTTTGCCGTTGGAATGGTAAGTCGTTACGAATCCAACCCAGGGCAAGTACACTGGAAAGCGGTTAAGAGGATAATGCGGTATCTCAAAGGAACTGCAGAATTTGCTTTATGCTATCAAGGAGATGCCTTGAGGCTCGAAGTCTACACTGATGCTGATTGGGCGGGTGATCTCGATGAGCGACGATCGACCTCAGGATATGTTTTTCTACTCGGATCTGGTGCAATATCCTGGAGTAGCAAGAAACAATCCTGCATCGCACTTTCAACCATGGAAGCCGAGTTTGTAGCATTTAGCATGGCAGTCCAAGAGGCTGTTTGGCTTAGGAAGTTCTTAGACAGGCTAATTAATGCAAGTGACTCAGGTGCTGTACCCATACACAGCGACAGTCAAGCATCTATAGCCTATGTCAAAGATCCGAAATTCCATTGTAAGACCAAACACATAGATATCCGCTACAAATTTACAAAAGACTATGATAAGACCAAGAAGGTAGACATAAGGTACATATCTACGCATGAGATGATAGCGGATCCACTTACGAAGGCTATCCCCAGAGATGTGTTTTACAAACACTTATCATCTCAAGGATTGCGTAAGAGCTGAGTTGTACCAATGTAAATTCCCATGTCTGTAAATGATCAAAATTAATAAAAGAATAAGTTCTTTTTTCAAACATTGCATATGAACTTCTTAAGAAATGTTTGTGTACATTTTTGAAATCTCAGCTGAATTCTAGTATGTCGGACAGATTGAGGTTGGCTCTCTCACATGAGCAACCGCCTGATTCTATCAGACGGATGGAATAGAGATGAGACCTGTTTGAAGTCAAAATCATCAGACGGATGATTTAAGAGTCATCACTTAAACAAAATGGTCGCATGAAAGATCTGCATCATATGGATGCTTACAAAAGATCTAAGAGGATTTTTTTTTGAAATCCTATCTGTCTAAATGCGGGATGTGAGTCCAAAGGATTATTTGAGTAGAATAAAGGACTCAAAGTCAGACATTATGGTGTCTGATCATCATCCTTACAACATCATTGAGACATACACTCCCTGGGAAAGGAGCGATGTTGTAATACGTGTTCATACCACGTATGCATTTCGACCACTGAGTTAGTAGCAATAGTGTTTGCTATTATGTGAGACTCAAAGGCCATATGGGCCTTAACTCTTACCCTCAAGGACTCCAATTGGTTCCTTTAGATTTGACGAGATGATCGCTATCTTAGCGTGTTGCTAATGGGCTATGATAATTCGGCTCGGCGGGGCACGTTAGAAAAGCGAATCAAGTCAAGATCAGAAGGTTCGCAAAAAGAGGAAGATTGATTTCATATTCACATTTGGACTTTAATGATTCAAAGCTGGCCAGCCAATTGTGATCAAGATGGGATTCAATTGTTGAATATAAAGTATAAGAAATGTGAAGAAATAATCTAGGGTAAAGCATGCGTTGAACTACTCAACTTTGCACCTTCGAGGTCGTTGTGTATCTCTAACAAGTGCACAACAACAGACTCTACGCGCATGACGGTCGCACGGTCTATTTCTCGGTATGATAGATGAAAGAACTAAGAGAAAGACGTTCTCATACAATCCCCTCAAGTGTGAGTGGGAGATGTTGGATATGAAAGACGTGAGTACACCCTTGTAGGGGATGTACGAGGGAATACGGACCTCGAACGTCGCGTACACGAATTTGTGTGCAAAGGGAATATGTTCCCTTGTGGAGAGGATCTCTAGATTGATGGGAAAGTCGCATTATATGTGCATAAGTGCATGCGACATATGGCTAATAAAGGGGTAATATCTTAAGCTTATGTTGTACCATGCATATGGTACAACTTAAGCTTATAATATGCCATGTACGATGGTACACCTTAGTTAAATTGTTCCAAAGGAACAATTACTCCTAAAATAACTACCTTGGGGGCTATAAATAAGACCCAAGGGTTAGCCATTTCCTTACACTTTTGCATGGCATTCTTGCATGCATTTCATTCTAGCGAAGCTCTGCCGAAATCCTTCCTCTCTCTTTATCCAAGTTCTTAATCTAAAAGTAGAGATTTAGATTGTGGATTTAGTAGCCTTACTCCGTTCGTGAGAAGACTCGATCCGTCGTGGTGAATCCGAAGGCGAAGTTCTGTGACTACCGTGCCGCATACGCAAGCGTAAGTCTCAACTTCATTTATCGATCCTAACTCTGTTTTGGCAGGATCCTACACAAATATGTCATACTTTGGTGTTATTGAACGCATATGGGAGTTGGATTATAGTATGTTTCGATTGGCTATGTTTGGTTGTAAGTGGGCAGACAACAATAATGGGGTTCAAATTGATGAGTTAGGGTTCATGCGGGTGGATCTCAATAGGGAGGGGTATAAGGACGAGCCTTTTATTTTAGCTTCGCAAGCTCAACAAGTATTCTATGTCACAGATCCCACTGATGTGAAGTGGTCCATTGTGTTTTTGAATAACAAATTAAATGACTGTCGTAGCCAAGCACATGAAGATATCAATACTGAGGATGATCCTTTCTTAGGGACATCACAATCACTTGATATTGATCCTACTGTAGATGATGGTTTCTATATGAGAGATGATCATGATGAGAGGATTTGGGTCAATCCGTCATTTCATGTCATGAAGGGACAAGCAAGTATTAATCCAACAAGAAAAAGGAAAAGATTAACCTAATTAAGTTCATACGACTTTTCTGGTGAGTGATGTATATTGATCTTAATTCATTTTTCTTGCATCTTTTCTTGTGAACTAACAATTTAATGTTGTTTTATTTTGTTGTAGATAAATGTCTTCTAGTGATGACAACTGTGTTCCCCTTGATGGTGATGCTCCCAATATTGAGGAAAATGTTATTAAACGTGGAGTGACCGCTATGGAGGGAGTTATTCGTGCACGAAGCAAAGGTATATCATTTAAGGTATTCTACTTACAAGTTTTTATTATTTAATCATATTAATTTTCATCAACATATATTCATTTTCTTATTCTATCATTGTTATTAGGTTGGATGGAATGATAGGGGTCAACCAATTGATCCTAATAGTGCTATATTTGTGAGTTATATTGGGGCAATTACCCGACAGATGGTGCTAATAACATGTGATAACTGGAAATCGTTGGCTTTAAAAGTAGTGAAAGAAAACATCTGGAAGGATATACAGGTAATATACATACTCTCATCTTTTTTTATTCTAATACAAACATACTACCACAATTGAGCACACTTTTGTAGACATCTTTCATTGTTGATGATAGTCATCGGAGATATATTCTCAAAGAAGCAGGCAAACTTTGTAGAAATTTCAGAACCTACTTAACAAAGAATTATGTTTGTGATGAAAGTGGTAGTGTTATTGAGCATCCTTCACATGAGTATCCTTTCATATCTGAAGATCAATGGAGAGCGTTTGTTGCTAAACGTCAGTGCGATGAATTTAAGGTAATGTTACTCATTTTGAGGAATCTGACTAAACATATTACTTTGTATTAATATAGTTTATTTGTGCCTAAATAGATGCGAAGCACTCAAAATCAAAAAGAGCATTAAATCATATGTACCCATATAGAAAGGGCCGTATGGGTTACGCACGCCTTGAGCAAAAGATGGTAAGTATGCAAAAGATACAACGTACAAGATGTTAGAATTGATTTTTAATTAGTTTATTAATTATCTTAATTGTCTGAATGTACATTTAAATGAGTCAGAATCAAATGACACATCCATAGCTCGTCATGATTTATGGAAGGGTGCTCGTGTAAATAAGTTAGGAGTGGTTGATAATGAAAATGTTCAGCAAGTGTGTGAGAAAATTGTAAGTATGATATCATTTTACTCTAGTTCTTTTATTATTTTCTTATTTTATCACTAATGATGTATATGTTACCTTTCAAATTTATGTGCCAGGAGACCATTTCACAAACTATATCACAGGATCAGTTACAGGACTCACAGGATATACTTTCTCGAGTCTTAAATGTCCCAGAGTATCCTGGACGTGTTAGAGGTTATGGATTCGGGCTGTCAGTAAAAGATTGTTTCCCAAGTGAAAAGCGTAGAAGAAATAATGATAACGCGGACTTGAGAGAAACAGTGACATTGCTCTTAGAGAAGATGAAAGTATTTGAGAGTATGGGTCACAACAAAGAATTAGCTACAATCAGCAAAAGTGGTAGTTGCACGCTTCTTTCCTGTAATATTCCTGAAGTAAGTGTTTTTCTATTAAATTATTGCATTTACAAATAATTAATTCAAGATATTATTAGCAAAATACATTCCTGTATGATTATCAACATTAATTGATGTTTTCTTTATGAAATTTTTGTTTTAGGACATCTCATCATGCAATTTCTATTTATCATCCCTAACACATCGCATAGTTGGGAAGGGAAAGGTCTTCAATCGTCTTGATGATAGAAAACTACACAATATATCATTACCCACGAATCATATGAAAGTTATGATTGAACATGTGATAGAGTCAGATGCACCACTACCAATACCTATAGAGGATGCAGGAGTCATGGTAGTAGGTGATGCGATTGGTACTTTTGTTGCATGGCCAACCAACCTTATTGATTTGGTCTCTACGGTAAGACTTCTTATAGTATACATTAGATTCTTATATTGTTGTTTCATTATTTTCGAACTAAATGATTCACTTAAATGATTTCCCATACAGATGCCCGCAAAATCTAACGTCAAAGAGTCGGTTAAAACAAAGGAGTCAGGTACTCCTAAAAAGAAACAAGAAAAAGTAAAGGCAAAACATCAGGAGCCCTCCCATGCTGTTCGTGCAACTAGTAAAAAGAAACACGAAAAAGTAGAGTCAAAACATCAGGAGTCCTCTCCTGCAGTTGCTGCAAATAATCTCTCTATGTATTGCAATTTTATTCAGATATATGCTACACAAAAGCTTCAAGGTGGTGCGCTGTTACAAATAGACATGGAGAGAGACATTTTTGGTATATCATATATGGAGTTAATTAGTCATCAAATTGTCAATGAACTTCTTCAACACGAATGGTTGGATTGTCCGATAATCTGTGTATATATCAGGTACTTTAAGTAAACAATTTTTAGAATTTCATTTCAATTAAACGTTGATATTATTGCTAACTTATTTTTAATCTTCATTCAAGGTACTTGTACTATGAGTTGGTTCTCAACAGACAAAACACAAGGAGATTCTCATTCTTATGCCCACATAACACATCTTCTTTTGTTGATGAGTCAACGAAGTATATAGCCGATGCACTTATTGAATATAACGAGCCAGGGAAGTTATTCTTGGCACCATATAATACAGGGTAAATAACTTTTTAATCTATTTTATTTAATTTAATGAATTCCTAAGAATGTAGTCACTTAGAATTTGTTAACTACTTTTGTAGGGGTCATTGGGTGTTGTTAGTCATCAATGCCACATCAGAGACAATATATTATTTGGATTCCTTACATCATGATCCAAAATATAATCGAACCATGAAGGATACATTCGACAAGTAAGTTAATTGTGTTTTATGTCAATATGTAAATATGATATATGTTGAATATAACGAGTTGACTAAATTTATTTTATTTTGCTAGAGCTTTGTGCATTTATCGTGCTTCTAAGGGAACCAGGGGCCCGAAATCTAGATCAAACAAACCCACGTGGATCCGTATAAATGTATGTACAACGGTCTCTTCTAATTTCATATGTTGCTCAAATCTAGATCAAACAAGGATAACGCACCATTCATATAATTTTTCATTTTTTGAATTGTATAGTGCCCCCTTCAGACCAATACAATTGATTGCGGTTATTATGTTATGCGATTCATGAAAGAAATCCTTTCACAAAATGAAAACATCATCCCAGATACGGTATGTAGTTTTAGTTTTAATTTATATTTTTCGTATTTTTTAGTTATATTTGCTAATATTTGATTATAACATATATTTGCTATTTGCTATGATATTCTATTTTGTAGTACTTCCCTGACTACAAATGTGCTACTTACTCTACTGATTAACTAGCTGAAGTCAAGGAAGATTGGTGTCGTTATGTGGTCCAGAAATATGTCACTTAGTATAGATGTTCACAGTTGCAATTAGAAGGTGTAGCTCTGGCTAATTCTGATATAATTTAATTTCTATCCTAGTGCTAAACCAATGCCTAATTAGAAATATGTCACTTTTTTTTGCTAATTTTATGTTGTAGGCCGAGATGGAGAAGCAATGTAGTTGGGTTGCAGGGAGCTCTCAGGAGAAATGACATGGGACCAAACATACATCTGTGTCATGAGCCAGCCTGAACTCCATCATGCTTCAATTTTCAGGTTTGGTATTTTAGACACATCTTTGATCCATTTATATGTCATTTGAATGAAAATGATTGAACACCTGAAAGTTCAATACTGTATATACACTTCATAATATTTAAGTGATAGCTGGTGTTAGGGTTTAATTTGGCCCGATATACGGGATGATGAAGGGAGGCATAAAATCTATTAGAATTTGCATGTTTTGGTCAAAGCTAATCTTTATCAATTATTCGAAGACAGAGTAACACCAAGTATTGCTAATTATGACTAATTTCAGAGTAGTTTTAATTTTTTAAGCCACTGTTCCCAACAATCCATATTTCCAATCAGAAAGTACCAAATCTGTATCGATACCAAAAAGACGAACATAGAACGTTGTGGATACGAGATTTCGCACCTTGATTGTACCATGTGCTATCCTTTGCATATATCAGCCTTATTCTGAACCATTAGTTAGCAGAAATTTATGAATTGTAAAACATTATTTATCAATTATAAAACTATGTTCCTATATGGTAGCATCCATCAAAGCTACCAAAGTATATAGCAGTAAATGCATAAATCTGAGAGTTAGTAGCGTGTGTTTCTTGTTCTGTAGCGTATATGAATAGATGCATGATCTATCAATATTAAGTTTTAACTATAAACCTATGAAATAGTAGACTCAAATCAGAAATGTGTAACCTGTCAACATCAGCTCGTTATTTATGAAATTCTCATTCTTTTCTTCAGTCAATATATACAAATTCAAACCTAAACTGTAAGTTTTTGTGCTTGGTTTAAATTGGGTTGTTGTAGGATTTATCTTTAATCTATTATTTCAGATCGAAACAATTGTCAATGCTGGTTTTGAATCCGTATTCTCCATGAATATCTAGATGGGTGAGGATTTAATCGGATCAGAATAATGGAGTAATTCCCAGCTCCACACCTATGTTTCCCTACCTAGGTTCTTGACTTGTCATTAGATTAGTTTCCCGTATGGCACATCCTTTTGTTTAAACATGGCCTATTTAGAAATCAGTATATGGACATGTGGTCTACACCTTATCTCTATCAATCTTCTTTGCCTTAGTTTGGATGGCCACATTTTATGCTATGATTTGGTTTGCAACTTTGTATTATGGGCTCTATGAAGAATTGCAAAAGATAGCATTTCCCAAACAAACAAGATTTTTATTGAGGGCCATACGGATGGTATATGTTAATTTGACTGTATAGCAGGATTTCCGATGTCTAGATAATCTCTGCACATACATGCATCCTCTTCTTATCCAGATGCTTTACATCTTAGATCGTAGGTTTTTAAGCCGTAGAAATTGCTTGTACATGACAGCCATCTGTGGGTAAGTTTTAAAACATATTCTTAAGTCGGATGCATGATAGTTAGCAACAATGCAACAATAATTTTTTGTAATATTATGCACTGTCACTTTCATATATTAAAATTGTAGCAGGTTAAACCTTGATAGAAGTGAGCGGTATGACATTTTGTTGGGGGAGACCATTTTGTGCATTTCAGGTCTTCTTTCATATGGTATTACATTTTGTTAGTAATGTCAAGTATTCATTTATGATACATGGCATTTCCAAAGGAGGACAAGGAAGGGAGGCACAAAATCTCATGCGTGTAAGTGCTTTATCATTTTTTTGCTTGAGAGTTTTTTTAATTTTGCATTATTTTGAGTAATGATGATGCACTCTCACCTTATTCAGGTGTATTTGGCAAATTTGCGTATCAAGGAAGTTGGTACTGATTTGTACATCTTTGTATTCTAAATATATTTGCACCATAAAGAACATATTATATGTTTTTCATCAATGGGGTGCTGCATTCTGTGTCAAAGGAGGTGTGGAAAAGGAAAGAGCAGCAATGCAGGTATTGTAGATTTAGCTTGTCTATTTTGTTTCCCTTACTGGATTGGCGTCAAATTTAGATTAGGTTTTAACTATTTTGATGTCAATATCTAGTTCATCCATGATCATGATTTTTATTTGAATATGACTGTCATCAAACTATGTGATGACAGTAAACCGTTTACTTCATTAATTGACAAATATTTATACCAAATTATCGTATTCAAGGCAAAGCATAGGATATTCGAACTATTATGGATATACCTGTCATAATATAAAATTTTGATCTTTCTTATTTTCTCTCGATCTTAAATCTACTTAAATCTATCTCGATTTCGATTCTTAATTTGTTTTGTTGTTTTGTTGTTTATTTCCAGGCGGATGTTGAGACCGATGTTGCGGCCAGGCAGCCGAAGAGGAGGACATTCAGGAAGGTCAGCTTCCGAGGCGTCGATCTCGATCAGCTCCTCGACATGTCCACCGACAAGCTCGTCGAGCTCTTCCACGCTAGCGCTCGCAGAAGGTATAATATCTGGATCTCATTCCGAGCCCATCGGTTTGGATCAGTCATAATCTATTCTGGTATCCAATACCCTAAATTTTATCTTCATTTCTTTTGATCTAATCAAAGTTGTAAAATATTTTGTTAAATTTCGTTTGATAGGTTGCAACGTGGTTTGAAGAGGAAGCCTATGGCTCTGATCAAGAAGCTAAGGACGGCAGTAAGTTTATCTCACTATCTCTTAACTATTCCATTTTGT
Source organism: Scilla litardierei (assembly GCA_030789695.1). NCBI lineage: Eukaryota > Viridiplantae > Streptophyta > Magnoliopsida > Asparagales > Asparagaceae > Scilla > Scilla litardierei. Next base: position 580,099,233 of record CM061142.1, read on the forward strand.
GCAGAACGGGGTGGGTCTTTGGATCAAATAGAGCGTGGCATTGTTTGTTGAATGTCATGAGCATGTGAAACTTGTATCGAGTTTATGTAATCAATTGAACTTGTGGTAGGTTTGGCACTAAGGTATTAGATATTAATGGTTATTTTCGGACTTTGTTAGCTCACTTTGGTTGTGGGATGTGAGTATAGTTGTTAAGGTTCATGACATTCTGTGTATGATAATGCTTGTGACTTTTCAAGTTTGTTCTAACAGTTATCTAAGAAAATAATGCATTAATTTCTTAAGTTTTCACTAGTTAAGTAGGCAAAGTCACTAGTGTTATTAAAATTAGCACCAGTTTCCACTATTGATATCTTGATGTTTCAGTAAACCCTCTAAGATTGTTGGGTTAAAGCATATTCTGCCAATCGCATACCTTTTTACTGGTTGGATGTATAGTTTGTTCCCCTTTCTATCACAAGATTCTCTAGACATTGTTTCTTTCTTTGATTCTATCAATAGTTTCCATCTTAATAGAAGTAATATAGATTGGTTGCTCAACTCTATGCATGATTAGAGCTTGATCCATTATTTAGTGTAGGAAGCATAAATTGAAAAGGGCTTGACTAAAATTTCTTGTCATTGGACATATTTATGTTAAAAGGTAGGTTCCATTTCAAGTTCAGCATCTTTTGTACTAAGCTAACATGTTTCCTTGAGGCATACCTTTTTACTGGTTGGACATATAGTTTGTTCACATTTCTATTGTAAGGTTCTCTTGATATGGTTTGTTTCTTTGTCTCTCAATATTTTCCTTCTTGATAAAAGTAATATCGATTGGTTGTTGCTCAACTCTATTCATGATTAGAGGTTGATTCATTATTTAGTAGGAAGCATCAATAGAAAATGGCTTGACTACAATTTCAAGTTTTTGCACATATTTACCTTAAAAGGTCGGTTCAATTTCAAGGTTCAATGTCAAGTTCAGCAGCTTTTGTACTAAAGCTAACACGTTTACTCGAGGCATTTATTGATGGTTATGAATATGTTGCTGCATTTTAGACATTGACAGCCTGTTGGCATTAAATTTTAATAAAGAATATGACTATGTTGATGAGATTTGTCCCATGGAGTGTGCCAGTTTGAACATTGTATTTCTAACAATTAGACCTCATAAATAGTTAATCTCTAGTCTACTTGTGCAAATTGATAGTTAAATGTCATATTTTACAGATATAATTTTGAGAATTTTTATTGTATTTTTAAATTTATTTATAGTCCAACTTCTTGTCTTTAATGGCCGGTTGTCTTTTATTCACCGTTTGCAAGATCTGGAAGACTCAGAGGTTTCTAATGTCGATGAAAAGGAAGAACAAGGATTTGAAGACCCGTCGGTGGGATCGCAGGAACAAGATACAGAGTCATCCGTTGAGGGTAAGAGAACACACAAGGAACCAGAAGCAACAACTGCCAGATTCTGTCGCAAAGATGAGTGCAGCGAAAAACTCACAAAGGGATGCCAACGAAGAAGAGAAAGAACAGCCATCGACAGAGGACGAGATGAAACTCCAGTTTGAGACAATCGAAAAGTCCGCAGACATTTCTAGCATCGGACAAGAAGAGCAGGAGGAGGAGGAGCATGATCAAGAGGCGAAGGGAGGATCAGAAACAATGGCCACATGCAGGGAGAAGGGAATGGATTTTGTGATCATCGGTTCTCCAAAAGCTTTCCTCTTAGTGTTAGCATTGGCTCTGGCCGTCGGGCTTCTCACGTTCCTTCATCATGAGCAGCTTCGCCAGTACAACCATGGCATTCCAAAAATCTACGACCAGTTGTATTAGCTCTTCTTTCGATCCTACAACCGAGCCATAGGTGAGTTTTGAAGTTGAGCAGAAGAACATGTGCTCATTACATTAGGAATTATAGTATGGATCAGCTACAACAAAAGGATAGCGATGCCTATGGTATAACTGGATTAGATGCAATAAGCAATGTCTGATGCTCACTTCTGTATTTTGATAGGAAAAACTAACAAGGCATCTTCAATGTCAAGTTCAGCAGCTTTTGTACTAAAGCTAACACGTTTACTCGAGGCATTTATTGATGGTTATGAATATGTTGCTGCATTTTATACATTGACACCGCTGCATTTTCAGTTTTTTTCCCTATAGGAAAACGCTAAGTGAGCATTGATGTTATTTTATGGCACATGAAACAATTTACTTATGGGCATTGGTCTCTCTTTTATGGGTGTGTGGGGATGGAGCTAAATAGAAAGCTAAAGAGAGCCACTGACACCTTCGTGGCATGACCGGCACTATGGTCGTAGGGATGTACATCGGGTTCGGATTGGTTGCGATGGCCATCGATGAATTTCGAGCAAATTGCAGGTGGTGGTCGGTGCTGTTAAAGGCCATCCTTTAACAGCACTTGCACAAATAAGCGCTGTTAAAGGGGGGCCTTTAACAGCGCTTATTTGTGCAAGTGCTGTTAAAGGGGGGCCTTTAACAGCGCTTGTTTGTGCAAGCGCTGTTAAAGGCCCCACTTTAACAGAGCTTTTTTGTGCAAGCGTTGTTAAAGGCCCCCCTTTAACAGTGCTTGCACAAGCAAGCGCTGTTAAAGGCCCCCCTTTAACAGCGCTTGTAAAGCGTTATTAAAACCAACCCCCCTTTAGCAGCGGCGAGATAGACAGCGCTTGTAAAGCGCTATTAAAGACCTTATTTATGCGCTGTTAAAGGTCCATTTTGTAGTAGTGAGAAGTATTCATGAGCAGAGTCACGTGTACAAATCAGGGGGAGTTAAAGAGAATTTGTACTCTTTTTCCTTAACTATGGTTTTCCCACTGGGTTTTCCATAGCTAAAGGTTTTAATGAGACAAATCTCACCAACTCAGGATCCTGAAGTATCCACCCCATGTGAGACTCCTCTATGCTCAGAATCCTGAAGCATTCACGAGCAGAGTCCACACCTATGGCTGGATAAGGGGGAGTGTTGTGAACGGTTATTTAACCGTAGTTGGGTGAGATTCTGGGCTATCCTAGAGATAGGCACATATCATTGTAAGCCCATATTTGTATTCCCCCAATTGCCTATAAATAAAGAGCTGGGGGCTCCTCCCCCAGTAGTTGATTCATAACAATAAGAACCTTTTATTCCACCTTTCAAATCATTTATATTTGAGTTAAATAAAATCCATAATTTCACCACAGATTTTCTTCATAAAAATGGGGTATGTAGATGAACATACATATAAAGTTATATATATATACACACACACCATATCACATTTTATATATAACTTTAAAATGTGTCAAATTTCCTTAAGCCCATTTGCTTGATGGTTAGTGCACAAAATTCCTTAAGGCCTTTTGAACTTATCCTTGAGGAGAAATATATGCTAAAGCCTTTTATTTGCTCCCGAAGAAAACACTTGAATTTTGTATTTTAATTTAAATCTAAATTTAGGCAAACTGAATTTTCATACTAATGTATGAAGTCATCTTGTTATATATCGAAATATATATTGTTTTATGCCATAAACTTCGAATTTAATTTATTTTAGCACAATTAACACAAAATTTATTTTTGAGGAGAAATATGCATTAAAGCCTCTTATTTCCTCCTTCAATCCAATTTAAATTCAATATTAGGCAGCCAATCATACAATGTATGTATTTAACCGTTTATGTTCCGAAATAATAATAATTTAACAGTAGAGCCCATTTTGGTGGGGTCTCGTAATAATTAAAATTATTTTGAAACATATAATCTAATGTGCAACAATTGAATTAAAATGAAAATAAACTTTAAATGTAAATATATGTGAAAACCTTTTATTTACTCATTCGATCCATTTAAAATTCATTCAGGCAACTAACCATACCACGTATTTATCTAACCGTTTACATTCCGAAATAATAATAATTTAACAGTAGAGCCCACTTTGGTGGGGTCTCGTAATAATTAAAACTATCTCGAAACGTATAAATAAAATAAAGAATGCCTAAAAGAATTAAAATGGAAAGAATATAATTTAACACACAAAATTTGGGCTCAAAGGAAATATATGTATACACGTAACCATTTTATTTCCTCATTTAACGAATTTAAAATTTTAGGCTCTAAATTTACATACAGAGAATGTCCATAGCTTTTATATATCGAAATAAAAGTAATCCCACGATAAAGCCCACTTTGGTGGGGTTTTGATTTAATTACAATCATTTCGAAATATATACATATATTATGAAGCGTGCCTAAAATTAAATTTAATTAAACTATTTTAACACAAAAATTATACCTTAAAGGAAATTTATATGTATGAAAGAGCTTATTATTTCTTCTTTTATCGTTGTGTTAATATACTCAAGAAACAAGCCCAAAATGGTGTTCATATAGCCCAAAAAGATTCCATAACATCCAAATAACCCAAACAGGCCCAAAAACAAGCCAGCCCAATACTGATTTAAAAACTTTTTTTGAAAAAAATTACTATTTTGGGCCTAACTCTGGCCCAAGGCCTGCTAGGGTTTGAAAACCCTAGCAGGTGGCCTCCCTGGGGGGCGACCGCCGCCGCCCCCTTCTTCGCAGCCGACACCGGCAGGGGGCCGTCGCCACAGTCTTTCGTCAGGGGGCGGCATGGCGTCGCCACATTGTTCTGAATCGCAGCATGCCCCAGGCGGGGTCTGCTCTGCTCCGACGGGGGGCGGTTGGGCCGCCCCCTTTCACCTGAACGGGGGCGGCAGATGCCGCCCACTCAGATCCCGACGGGGGGCGGTCGGGGCGCCGCCCCCCTTTGATCCTGATGGGGGCAACGGCACCCCGTCGCCCCCTCAGATCTCAACAGGGGGGCAGCCGGGGTGCCGCCCCCCTTTGATCCTGACGGGGGTGGCGGGGTGCCGCCCCCTGATCCTGACGGGGGCGACGGGGTGTCGCCCCCTCAGATCCCGACGAGGGGTGGCCTGGGCGCCGCCCCGTTTTGATCCATGGCAGGTGCCGACGGATGCCGGCTCCTGTTCACCTGATGGGGGCGGCAGAGCCGCCCCTTGGTCTGCGCCGGGCGGCGACCAGTGGGCCGCCCCCGATCTAACAGGAAAAATACAATAAAAACCCCCAATTTTCATAAATCTAAAACTTAAAACTGATAAAAATCAAATTTTTCAACAGATCTGAATTCACGAGCAAGCAAAATCTTAAGATCCAAGCATGGTGGCTCTGATACCACTTGTGAGAACTAAAGATCTAGATGCGTGTACAAACCAAATAACACAGATCTAGATTACGCATGCTGATTCTTAAAACATTTCCTTTTTTGATTAGCGGAAGCATACATGAATCCATCGCTAATAGTCTTAAAGAGATCCTGACGATAACATGGCAGATGATCTTCCATAACAGCACGAATCAACCGTTGGAGAAATCCTTTGGCTTTCTCATGGTTTCTCTCCTAGCGACGGGGCGTAGAAAAGACGGCTAGCTTGTTCGTGTGCTCCGGGGATCATGACCGCATATATATATGGGTAGCCTCCTTAGCCCTAGGATTTCCAATTCGGCCCATCAACGAATTGAAGCCCAATAGTCGCCACACATAAAGGCCCTCAACCTATATGACTCATTTAAGTCCACTCAACTTAAATACATGAGATCACTTATACATTGAGCTTTAATATGATAGTGTAGCACTATATAATTATATTCGCATATTAGCCCAACGTTGGATTAAGATCCAACTGTGTTGGATAAGTTCCAACACCCCCAACTCTTTATTTATAGCATATAGAGGAGTGTACATAGATATGATACAGAAGATATGGGCCTATCTATAAGATAGGTGTGATCCTAACGAACTCTGGTATTATCCATTCACAATAATTCTTTTAAATTTAGGGGATCTAAGATTTTTTTATTTTATTTTTTTTTTGGTGGGGGGGGGGGGGGGGAATACTTTAAATGAACAGTGCCCTTTGGGCATAGGTTATGGCTAGTACATCAACATCGAGTGAACGAGAGTATATGTATGTAGATATAGCTTGATCGTGAATAGGTAATTGTGTTTGTAAATTGTAACGATATGCGACCAAGTGACATGGCTTGTAAGAGTTAAGCCGTTCAGTCTGGGCTGGAATTAGCTTAGGCTGCTTAAGGGTGTCGTGATTCACTAAAACGGCATACATTTTAATCTAAACGGCTGCATTTCTAACAGGAACATCATCATTCTTTTACGATTAAATCAGACCCCAGTGATATAAAACAGAAGTCTAGAACCACAAAAGCAATCCAAAAGGCTCAGGTGATAGGTAATTAACCCTACACAATTAATGTACAAATTACTTAATGAGGGTTTAAAGTCCAACCAAGATCAAATCAACCACCCCTAAAAATCTTGACGAGTGTCTCTCCTTCATCCAACAAGCTCATAAGCGAACCATCTCCCAAGTCCTAACAAAAATTATTAAAAAATAAAAAATTGCTTGGTTGCATTTGCATGCACATATATAGCTAGTGGCTATAATTAACTAGCCCCCTTATTCTATCCCTCACCCCCACCCTTTCAACATGCCAAAAGGCCTTTCTCACGCGTTCCGCGTGGATTCGTCCATGTCTCCTGTTATTCTCACACCCTCTTTTGGCCAGAATCACGTGGAGGCACTAACATTTTCCGATCTGTCCAACGAATCAGAGCATCGACATCCTCAAACACAGTGTCATGGTATCAAAAACGGCTTCATTGGTTGGCGTTGCTACATCAGTAATGTTGAGTTCTTTGAGATGCATGCAGGGTCGATCTAGGCCGTATGATTGGTTGAATGCTTGTCGGGAGCTACGTATGTTTTAAATTCAAGAAAGTCTCTTTTCTTATGTACTTTTAATATTTAATTTTTTTTGTTCTTTTGCAAATGGCACCTTCAACTGGTTTTTGTTTTATATCTTGTGCCCTCCAATATTTTTTAATCATTTCTCTGTTAAATTAAGAGAGCCTACTGCTCTATACACTGCACACAGTGCGGTGTATGTCCTTTTTTTGACTTTTTGTTAAAAAAGTCACAGCAGAGTCAGGATATAACATCTGATGTGATTTTTTTCCCAAAAAAAAGACAAAAAAAACAAGCATACACCTCACTGTGTGGGGTGTTTATAACAATTCTCATAAGAGATACTTTGACATTATTATTTCCATTATGTGACATTTAAATTTTATGTTTCATTCATACCGTTAATTTATGCACGGTGCCATGTCAGAATACTAGTTTATATTGACACAAACAATTAAAGGAGGGGAGTTGCTACGTGCACACACCATTTTTACTCACGCGTACAACTACTTATCCACTTATTTACAAGTTTGCCACTCAAATTTACCCACCGCGTATAACTTTTTAAAAATTCCGAAAATGCTCTGTTGTGTGCGGTGAGCAAACGGTCGAACGGCGACCGCCTCCTCCGCCAGCCCTCCTCCACCGCCCCTCCACCGCCCCCTCCGCCACCAACCCTCCTCTAACATCCTAGCGAACTGCGGCCGCCCCCTCCGACGCCCCCTCTACTGCCCTCTCTGCCACCAGCCCTCATCCGACATCCCCAGTGAACGGCAGCCGCCCCTTCTGACGCCCTCTCCGACGCCTCTAGCCCTCCTCTGATGCCCCTCTGACAAAGAAAATCTGAATTTTGTTTTTTATTTTCTAATTATAAATCATGTAGAGGTGAGAGCATGGCAACGGAGAGAGCACAGCTTCACGCATGAGAGGAGGAGATTGAGATCGAAGGTGGTGTATCGAGGAGGGATCATAAGCCTCATTTTGGGACCTAGACATGCCTACTTTTACAGCACGCACGCTCTCTCTAACATCAAATCTCTCCCAAAAATTTTAATGGTAGACGACAGTGGAGAATGATGGAGATGCAGAAGAAGGAGATCGCCAAATGTCCCTCGCAAATGCGCCTGCCAGAGAGATCCAGTACGTCTCCAAAGGTCACTCCTTTTTTCCTTTGAAACGAGTATCCATCTTTTTTTGGCCTCCGACGCGTCCTCTGACGAACTCCCCAAACCCTAAAAACTCGTTGACGGGGGTGGGCGGCGACGGGGGCGGGCGGCGACGGGGGCAGGGGAGACGGGGGCAGGGGAGACGACGAGGGTAGAAGCGGTTTAGATTTTGCATGACAAACTTGCAAATAGTGGTTGTGAGCAAAACGATATGTGCACGTAGCTATTCCGTTAAAGGAGTTTGGCCTAATGCTCAAGCTGCACTACAGCTTAATGTCCAGCTTTTTGTAGTTTTGTTTCTTTCATGGCTAGCAATCTCAAAAGCGATTAATGAAAACTAAGTGTTGTAGCCAGAATTTTTTAATGATGGTTGAAAAAATTAATTCAATTTTCATTTTTTCCTGAGCCATCAATAGCTTGTATTCATATGTACATCTTAAAACATAAATACACCAAAGCTCCTTTTGATTTGCATACTCTCAATGTGTGAATATGATTCAAACATGTCACATTTGTTGTGAATAGATAAGAATACGCGTGAGTGGGTACGTGCATATCTATTTGAGAGATTGTATCTCATCCATTTATGACTCTGCCTTCCTCTATAAATAAAGGCTTGGGGTCCCCCCACACGGTTATGCTTCATAACAAAAAAAATTTCGAACCCTCGCCCTGGCGGCCATGGACTTCCCTTCCCCCCTCTCCTACATGGCAAAGACCCGCTGTGGGGAGCGGCATCGGTAACCCACTGCCGCCTCCAGACCCTAGCCGTGTGGATGGGGGGGCGACAGCAAACGCCAACCAACCCCAACCCCTACCTCGCTTGGGCTTTTGGCCCAAGCCCTAACAAAAGAAAAATTTCAGGCCCGTGGGTCGCAGCCCACGGCTTTGCTGCGGCCTAGGCCCACATCAAAAGAGAAAAAAGATATATATATATACACACCCCCCATTATATATATACATATACATATATATAATATATTTGGGCTTGTGGGTCATAGCCTGCAGCCATACTGCGGGCTCGGCCCACATCAGAGAAAAAAGAAAAAAAAACAGAGGGAATAGTTGCGGGCTTTAAGCTCGCAGGCCAAGTTTTTATGCGAAAAAGGAAAAGAAGAGGAAAGAGGGGAAATGGCTGTGGGCTTTAGGCCCACATCCCACTAATATTCCTATGAAAATTAAAAGGGGGGACCTAACTGCCCTAAAAAATAAATAAAATAAAATTGGGGGAAAATATGGGTATTTTATGGGGGCAAATGGGGACTTTTTGGGGAATTTTTGGGGGCATAAAAAAGAAACTTTCTTCCTTTTACAAAACAAAATATAATAGGGCACCATTAAAATTTATTTGAATTGGCCCATATATGCACAACTGATTAATAGCATATTTTGATATATGATGCCCATTTTGGATCATATTTATATGCATTGCATCAAACCTTTCTACCATATTTTCTGGAATAAATTTATGCTATGTGGTGCGTCATAAACTTAATAATTATGAAAATCATGCGACCGCTCTGTCGTTTGTTATCTAACCTAATGGTGTATGACATCGTCCCGTGGTCTGAATAATTATTAAGTATTAAAATTGATGTATTTATCCTTTTCTAAATCTATGATGCATGTGAAACGTTATGAACATGTTTAAGGAGCACAAATTTTGCATGGATGGCTAATTGTGGTTTTGGATCGGCTGTTTAGTCCCACATTTTATGTTTCCTGCACTTTTCTATTTCTTTTGAGAGAAATTGGAGTGTGAAAATATATGTAATGTCTAAAACTGATGACCATTCCATGGAGGCGGAGGCCACGTTTGAAGATGGAGATTTTCAATATGACCCAAAAGGTTTCCAAAGTTGTAATTTTCTCTTTTATTTGTGTAAAATGGAATATAATATGGACTTTGGGACATTATTTTTATGTGGTGACTGGCCGATCACGAATTGGCTTTTCATTTAAAATTGCTTCTGCATGAAAAATGTTTTCAGTATTATTAATTCATGCAAAATTGTGTTTTGCAAGATAAAATGGTAAAAATTGCAAGCGTTGATTTCGAAGTACTGGATGCATCAGGGAAAAATTATCAAAGCTGGCAGCTTGATGTTAAATTCCATTTGCGAGCTAAATCCCTCATTTCTACAATTACAAAAGATGTGATGGCGACAGACATTGAAAAGGTACAAACCATTATATACTTTCGTTGCCACATGGATAAGACCCTAAATGCTAAATACCTTACGGTCGAGAATCCACTGGAGCTGTGTACTGTCCTTAAGGACAGATATAAACATCAGAAATATGTTATACTCCCAAGGGCACGTTAAAGGTGGGAGAACATGAGACTTCAGGACTTTAAGTCCATAGCTGAGTACAACTTAGCTCTATATAGCATCACCCCATGCTTGAAGTTGTGTGGTGCAAAAGTATCAGAAGATCGCATGATGAAAAAGACTTACACGTCTTTCCATGAAAAAGATGCGATTTTGATGCAGAAATACCGTGAGCGAAAGTTCACTAAGTATTCTGAGCTGTTGTCATGTTTACTCATGGCCGAACAAAATAGAGAACTTCTACTTGCCACTCATAACATGTGTCCTTGGCACGGCCCCCTCCCAAAAGCTCACAATGCATCTTCTTCCAAAAAGAAGAAAGACAATAAAAGAAGAGGAAATTTTCCGAGGGTGGACCAAATAAAAAGAACAAAGGACAAGTCCATCAGTAAAGAAATGAAGGGAGGCGGAAGCTCACTTATCGCAGAAATGACAACAGAAATAATGCACTCCCATCTAGAAAGGATTGTGAAGACAGTGCCATAGCTGTGGCATGAAAGGACACTCGTCCAGAGTGTGCAGAACTCCACAGCACCACCAAAATTTGAACAAAGAAAGCCTGAAAAGGAAAGCTTGAAAAGGAAAGCTGAAACAAATCTAGTGACCACCAGTTCACTGCTGAAGATTTCAAAAAAGATGACTTGTTTGATTAGCTATTTTATCTTTGTTTGAAAAAACATTGTCATGAGAGCTATTTATGTTTTTTCATTGAAGTATGAATAAATTAGTTATGATTTTATGAAAATTAAATGTGCATATATGCTCCATTTTTTAAAAGATGGACTTCTCTCTTGACTGCTTAATAGACAATGCATCAACATATACGATCCTTCAATACGGATGCTATTTTTTATAGCATTATACCATATGAAAGCCCAATAAATATTATATCAGAGCCATCAAAGATAATTGAAGGTTCAGGGAATGTAACACTGTTGCTCCCAAATGACATAAAAATAAAAATAAAGGATGTATTATGCGCTCCGAATTCAAAAGGAAACTTATTAAGTTTCAAGGACATCCATTAAATGGATTCCAGTTAGAGACTGCAAATGTAAACAAAAAGAGACTTGTATGTGACATCTCAAGAAAAAAGAATTAAAACGATACTTGAGCGTTTTGAGAGCCTTTCATCAGGCCTCTATGATACAAAGATTCGAAGAGAGGAAGCAAATATGATGGAGCACCTGAAGTGCCCGATATCAACCAAGTTTCTACTTTGGCATGATAGATTTGGTCGTCCTGGATCAATTATGATGCACAGTATGTTATCCCAATCCTATGGGCATGACATGATGAACCTGAATATTCTTCAAAAGGGACAATTCCATTGAATCCCTTGCTATAAGGGAAAACTAAGCACAAGGCCATTTCTACTAAAAGTTGACAAAGAATCTCCATGCTTCCTCGAAAGAATACAAAGAGATATATATGGACTAATCTACCCCCTAGTGGGCTTTTCAGTACTTCATGCTACTGATAGATGCATCCTCAAATTATTCGTGTGTGTGTCTACTATCGACCCATAATCTAGCTTTTCTAAAAGCTATTGCACAAATAATAAAGTTGCGGGCACATTTTCGAGACAATCAAACAAAGAAAATACTTCTGATTAATGCAGGGAAATTTACCTCCCGGTCATTTCAAGAATATTGCAAGTAACTGGGATAAAAATTGAACATCATGTGCCACATGTTCATACCCAAAATGGATTGGCAAAGTCATTAATAAAAAGACTATAATGGATTGCACTTCCATTACTAGTGAAATCCCAGTTGCTGGTGACTACATAGGGACATCCAATATTACATGTTGCATCGTTAATAAAAATCAGACCCTCTAGAGGTCAGAGTCTCTATCTAATGCAACTTGCATATAGAATACCACCGAACATCTCTCACATAAGTATTTTTGATCGAGCAGTTTATATCCCCATAGCACCACCGCAGAGGAAAAAAATGGGCCCTCAACTTCGTCTAGGTATCTATATAGGCTTTGACTTACTCTCAATAATAAGATACTTAAATCCCCAAACAGGGGACCCATTCAAGGCATGTCTTGAAGATTGTGAATTTAATTAGACAAATTTTCCGAAATTGGGCCCAGATACTACAAAATCTGGAGCCACACAAATAATATCATGGCATACAAAATCATTGACCCACTATGATCTGGTAACAAAGCAATGTAAAGAAGAGATCCTGAAGATCCTACATATACATAACATTATTCACTAGTTACTTGACTCATTTACTGACAGCCAGAAGATTGCCAGATCACACATCCCTACTACAAATACTCCAGCTAGGATTGACATCCTCAAGAATGGATGCAATCCACCAGCAGCAGAAGTGTATGTTCCTCAAAAGAGGTAGACCACCAGGTTCCAAGGACAAAAATTCAAGAAAAAGAAAAAACTCCTGGAGGCCTTGCGACAATAGTACCACAGGACAATAAGTTCATGTCCATACCCTCACTCCTCCCAGAATCCCCTGAAGTGGAAAATCCAGGAGAAACTGAAATGAAATTAAATGTTGTACATATTGGGGAGGTGTTGAATAGAAAGAAATTAATTGTCGACAATATATTCATGTATCATATTGCCACATACATCGCAAAAGCGATAATAATTATATAATATCGTTCCATACTCCGTTGCTAAAATACAAATGTAGAGATTGGCCAAATATGGAACGATGTAAAAAAGATGAGCTGGACTCGCTTATGAAACGTGAAGTGTTTGGACCTGAAGTTCAGACACCAAAAGGTGTCAAACCTTTGGGCATAATAAGGATTGCACAAATAAAAATATATATAAGTACAAAATCGTATGATGTAAGGTACAACCTATAGCTCAAGAATATTTTCGCTGAAACTGGGGAATAAACAAATTAAAATAAGCATGACTCAAATATAAATGATACATCAGACTACCTAAGTTATACACTGTGAATACCTTATGATTTAGCAAAAGAAATTTTGGATATGCTGCTATAGGATGTTGTGACGACATATCTTGTCACGACCCGCTTCCCTGAAATGGAGGCGAGACGTGAGAAGGTCCGCACGGGAGTGGAGCTGTGAAGCCCCAGACTCGATAAGCGTCAATAATACATAAGCAGGTCCCTGTAACCACAACAGAATAACAATAATCACACAAGGAGAGACTGAAATAAAATCTCACATCTCAAAAGTTGTCCAACCAGAAAATAAGTCCAACATCCAGAAAAGCCACCAGGCTAAAAGAGAAAGAGTCTAAAGGCCCAGAACAAGGCCAACAAAAGTACAACGACATAAAAAGTATAGGTGCTATGCACCGATAACAAAACAACTGTCTAACAAAAGCAAAACACACGAAGACACTAGGACTGGTCCCCAGTGTCCACGTACTCCCCGTCAAACACGGGCTCGGGCTCGGCGTCAGCAAACACCTCGTCCTCAACAAGGTACTCAGGCTCGGGATCTAACATGTGTCACCCAAAAGAGTAAAGGGGCACATGTCAGCAAGTCTAAAGACTTGGGCAATGAAACTGAAAGTAAGGCAACTAGCAACCTAGCAGTTTAGTATGCATGCCATGGCAGTTATAACATGAGTGCACAATTAAGACATGGCAAGACAATTTGTACATGAGAGCAATCATCGGGACAAGACAAGACAAGAGTAGCCAAGCTACTATCAATTCCAATCAATTCGCATTGTCTTGCAAGTGTTTACGCCCTTCGCTGAATGGTACAACATTCAGACCGATCGGCACTAAACACAATTCACATTTCACGGTTGTTTTGTAGATGTTTACGCCCTTCGCTGAATGGTACAACATTCAGACCGATCGGCACTAAACACTACCCCACCCCAAAGAGTTTACGCCTTACAATTGCAGTTGTTGATCAAACAGACCCCCAGTTGCCTGGCCGCTTAACCCTTACCCCATCCCGCACTAAACAAGCCAGGGTCCCTGAACATGAGCCCAGCAAGTGAGCCAGGGTTGCCCCGCACGGGAGCTTGTTTCTTAGTTCACAATTCAATATATCGAGCGTTGGGGTTAGCAACTCATTATGCTCGCTTCTGGTCACGAGCCAGGAACACAAGTAGTGTAGCAAAGCTACGCAATCACTGAATTACATGAAGGATGCAATGTCATGACAATTTATTTGCGTACCGGTAATGGAAAGTAAACATGACATGGTAATTGTGCAACATGCTAAATGTCGGAACTAGCTTCGTTGTCAAGCTAGTTCCCCAATTTGCGCCTAGGCGAGTATCATTTTGTCGCCTAGCCTCTTTTACGCCTACAACAAGCAAATGGCCTAAAACATGGCCTAAACCCTAAGTGGCAAGTTTCACTTGCCTAGCACCGGGGATGACGACCACTTCGTCACACGGATGCTAATCTACGGGGAAATCGCTGTTTTGGGGGAACAATCAACAAACAACATGAAATATTATTAGGGTTTCATAAAAATATAAATAGGTTATAAAAACAACGGTAGATCGATTTCTTACCGAGAGGAGGCGGAAGAAACACTCCGGGGAACCCTAGGATCAGATCTGGAAAAGATTGGAGAAGTTTGGGGAAACTAGGGTTTTGGAGGATTTGGGGATTTTGATGGATTTGGTGAGATTTTGGGGAAGATGAGAGGTAGATAGAGTGAATGGATGGATTGGATGATGGATTTAGGGCTTGGAATGAAGGATTGAAGATTGGAGTAAGATGGGGGCTCAAGGGGGAAGATTTTAGGGTTTTGGATCGTGTTGAGGAAGAAGGAAACGTTTGGATTGGGTTTAAATAGGCTAGGCTGGCGGCTGCCCAGAAATTAGGGTTTTAACACTGGTTAGTCGGTCAAAGAGCAACCACTGACCGACTAGTTTGGCAACTAGTCGGTCGGTCGACCAACGCAGACCGACTAAGTGTAAACAGTAACTCCTGAACGAAATTAGGATTTAGAGTTATTCGGTCCATGAACAATTACTGACCGACTAGTTTAGCATCTAGTCGGTCGATGAACGTTCTTAGACCGACTAAGAGTGAACAGTATGATACCAAAAATAAAATGATGAGTTAGTCGGTTCAAGAAGCACTGCCGACCGACTAGTTTACAACCTAGTCGGTCTACCAACCTTCTTAGACCGACTAACGATAAACAGTAGCTCCCTAAGAAATTTAGATAGCCCACTAGTCGGTCCAAGAAGGATTGCCGACCGACTGGATCGTCATCTAGTCGGTCGGTGCCCCTTCTTATACCGGCTAATGAGCACAAAAAGTTCCGATATGGAGCGCGGAGCCCCGGGATCGATTCCTAAGACTCCTAGGCTTGATCTAATAGTTAGATATGATCGTTATGAAGTCCGTCACGAGTGACATACTTCGAAATCGACGATCCTAAGGAAGAAACGAGAAAATACGACGAATCGATCGAAAATGAAAACTACGGAGACGAAAACCACGCATGAGGAGAAAATTCACCAAAACATATATTATATTATATTAAATCCAGATACATGAAAATCAGTCGTTACATCCTCCCCAACTTAAGAAAAATTCCGTCCTCGGAATTTCCAAATACTCACGAGTCCGGAAACAAAAGTGGGAAACGCTCTCGCATCTCATCCTCATTCTCCCAAGTAGACTCTCCAGGTGAGCCGTGTCGCCACATCACCCTCACAAGATTGACAATCTTGTTCCGAAGCGATTTCTGACGCCTGTCCAGAATCTGCACTGGATGCTAGTCATACGTCAAATCGGGGCGAACGGTAATCTCCGAAAAATCCACCGCATGAGACGGATCGCTAATGTATCGACGAAGCTGCGACACATGGAAAACATTGTGAACTCCTTCCAAAGATGGCGGCAAGGCCAAGCGATAAGCTACCTCGCCAACCCTCTCCAAAACGTCAAATGGTCCAATGTATCGCGGGCTCAACTTTCCACGCTTCCCGAAACGAATCACACCACGATTCGGGGAAATCATCAAGAACACATGGTCGCCCGACTGAAACTCCAAAGGACGACGTTTAGCATCCGCCCAATGCTTAAAACGGTCCTGAGCAATTCTCAACCTCTCCCGAATATTCCTGACGATCTCCACAGCCTCCACGATCATCTCAGGTCCCAACAACTCCCGATCACCAACGTCATCCCAACTCAATGGCGATCGACATTTCCTCCCATAAAGAGCGGCGAAAGGCGCCATGCCAATACTCGCCTGGAAGCTGTTGTTGTAGGAAAACTCTACCAGATGTAGATGGTCCTCCCACGAACCCTTGAAATCCAACATGCACGCCCTCAGCATGTCTTCCAAAATCTGAATCGTCCTCTCGGACTGACCATCCGTCTGCGGATGGTACGCCGTGCTGAAACTCAGACGCGTACCCAAGCTCTTCTGCAAACTCTGCCAGAACTGAGATGTGAATCTCGTGTCTCTGTCAGACACGATACTCACGGGGACTCCATGAAGTCGCACGACCTCCTGCACGATTCACGTTACATCACTATCCAAACTAGGAAAAAGGAAACAAAACGGAGAGTAAAAGAATTTTACCTCCATATATCTCCTCGCTAGCGCCTCAGTGGACTGTCCCACTCGGAACGGAATAAAGTGCGCAGATTTGGTCAATCGATCTACGATCACCCAAATCGCGTCATTCTGCTTTGGACTCCGAGGTAGTCCAGTCACGAAATCCATAGTGATGTGCTGCCACTTCCACTCCGGAATCGGAAGCGGTTGTAGCAACCCGGCCGAACGCTGATGCTCCGCCTTCACTTGCTGGCAAACCAAGCACTTGGCTACACTTCGAGCCACGCTCCTCTTCATACCATGCCACCAATAATTCAGACGAAGATCCTGGTACATCTTGGTGCCACCAGGATGCACAGAATACGGCGAACTGTGTGCCTCCACCATCAGCTCCTCTCTGATATCCCCAGCTGGCACACACAACCTGGCTCCAAACCTCAGCGAGCCATCCTCATGAATCAAAAAGTCAGTCCGCAGACCGGCTTCCACCTGCTCCCGAATCTTCATCAGCCTCGGATCCTCAGCCTGGCCAGCCTTAATCTGATCCACGATCGTCGACTGTACCTGCATGTACATCAACGACGAAGCCTCCCCAGGAAGAACAATCTCCACACCAGACTCGCAAAAATCCTGCTGCAATCTCCACTGCGCAGTCAACATCATCACCGCGGGAAGCCTACTCAACGCATCAGGAACCACATTCACCTTGCCCGGGTGAAACTGCAAATCAATCTCATAATCCGCCATAAGCTCCAACCATCGACGCTGCCGCATGTTAAGCTCCTTCTGAGTGAAAATATACTTCAAGCTTTTGTGATCGGTGAAAATTTTCACTTTCTCACTCAGCAAGAAGTGCCTCCAAATCTTAAGAGCGAACACAACGGCAACCAACTCCAAGTCATGCGTCGGATAATTCTTCTCATGAACCTTAAGCTGACGAGACGCATACGCCACAACATGTCCGTGCTGATGCAACACGCAACCGAGGTGTAGTGCCCTGTGGTAGCTACTGCACACGTACTAGAGGGGGGGGTGAATAGTACTTAAAATAATCAAGATAGTTATTCCTAATTATTGTGCAAGAAACAAACGACAATGCGGAATTAAACAACTATCAACAAGAATTAAAACGTACGCAAACAAACAATATAACTGGGTTCGGATCCACCCAAGTCTCCCCGACTTGTTCCCGGTGATCCTACATCCCAACCACCCGGATCCCCTCCGGATACTTGAGTTAGAAACCCTAACTCAAGATTTCCACTATGAAATACTTGTGAAAATCCTCCACAAGTCAAATCATACAAAATGTAATTTGTGACTCCCACAACCCGGGATCACAACCACACTCTCACAACCGAGAGTGAAACTTACAAATCAAATATGAAATGAAATAAGAAAACTTCTTACCGAACAAAATACCTATGCCTTGAGTATTGCTTACGAATTAGGGCAAGGATGATTTTGGGGAAGAAGTGGCACCAAACCCTAGCTCCAAGATGTAGATCAACGATGGAGAGCTTTGGGGATGTTGGTGACCTAGAATCAAGCACTTGGCTTGGAAGGCTTCACACTCAATGAATCTCTCTTTGGAAGTAAGAGTGAGGAGAGATTATTGAATGGAAAGAATGAGCTTTGAATGCACTTGGAATGATTTCTCTTGATCTCTAAACTTGCAATAATATCAGCCTTGAAACTTATGAAAGACCCCCTCCAACTATATGTAGGATAGAGGAGAGAGGGAGAGAAAAACGTTTCAAGAAAAGCTCCAACGGCTCTATTCTGAACCAGACTAGTCGGTCAAAGAAGGATCACTGACCGACTAGTTCATCAACTAGTCGGTCGATGATACAACGTAGACCAACTAACGATAGAACAGCCAAGAAGTCGATGTACAGGCAAAGACAACTAGTCGGTCTAAGAAGACTTGCCGACCGACTAGTTTCACAACTAGTCGGTCAGTGAATGTTCTTTGACAGACTAACGTCGAAATAGAATAGGCTGACTTCAAGATGACTTAGTCGGTTTAAGAACAAATGCTGACCGACTAGTTTCTCAACTAGTCGGTCGGTAAACGTTCTTTGACCGACTAACTCGAAACAGTAGCTCAGGCTGAAAATGACTGTACACAACTAGTCGGTCTGAGAAGGACTCCTGACCGACTAGATCGTCATCTAGTCGGTCGGTGACTCTTCTTTGACCGACTAACTGTAGTCATGGAAAGAGCTGAATATAGAGAAGGCAAACTAGTCGGTTCATGTAGAGTTGCCGACCGACTAGATCGTCATCTAGTCGGTTGGTGACTCTTCTTGAACCAACTAACATGCACTCGAAGCCGAGGGAAGAAGCGATAGGCTTCGGGAAAGTTTCTAATGGCTACCATGAATATCCTAGCTCTAAGATATGAGCGAAATGAAGTATATAATGTAAGTCCAACTCAAGGCTTAATATTCTAATCTATGAAGCTAGAAGACTATAAAATAAACCTTACGAGCCGTCTTCAAAGCTTCAATCTTCATTCCTCTTGACTTCCATATTGCTCATTGAGCTTCAACGAAGCTCCAGGCACACGATCACGCGTATTGAGAAGTCTTGAGATGTCGCTTTTGATGTACGTACGTGGTATTTTGGCGACGATCTCCATAACTGCGCTCACAAATAAGTTAGTATACATTATTTATGTTTGCTCATCATCCAAAACCAAATCCGGGGAATCATATCACAACATTCTCCCCCTTTTTGGTGATGATAAACCAACATAAATAATAATCAATAATAATGATTCAATTGAAATTTACTTACTCCCCCTGCATTGATGACACGTTAGTTCCATATTCAATAATATTCATATGCATCAAGCAGCGAGGGAAATATAAAATATGAATCCTACTATTGCACATATAGGATCAAAATCCATTTTATATCTTCACTCCCCCTGAATTCTAACACATCAAATTAGATTCATGGAAAATTCCTTTGAATTATTAAATAGCACATTGTCATTATTATATCTCTCCCCCTTTGGCATTAGCAAAAAGAGCGGGAGGAGACAAAACCAATGGCTAAAAAATAACGCATGGGAGTCGAAGAATACGACCAAGGTCCAAAATAACACCAAAGCAAAATATCAAATACAAAATACCGAATAAAAGCAAAGCGTGTCAAGGGGACCAAAGTCGAAAATCGGAAACCGAAATCATCAAACCATAGGCGAAATACGAAATACCAAATCATCTAGCCATAGGCGAAACTCGAAAACTGAAATTATAAAATCATCGGCGAAAATCGGAAAACGAAATCACCAAGTCATATGCGAAAATCGAAATACGAAATCATCAAGACTCAAATCGATTTTACTTATTGAGTTTTGGAACATACTCTCCAAAATCAATAGAGTGCATGGAAAACAATTCTATGTTTCCATAGAAAGAATTCTATTAAATCCATAAAATCATCGAACGACGAAATCAGCATCAGAGACAAAAATAATCCGATGTGCATACCAAATGTAGCAAAATGATACCAAATGTAATATATTCTACCAATGGATACCAATATGAATCAAAAGTATGAACATACTTACAACATTAAGCTCCCCCTACTTTGGTGCATCACTCAAGCACCATCAACTCCAATCGAATGAAAATCCTTGCAAATCACGGAGTTGGTAGGGTTGGTATCTCATGGTGGATTTAACCTAGAGAATATCATTTTGGTATCCAAAAATCTTTTTGGATCCTATGGGTTAGGCAATAAATTTAGCTAACTAAATTCAAATTAAATGTAACCCATACAAACCACAATTACTTTGGTACCCATAAAATGAGATTAAACTTATGGTACCAAGCAATGAAGGGTCAAAGAAAACTAACCCTTCGGAAACCAAGTCCACGAGGAACTTGATTTCCCAACATAATCATCATTCAAGATAACATCATTAATAAACGATTTCACATACAAATTCTTATTATGCATGCTTGTGTTCTTTGGACCCCAAATGGTGTAAGTCTTGGGAGTCCTAATCCTATTGGGAACATGCATATGTTGTTGGTTTCTATGTGATGCATGTCGTGGGTAAGCATATGGAATTCGATGCAATGGTGCATGATGATAATTATTCATATGAGAATGAGGATGAACATATGAATGTGGAGGAACACGTGCATGAGTGTGTCTCACATGGTGTGCACGTGCTCGTGGGTGCGGAGCATAAAAATCATCATTTGTGCTAACATGTGTGGTAGGATGTGTGTTCCTACGTGGCATGGTATACATGTAAGCATGACCCTTCTTTGGATGTCCACCCAAAGTGGGTTTCTTTCCAAATGGGGGCGTGTTCCTAGCGGAAGCACCATTGGTAGAAGATCTACCCATGACGTGTTTACTTCCACTAGTAGAAGCATCGGAAGATGGCCTAACAAAGGTGGCGGACGATTTGGATGACTCTCCCATCTTATACCCCAAACCAATGTGATGATTGGCAGGAAGTAAGTCATTTAGGATATCATCCAATTTGCCCTTACCTTTGTTGAATTCATGAATTCGGCCTAATGTGCTCTCATGCTTCTCGGTGAGAGAATGCAAAGAAGCATCCAAAGTGGATACTTGCGATGCGAGAGCACAAACACGTGACTTGAGATTTTTATTCTCAATGCTCAAAGTTGAGATTTGAGACGTCAAATCCGCTATCACATGTTCATCCGAATCCTCGATATGAACATGCTCAAGTTGAGACTTGAGATTTTCAATCTCATTTCTCAACCCATCAACAACGGTGTCGTTGTTGACGATGAAAGGCTTAGGCGAGTTTTTAAGACTATCTAATTCATTTTTAGTCTTCATAAACTTAGTAGCCATATTAGAAAACTTATTCCATAATTGTTCATTGGCTATTCTAAGTTCATCATTGGTTACCTCTTCGCCTTCATCCTCGCTTCCATCCTCGCTTTCATCGGAGGAAGTCTCTTCATCACGATCCTCTTTTCCCATGAAGCACGTGTGTGCATTCTCCATTCTTTCATCGTCTGACTCTCCACTTGAGGAGTCGGAGTCAGTGAAGGTACCTACAAGTCCTTTCTTATGCTTTCTCGACTTGTCGTGCTTGGATGCCTTCCACTTCCCCTTATGTTTGTAGGGAGGACAATCCGGCTTGATATGTCCTGCCTTATTGCATTTATAACACACGGGGGTAGAAGCATTAGTCGAAATAAATTTTGATTTACGATTCAACTTACCTTGTCGAAAGAATCGGATGAATTTCTTTGCCATATTGGCCAATGCTTACATGTCCAATTCTTCGTCCTCTTCTTCTTCCGAATCTTCATCATCGGTAGATGGAGCGGCCTTGAATGCAATTCCCTTTTTCTTTGGCTCGTCTTGCTTCAAGTACGCCTTCATCTTTTCACTCATCCGGATCTTACTATCCTTGCGTACCTCATAAGACAACAAGGTACCCATTAGTTGTACGACGGTATATTTATTCATGTCATTACCTTCCTCGATGGCGTAGGTACGCTTTTCCCAGCATGATGGAAGACCGTCGATAATCTTTGAGCATTTCTCCTTTTGGGTGTAGGTTTTCCCAAGAGCTTCCAAGTCGTTGGATATATCCACGAAGCGAGCGTAATATTCCTTCATGGTTTCGCCCTGCTCCATATGAAACAACTCAAATTCTTTATTAGCAACGACGAGTTTAGAATCTTTTACCGTACTCGATCCTTCGTGCAATATGAGGAGTTGGTTCCATATTTGATATGCACTCTTACATGTGCATATCTTGTTGAAGTCCTCGGGCTCCAACGCACAATTTAAGGCATTCATTGCCTTGGCATTGGCAACTTCCGCGGCGACCTCCGCGGGGTCCACTTTGCGAAATCATCTTCGGAAGGCTCGACATACTCCGTCATGGTGGCTCTCCATAGTGAAGCGCTCCGGAGGAAAATTTGCATCCGGCATTTCCAGTACCCGTAGTTGGTACCGTTGAAGTGTGGATGCCTGACGGAGGATAGTCCTTCCATAACTGAAGAGGCTCCATCGCGGTTCTTGAAGACGTTGTAGTTGTTGTTCGTCATAGCTTTGAACTTGAAGCTTTAACCTTGGCTCTGATACCAATTGTAGTGCCCTGTGGTAGCTACTGCACACGTACTAGAGGGGGGGTGAATAGTACTTAAAATAATCAAGATAGTTATTCCTAATTATTGTGCAAGAAACAAACGACAATGCGGAATTAAACAACTATCAACAAGAATTAAAACATACGCAAACAAACAATATAACTGGGTTCGGATCCACCCATGTCTCACCGACTTGTTCCCGGTGATCCTACGTCCCAACCACCCGGATCCCCTCCGGATACTTGAGTTAGAAACCCTAACTCAAGATTTCCACTATGAAATACTTGTGAAAATCCTCCACAAGTCAAATCATACAAAATGTAATTTGTGACTCCCACAACCCGGGATCACAACCACACTCTCACAACCGAGAGTGAAACTTACAAATCAAATATGAAATGAAATAAGAAAACTTCTTACCGAACAAAATACCTATGCCTTGAGTATTGCTTACGAATTAGGGCAAGGATGATTTTGGGGAAGAAGTGGCACCAAACCCTAGCTCCAAGATGTAGATCAGCGATGGAGAGCTTTGGGGATGTTGGTGACCTAGAATCAAGCACTTGGCTTGGAAGGCTTCACACTCAATGAATCTCTCTTTGGAAGTAAGAGTGAGGAGAGATTATTGAATGGAAAGAATGAGCTTTGAATGCACTTGGAATGATTTCTCTTGATCTCTAAACTTGCAATAATATCAGCCTTAAAACTTATGAAAGACCCCCTCCAACTATATGTAGGATAGAGGAGAGAGGGAGAGAAAAACGTTTCAAGAAAAGCTCCAACGGCTCTATTCTGAACCAGACTAGTCGGTCAAAGAAGGATCACTGACCGACTAGTTCATCAACTAGTCGGTCGGTGATACAACGTAAACCGACTAACGATAGAACAGCCAAGAAGTCGAAGTACAGGCAAAGACAACTCGTCGGTCTAAGAAGACTTGCCGACCGACTAGTTTCACAACTAGTCGATCGGTGAATGTTCTTTGACAGACTAACGTCGAAATAGAATAGGCTGACTTCAAGATGACTTAGTCGGTTTAAGAACAAATGCTGACCGACTAGTTTCTCAACTAGTCGGTCGGTAAACGTTCTTTGACCGACTAACTCGAAACAGTAGCTCAGGCTGAAAATGACTGTACACAACTAGTCGGTCTGAGAAGGACTCCTGACCGACTAGATCGTCATCTAGTTGGTCGGTGACTCTTCTTTGACCGACTAACTGTAGTCATGGAAAGAGCTGAATATAGAGAAGGCAAACTAGTCGGTTCATGTAGAGTTGCCGACCGACTAGATCGTCATCTAGTCGGTTGGTGACTCTTCTTGAACCAACTAACATGCACTCGAAGCCGAGGGAAGAAGCGATAGGCTTCGGGAAAGTTTCTAATGGCTACCATGAATATCCTAGCTCTAAGATATGAGCGAAATGAAGTATATAATGTAAGTCCAACTCAAGGCTTAACATTCTAATCTATGAAGCTAGAAGGCTATAAAATAAACCTTACGAGCCGTCTTCAAAGCTTCAATCTTCATTCCTCTTGACTTCCATATTGCTCCTTGAGCTTCAACGAAGCTCCAGGCACACGATCACGCGTATTGAGAAGTCTTGAGATGTCGCTTTTGATGTACGTACGTGGTATTTTGGTGACGATCTCCATAACTGCGCTCACAAATAAGTTAGTATACATTATTTATGTTTGTTCATCATCCAAAACCAAATCCGAGGAATCATATCACAACACGAGGCCCTTGCCAGAAGCATAGCAAAATATCTCAAATCCACCGCTGCGATCAGGCACAACAAGAATCGGGGCAGTCGTCAACCTCTCCTTCAGAATACCAAAAGCACTCTCACAATCACCCGACCAAACAAAAGCAACATCCTTTCGCGTCAACCTGGTCATCGGCTCAGCAATACGAGAAAAGTCCTTAATGAATCGCCGATAATAACCAGCAAGTCCAAGGAAACTCCGAATCTCAGGCGCAGACGACGGAACAGGCCACTCCTTGATGGCCCTAATCTTCTCAGGATCCACTGAAATACCATCTCCAGTCACCACATGCCCGAGAAAAGCAACTCGATCCAGCCAGAACTCGCACTTCGAAAACTTAGCATACAAACGATGCTTTCTTAAAATCTCCAACACCGTCCTCAAGTGCGAGGCATGCTCTTCCTCCGACTTCGAATAGATCAGAATGTCGTCAATAAAGATAACGACAAACTTATCCAAAAAGTCGTAGAAAATCAGGTTCATCAGATTCATGAAAACTACGGGCGCGTTAGTTACGCCGAAAGGCATAACCACAAACTCATAGTGTCCATACTTCGTCCTGAACGCTGTCTTCGGAACATCTCCCTTCCTCACCTTCAACTGATGGTAACCACTCCTCAAATCCAATTTAGAAAACACCCTCGAACCTCCAAGCTGATCAAAAATATCATCGATGCGAGGCAACGGGTATTTATTATTAATGGTCACCGCATTCAATTCCCGATAGTCCACGCACATGCGGCGCGAACCATCCTTCTTCTTCACCAGCAGCACCGGTGCTCCCCACGGAGACACACTAGGATTAATATAACCCTTCTGCAAAAGCTCATCCAACTGCTTCCGCAACTCTTCTAATTCAGCAGGTGCCATACGATACGGCGCCTTCGAAATCGGCTGCGCACCTGGAACGAGATCGATAGAAAATTCCAGAGCTCGATCAGGTGGCAAACCAGACATCTCCTCGGGGAAGACGTCGCCAAAATCACGCACCACAGCTGGCCACTCCAGCTCCATCTGCATAGCCACAGCCTCCACCGGCCTGGCCCGAAATCTGACAGGACCAAGCGAACTGCTACCACGACTGAACTCGAACACTGGATGTCCGGGAATCTCGAACACCACCTTCTTCCGTCGACAGTCGATCGTATCATAGAAGCTCGCAAGCCAATCCATCCCAAGAACTGCATCATAGTTGATGGTGTCGTGGACAACGAAATCAGCGAAAAGCTCATGTCCACAGACCACCAACGAGCAAGAATTGCAACCACGATGCACCGAGACCACGCCATTCCCTGTAACGATATTCCAACTCTGGGGAAGAGGGGACGTCGACAAGGAATGCCTCTCCACGAAGCTCTGAGAAATAATGCACATCGATGCACCAGAGTCAAAGAGGACCCGTGCAGGAAATGTGCACACCAAAACCACACCTAACAATCAATTAACAATCAAACCCTAGTCTAGCAAACAACCATGTTCAAGCAAACAATACAATCTATCAATCAACCAACTAGGAAAGTAACAGCTAGATTGAGGATTACCTGCGATAACCTCATCCACAGCCTCGCTCTCCGCAGCGGTCATCAGAAAAGCCTGCCTCTTTGGCGGAACAGCCTGCCGAAAAGCCTGCCCCTGCGGAACAAGAGCCGCCCCACGACCAGCAGGAACAGACGCTCGCTGCTGCAACGGCTGTGCTGCAACAGGAGCCCTCCGCAGCGGACCCGCATGCCGATAATCTCTCGCGACATGGGAGGCATCACCGCAAACCAGACACTGGCCCAGAAACTTCCGACACTGATCCTTGATATGGCTAGGCTTGCCGCAGAAATGGCAAGACTTCAGAATAGGCCCTCCTGGCCTCTTAAACTGAGCGGACTGATTAGGCCTGAATCCAGGTCTAACCACAACTCTCGCCTGTTCCACAGGCCTCTTCCTAGCACTAACCACAGACCCTCTCCTCTGGTTCACGAGCAGCTCCTGCCTCTTTGCAGCGACCAGAACCTTCTGATAAGATTCCCGATCAGAAGAGGTCACAAAACTCTGGAGCTCTGAAGCAAGCCCCTGCAGGAACCTCTGAGCTCTCTCCTCAGCGTCCTGCACCATCTTTGGTGCAAACCGACTCAGCCTCATGAACTCTTGGTGGTACATGTCCACCGACGAGCTCCCCTGCTTCAAGTCGATAAAACGCTGCAGCATCTCTTCCCTGGCAGCCTTCGGGAAGAACTCACCATCAAATCTGGCCTTGAAGGTAGCCCAAGCTATCGGCCCCACCAACAACTTCTCCTCCGCATCCCACCAATTCCTGGCGTTATCCTTCAGCTGCCTCTTCGCCAAATCAACCCATCCAGCCGGGGTGATCTTGGCCATCTTCAGATTGTCCTCGATGTTCCAAATCCACTCATCGGCAGCCAGAGGACCCTCAGAACCATCAAAATACGCGGGACCCAGCTCCCGAAATTGCTTCGCTCCTGGCTCAGAGCGAGGGGCATCCGGAAGAGCCCGGGCAGCATGAGCAAGTGGAGCATTCTAGACTTGCAGAAGCACGCCCTGCTGCACTTGCATCATCTGCAGCATCATCCGCATCATCTCACCGCTGGTGGGTTCCCGCTCAGGCTCCTCATCATGAGGGAGCACACCACTGCCCCGACCACGGGTGAAACGCCTTCCTGCCATCTAATGACACAGAGAACGAATCCAATTAGACTCATATCTTATGACATCGGACGTCGAACTTAGTTTATTGGACATTCTAATATTATTATCGCTATTCCAAAAATCGCAGTTACAGAAGGACCTGCATGGGCCACCACTAAAACCTGTCACGACCCGCTTCCCTGAAATGGAGGCGAGACGTGAGAAGGTCCGCACGGGAGTGGAGCTGTGAAGCCCCAGACCCGATAAGCGTCAATAATACATAAGCAGGTCCCTGTAACCACAACAGAATAACAATAATAACACAAGGAGAGACTGAAATAAAATCTCACATCTCAAAAGTTGTCCAACAAGAAAATAAGTC
The DNA here is from genome assembly GCA_030789695.1 of Scilla litardierei. Lineage (NCBI taxonomy): Eukaryota > Viridiplantae > Streptophyta > Magnoliopsida > Asparagales > Asparagaceae > Scilla > Scilla litardierei. The sequence continues at coordinate 580,126,937 of CM061142.1, forward strand.
CAACATCCAGAAAAGCCACCAGGCTAAAAGAGAAAGAGTCTAAAGGCCCAGAACAAGGCCAACAAAAGTACAACGACATAACAAGTATAGGTGCTACGCACCGATAACAAAACAACTGTCTAACAAAAGAAAAACACACGAAGACACTAGGACTGGTCCCCAGTGTCCACGTACTCCCCGTCAAACACGGGCTCGGGCTCGGCGTCAGCAAACACCTCGTCCTCAACAAGGTACTCAGGCTCGGGATCTAACATGTGTCACCCAAAAGAGTAAAGGGGCACATGTCAGCAAGTCTAAAGACTTGGGCAAAGAAACTGGAAGTAAGGCAACTAGCAACCTAGCAGTTTAGTATGCATGACATGGCAGTTATAACATGAGTGCACAATTAAGACATGGCAAGACAATTTGTACATGAGAGCAATCATCGGGACAAGACAAGACAAGAGTAGCCAAGCTACTATCAATTCCAATCAATTCGCATTGTCTTGCAAGTGTTTACGCCCTTCGCTGAATGGTACAACATTCAGACCGATCGGCACTAAACACAATTCACATTTCACGGTTGTTTTGTAGATGTTTACGCCCTTCGCTGAATGGTACAACATTCAGACCGATCGGCACTAAACACTACCCCACCCCAAAGAGTTTACGCCTTACAACTGCAGTTGTTGATCAAACAGACCCCCAGTTGCCTGGCCGCTTAACTCTTACCCCATCCCGCACTAAACAAGCCAGGGTCCCTGAACATGAGCCCAGCAAGTGAGCCAGGGTTGCCCCGCACGGGAGCTTGTTTCTTAGTTCACAATTCAATATATCGAGCGTTGGGGTTAGCAACTCATTATGCTCGCTTCTGGTCATGAGCCAGGAACACAAGTAGTGTAGCAAAGCTACGCAATCACTAAATTACATGAAGGATGCAATGTCATGACAATTTATTTGCGTACCGGTAATGGAAAGTAAACATGACATGGTAATTGTGCAACATGCTAAATGTCGGAACTAGCTTCGTTGTCAAGCTAGTTCCCCAATTTGCGCCTAGGCGAGTATCATTTCGTCGCCTAGCCTCTTTTACGCCTACAACAAGCAAATGGCCTAAAACATGGCCTAAACCCTAAGTGGCAAGTTTCACTTGCCTAGCACCGGGGATGACGACCACTTCGTCACACGGATGCTAATCTACGGGGAAATCGCTGTTTTGGGGGAACAATCAACAAACAACATGAAATATTATTAGGGTTTCATAAAAATATAAATAGGTTATAAAAACAACGGTAGATCGATTTCTTACCGAGAGGAGGCGGAAGAAACACTCCGGGGAACCCTAGGATCAGATCTGGAAAAGATTGGAGAAGTTTGGGGAAACTAGGGTTTTGGAGGATTTGGGGATTTTGATGGATTTGGTGAGATTTTGGGGAAGATGAGAGGTAGATAGAGTGAATGGATGGATTGGATGATGGATTTAGGGCTTGGAATGAAGGATTGAAGCTTGGAGGAAGATGGGGGCTCAAGGGGGAAGATTTTAGGGTTTTGGATCGTGTTGAGGAAGAAGGAAACGTTTGGGTTGGGTTTAAATAGGCTAGGCTGGCGGCTGCCCAGAAATTAGGGTTTTAACACTGGTTAGTCGGTCAAAGAGCAACTACTGACCGACTAGTTTGGCAACTAGTCAGTCGGTCGACCAACGCAGACCGACTAAGTGTAAACAGTAACTCCTGAACGAAATTAGGATTTAGAGTTATTCGGTCCATGAACAATTACTGACCGACTAGTTTAGCATCTAGTCGGTCGATGAACGTTCTTAGACCGACTAAGAGTGAACAGTATGATACCAAAAATAAAATGATGAGTTAGTCGGTTCAAGAAGCATTGCCGACCGACTAGTTTGCAACCTAGTCGGTCAACCAACCTTCTTAGACCGACTAACGATAAACAGTAGCTCCCTAAGAAATTTAGATAGCCCACTAGTCGGTCCAAGAAGGATTGCCGACCGACTGGATCGTCATCTAGTCGGTCGGTGCCCCTTCTTATACGGCTAATGAGCACAAAAAGTTCCGATATGGAGCGCGAGGCCCCGGGATCGATTCCTAAGACTCCTAGGCTTGATCTAATAGTTAGATATGATCGTTATGAAGTCCGTCACGAGTGACATACTTCGAAATCGACGATCCTAAGGAAGAAACGAGAAAATACGACGAATCGATCGAAAATGAAAACTACGGAGACGAAAACCACGCATGAGGAGAAAATTCACCAAAACATATATTATATTATATTAAATCCAGATACATGAAAAGCAGTCGTTACATATCTCTATGGATATCTTGACAAAGATAAATTCCACATTTCCTTAAATGTATGATTAGACTTCGGGACGTCTATTCTATTGAAGATATAAGAAAATAAAATATTGTATAACCAAGTGAATCTTTTGACAAAGTAAGGATTCCTACTAAAGGATGTCTTTGCATTTTTTATAAAGAGCAAAGAATATGATTTGAGATCATAGTTGTAAAAAGCTTAAATCTAATCGGATCTCCTGAAGATAAAACCGAATTATTTGTTCAAGTCTGACTATCAAACATGATAAGAAAATCGTAGGCAAAATATAATAAGTCATGGCTCACATATTTATCTAAGTAGATAAAATCTTGTTACATTCATACACACAAAGTGTTTTGAAGAAATTACAACAAGGACTAATGTCACCCATTAAGTATACCTATAGTAGTACGCTCTTTGGATGTACATAAAAAATCCCTTCCGTTAGCTGGAATAGGGGGAGTATATACTTGGTCATGATGTCCTTTATCTAAGTGCAATCAGAGCACTTCTGGCTAACTGCACGCATTCCGATATATCAATTGCAGTAAATTCACTAGCCAGATATAGTAATGCACCTAAAAATTACAGTAGACCGAAGTTAAGCATCTTCTGCGCTTCCTCCAAGGGTCGATAAATTTAGGCTTACATTATACAGAATTATCATCCATGCTTATGTAGATGCAGGTTACAGGTACGACCCCAATAATCAGAAATCACAGATTGGATACCTACAGTGAGACTGTCATCTACTGTAGATCTGCAAAGCAAACTATGAAGGAAACATCATCATAGCATTCAGAGATCCTCACCGTTCCAGAAACAAACCAATGGTGTATTTGAGTGTGCCTGGTGGTACATCACATCCCAATGACGACTGGGACAGAGGCTGATGTTATTCTGGAGGCCATGCCACATGCTTATCCTACTTTTGAGGAGACCACATCAGAGGTGACGATACTAAGCACACCTCTCCAGAGTTTTTGGATTCAGTAGCTACTTAATGATGGCGATATTGTAATTTGTGTATACTCTCGGAATGTTGCAAATAGGAGTGATGAAAAACACCTGAGAGATCTGAAAGCCTAAGTGCTTATACAGATCAGATGGAGTTAGAGGGAATTTGTACTCTTTTCCCTTAGCAATGGTTTTTTTCCACTGGGTTTTTCATAGCCAAAGGTTTTAACGAGGCAAATCCCAGTAACTCAGGATCCTAAAGTATATACTCCTAATGATACTCATATGATGCTCAGAATTGCGAAGTATTCATGGGCAGAGTTCACACTTATGGCTAGATAAGGAGGAGTGTTGTAAATAGATAACATGGTGTGAATAGATAAGAGTGTATCTATAGAGAGATTGTATCTCATCCATGTATGTACTCTCCCACCCCCTATAAATAAATGTCTAAGGTCTCCTCCAGACGCTACACTTCATAACAACATTATGATTTTTTAAAACAATTTTCTAAGTCTTCATTCAAGAAAATATATTAAAAATTTTACGATTATTTCCATAGCTATTTTAAGGTTTGTAAATAAATATGAATGTGATTAATCATTGGAAAGGGAAATGAAGCCTGAACATCATTACGAAAAATGTTAAATTCAAATGTATAGTAGAAAAATAACAAGATACATATCTATATATTTACCTGTATAAAAGCTATATGAACTCGTGTTGTTATATTGTTCATAGGAATACTTGAATACAACCATACGACGCTAAATTCCCTGATATTCCCCTTATTCTCCATTCGAGACATGAATAGTATTTGCCTGCTAATGCAAGGATCTCACACCAACTGTTGATGCGAGAATCTTCGTAACTGAAGACCCGGGCTGTGTTTCGTCCAGCTGAGATGATGCTTGAAATAGATAGGAAGAATGTTAGAGGAAACGAAGGCGGTGACATTTCGATTCGACTCTGATGATTAAGTTAGTTCCACGCAGGAGGAAGGATGGTTGTGAGTTTGAGCATTTATTATTGTGTTCTTGATTCTATACCTTATAAAGGAGATAATATGTTGTTTTGTATTGCCGAAGGTCAGCTATGCCATGTCAAGGGGAATTATGGGGATCCCAGGTCTTCTGCACATAACCAATAATTTAGATCGCACAGTGTATAGATAAGGAATGATACACACTGACTTTCAGATTAGGCTTGCCACTCGTCACAGGGTGAATGGATCTGGATGGCTTCCCGCTCGTAACGATCTGGAGAAAGGATCACCAAAGATTGAGGGCAATTTATGAAGGCTACCATGTCAAGCAGGCAAACCCTTAGGTGATGCAGCTGAAGGAGCCGACCTAACGGAGGTCGTCCTTATGTAGCGTAGCTGCTTGATGTGTCCATATTTTCCACTATTTTCATATATTCATTTCATCGCATTCCATGCCATTTTCACATCCAAATCCCAATTTTACAACGATATCACGTTTTCTGACGTTATATTCGAGTTTCATAGTGTTTTAGGAGTTTTCAGGGATTTTGGAGCGATTTGGGATCCCACTTGGGTATGGACACATCCGACACGCCTGTGAGCTCATTGGTGAAGCCCTACAGGAGTTTCCATGTTTTGGGATCCTCGAGAGGAGTGGAGGAGAGAAAAGGAGGGAGAGAGCAGCCTTCAGAAGCTTCAACAAGATTTTCCCAGTCTGCTCGGTCGAGCAGTTCAGATGCTCGGACCGAGTAGATGCATATGAGAAGAGGAAGCAGATACGTAAATGGCTCGGACTGAGCAGTTCATCTGCTCGGTCAAGCAACCTTTCCTCCCAAAGCTGAGGCAATCTAGCGCATGGCCCGAGCATCTCTTCAGTGACCGAGTCAGCCTCTGCTCGGACCGAGCTGAGCTGACTCGGCCCGTGCAGGCAGAGTGAGGATTTTGGAGATTTTCGATTCCCTGTCAAGCTTGGTCAAGCAGCACAGCTGCTCGGTCTGAGCAATTAACCGAGCAACGCACTGCTCGACCGAGCAGCCTACTCAGTCGGCGATGCTGAGGACATTTTTGGAAACATTTTTTGACGCAGCTGTTGCGCGATCTGGGCAGTGAAGGCTGGGGGAGCTGCGACTTCGAATGCACGACTTATTTTAGTTTTTTGAATAGGTTTTTAGAGAGCGAAGCTGAGGAATTGTTATTAGCTTTTAGATTTGTCTTTGTTGAAGAAGATTGGATCGAAACTTTCAGATTGTTACTTTTGCCCTCTATCGTTCTTGTGCTTTGGAATCTGGAATTTTCTTTGGATCTATAAATTGAAATTCTTATCTATCTCTCGCTATAAGTCTTCTATTTTTATTCCATCGATTTTTCATGATGTTTTCGTCTCTAAAAGTGATGTTTTTATCCGCAAATATTGCCATGTGTGAGTAGACCTTTCTAGGTTGATGGGTTAGCCCTAAGATCCTAGGGGAATGATGTAGATCTGAATCTCCACATTGAATTAGGGATTTAGGGAAGTATTTCGATCGATCCTACCAAATCCCTAGATAATCCGTACTGAGATCATGTCCCTAGATAATCCGTACTGAGATCATGCCCATGGTCTGTGGAATTGATGTGCTTAAGGGGTATCTTTGCGATCCGAATATGTAAATCGATGGATCAAACCAAGACTCTTGACCATGCCCGGCTTGTGCCTTGAGGGGATCCATTGACGAAGTATACCGCTACGTTGACGGCTACCGCCATTGCGTCAACGAGAGCTATCGAAATACCTCACAATTCTAACCCACGAGAGTGGTACGAATTGTGAGATTTATCCCCTAACCCTAATGCAACGTGAGGATTCTATTCCAACGTCGATCCCCGACGATCTTAGTGGTGATCCCTAATGCCCTAGTCCTTTTTATTAGTAAAACAACAATAACACCCCAAACAACTCTTTCAACCCGATATCTATCTCACTTCGAGATTTAGAAGTAAACTGAGAACCCATATACACTATCACCATCCCTGTGGGATTCGATATCATTTATACTACAAATTGACACCGTCCGCTTGCGGATTGAGCCCGGAATTGAAACCTAGTGGCCATACCACACTTGGCGATCGTGACACCGCCAGGTGGAATCTAGGTGTAGGTTTCGGGTGCGTCAAGTTTTTGGCACCATTGCCAGGGATTTATCTCCGTGTAATTCATGTCATAACTAGGTCGCTCTATGGTTACATTCTGGCTCGATCAAGTTTATGACGCCATTGTCGGGGACGACAATAATGTTTATCTTAGTTTATTTTTATTTTGAGAAGTTTGCTGGCACTCTAATCATTTCTCCTCTTGTCACCATTTTTATTCTTTTATTTATTTCGGTGCTTCTGATGGTATTTATTTTAGTTTTGTTGGTGCATGAACAGTCGTTTCGGGGGATCTACTTGAGAATTATTATTCTATCCTGAGATCGAGAAAACAGCGAGAGCCTTGAGAGCCTCAAGTAGAAGTTCATCTCCCTCCGCTCAAATGGAAAAAAACAATCCTCATCCTCCTCACACCGGGTCCATCAGGGACCACATGAAGCCGACGTTTGGAAACAACTCCTCTATTCTTGGACCACAACTGGCGGTGGCGAGCTTCGAGCTGAAAACGGGGCTAATCAATTTGATGCAGTAGGATCCCTTTCATGGGCATCCGCATGAAAACCCCAACCACCATATTGACACCTTCCTGGTGAAGTGTGACACGTTCAAGGCCATGGATGTGAGCGATGATGCGGTGAAGCTGCGGCTTTTCCCGTTCACTCTGAGGGATAAAGCCTCGTATTGGCTCCAGGCCCACCCTCCCAACCATTTCACCACGTGGGAGAAGCTGGCACTTGCCTTCATGGATAAGTTCTATCCACCCTCGAAGACAGTGCATATATGAGGAGCGATATCAAACTTCAAGCAGCTCCCACAAAAATCACTCTATGAGGTATGGGAGAGGTTCAAGGACCTCCAACATCAGTGTCCTCACCATGGGGTCCAGCCCTGGGATTTGGTGCAGTGCTTTTATAACAGGCTCCAGTCCAGCACTAAGATGATCATAGATGCTGCGGCGTAAGGCGACTACTTGATAAGTCTCCTGAAGAGGCTATAGACTTGTTGGAGCATATGGCGGCCAACAATAAACAATGGAGTGAAGAAAGAACTATTGTGACCTGGACCTCCGAGGTCAAAGCTGCTAGCCACTTGGACTCTCATATCGAGACCCTATGCAAACAAGTGGCCAGGATTGAATAGCGCCTGGATTCCATCCCGGCATCACCCAGCACATCGGGTTATCATCCTGCAGAGGAGTATGCTGATCAGGGCTATATTCCTATTGAGGCACAGTATGATGGTGCCGAACTATCAGAATCTGTGCAATATGTCCAAGAAGATGGACAGAATCAATGGCAGCATCCAGCTGCTAGGAATCACCCGGGGTTTTCTTATAGAAACCCAAGTGGAGGGCTGCAACCTCCACAAATTCAGAGATCGCTACTCCCTCCTCAGCAGCAGCATGGGCAGCAGCAGAATCAGCAGCAGGGCGGATTTAGGCTAGCTTTGCCTTACAGACCGCCAGGATATCAATTCAACCGACCGCCTCAGTCGGGCCATGTGCCAAACCTGCCGCGGTCAAATCTGGAGGCCACTTTGGAGACCTTTATGAGTGGTCAGGACTGCTTCAATCAGGACACCTCGACACAGTTCGAGAGCATAAATTCTTCAATTGATGAACTGAGGGGTCAAATGTCCAGCTCTTGAAGAATCAAGGGAGATTGCCCTCACAGCCGGAGACAAACCCAAGGGCCCAAGCTAATGCTGTGGTATCTGTTACCACACGTGGTGGACGAGTGACGAACCCCGTCATAGTCCCAATGTTGAATAAGGAGAATGTTATTGTTGAAGAAGCCGTTGATGACGGTGATAGAGAAGAGGCTGCTGAAGAGCATATCACTATTGAGGAGAAAGCAGATACCTCACCCATCATGCCTACTACAACACCGCCTCCCGTTGATACAGCTAAGAGTAAAGCTACCCGACCTCCCCCTCCATACCCACAGAGGCTAGCCCTAGCCAAGATGGAGAAGAAATACTCCAAGTTCACGGAGTTGCTGAAGGGAATACAGCTGAACATCCCGTTCATGGATGCTATCACGGAGGTCCCAATTTATGCCAAATTTTTGAAGGATCTAATCACGGGAAAGAGGAAGCCGGAAGAAATTAAGCTTATGGAAGACTCCACCTCCTTCATCAAGAATCATCTCCCCCAGAAGCTACCGGATCCGGGGAGCTTCATCGTGTCGTGCTCCATTAGAGGGATGCCCATCAGCCGGGCTTTGATTGATCTGGAGGCTGGCATCAGTTTGATGTCGCTTTCTATTTTCAAGAGGTTGCAGACTGGAAGTGAACTGGAACAGACGAATATGTCCATCCAGCTTGCAGACCACTCGATCACCTACCCAGTGGGTATATCCAGGGATGTCATTCTTCAGATACCCCCTGTGTTATGTGTTCCAATATACTTCGTTTCACGGATATGCCCGGGGGAGGGAGCTCCCAACTTATACTCAGCCGCCCCTTCATGGAGACGGCTGGTGTCCTGATCGATGTCTGGGAAGGGACTCTCGCTGAATGTGGGAAACATCGGAGCTGAATTTCGGCTGCAGAAGTCGATGAGAGAGCGTGCTCATGTGGAAGGGGCCAGCTATTTGGAGCTTCTAGAAGATGAAGCCGTTGAAGATTTCACTTCTGAGGGGGTCATGAAGGACCCAATGAAAACAGGTATCGACGATGATGGCAACCCAACCTACCAGAAAGCGGTCGTCGCATACATCCGAGTATTAGATGGGGAACGTCTACATCATTCTCCGAATCGTGAAGAACCGGAGACCATGGTCCACTCAGGGGAGAGTCATGAAGCACGCGGATACCAAGTGCCACCGGATTGCACCGTCGGAAGGAACGACGCGTGACTACCACACGCACCAAATGATAATTGATAAATCAAAGGGAGTCAAGCTCACGACTTAAAACGAGCGCTTATTAGGAGGCAACCCAATTTCTTAGATTATGGATTTTTTTCAGTTTCTTATTTTTATTTCATATTTTAGAGATAAAATTATCAAACCACAAAAATTTGATAAATTCTTCCTTTGTGCAGGTTGTACACAAGGGGGGCATGCGTATCGACATTATAAATGGAAGGAAGCTGGAGGAGAGCGGCACATTTGGAGATTTGAAGAGAAAATAAAGGAAAAAGGAGACACAGGATACTCGACCGAGCAGATACACTGCTCGGTCGAGCAGCGCAGAGACAAAAAAAGGACAAACTATCGCTTTATATACACGGCCCGAGCAGCCTATTGCTCGGTCCGAGAAGACATCTGCTCGACCGAGCAAGTCTACTGCTCGATCGGATTGCACAGGCTTTGGAAAAATGGAGAAATCATCACTCTGCCAACACGGCCAGAGTGGCGTTGGCACGGTCCGAGTGATGAACAGTCCGACTGAGCAGCATACTGCCCGGTCGAGTATACGAGGGAGTATCTATAACTTAATTTTAATGTGTTTCTTTGCATAATGGACTCGACCGAGTAGTCTCACTGCTCGGAACGAGTAAATTTATCTTACAATCGTGGACCCCACTCCCAAACAAGATGGGTTTTTAAACCAACCTGTTTGCAATTTACCCAAATTTAAAAAAATTTAACCCGAAAAATTGACCGAGCTCTCCCTCACTCCCTACTTGTTCACACCCCCCATCACCGTCGTCCGCCGCCTGCGCCGCTGCCTGAGCCCCCCAGCCGCTATCTACGGTCAACCCCTCTCCTCTTCTCTCTCTATCTCCTCCCCTGCCTTCTTCCCCCTTCCAATCGACGGCACCGCCGACGGCGCCACCGCCACCTTTGGCGTCGCCCATTCGTTGACGGCCAAAGCCCCTCCCCCACGCCTCATCCCCCTCTGCCCATTCCCTATCTCATCTGATCACCCAAACCCCCCACTCCGATCGCATGTGCCCTAGGGCACGGCTGCCGCTGCTTGGACCACTGACCGAGCACGCTAGTGCTTAGTCAGCACTTACCCCCGAGTAGCACAGCTCAGACCGAGCAGTAACACTACACGGTCGAGCACCATAAAATCTGCCCCCCTGTTTAATTTCTCTTCCTGACGTTTTTAATGTTTCTATTTGCAGATATTCCTTGCCTAGGTCAGCAGCTGCAGCCAGGACTAGCTTGGGGGATACTTTGGCACTCGCATCGCCCACACATTCGGTATACTCTTCCTTTATATATTTTTATACCGTAGCTTCTCATCACCATCGATACGATGGTTCGTATGAGAGGAGCAACCACACCCCCTATTCGTGGGAAGAGACCCACTCCGGGTGCCTCTTCCTCCAGACCCCAATGTCGTGCACGAATCACCACTGCCACAACCACCACCACTACTACCGCCCTCTCCACCACAGCTTTTATCCATACCACTTCCATACCCATCATGTCCACCACTACCCCTGCCACCTCTGCCCCTAGTCCCTCCACCGCCACCATCGCCTCTACATCATCTCCCCCACACCCCGCCCCCACCAGGGATGCCTTGCCTGCACGTCTACGGACCTATGGCATCACGTTCTGAGACGACGCACACCGAGAGCGCTTCGTTAGGCTCTCTCTGTGCCGTCTCGTACCTACTTTGTTCATAGACGTGCCTACCCTTCGATCCCTTGGACTCCTCCAAGGGGTCCATCACCTCTACCAAGCGGTTGGTTTCGACCGATTCCTCGATGTCCATTCCCCCACCTACACCCACATTGCACTCGAGGCTCTTAGCTCCCTCGCTCGCACCCTGGCGGGTGATGGCATCACTTTTCGCCTCATAGATCATGATTGCACTATTAGACATGCCATGATCCACAAGTTTTTTCACTTCCCTGCCATCTCCGAGCCCAGAGCAACCTTTTCTCCACACTATGATGTGGACACATTTGATGCTCGAGCCTTTTGGGAGCATATTTCAGGCCTTGATCAGTATCGCCCTAGTCGGGCGAATGATCTTGCATAGTTCACCCATGCCTTCGTTACACTCAGCGACACTTAGCCACAACTCTCTTCTGCAGGCCTGAGGTCGGGACCATGTCCCTACCAGAGCTTACCCATCTTATGGGTATGACCTGACCTATGAGATTCCACCCGGATGGCTCGTTTCGCCCATTCATGCTATCTGACATAGCCCACTGGTTGTGTCATCGCCTATTCCAGACTACCACCACCTACTTCACCACTAACATCTGCTGCAGTGGCTTCTTTACCATTTTTGCCAGGATGCTTGATATTCACATCCCATATGACCTACACACCCCCGTTGGCCCGACACTTTTGACCCTCGGCATGCTCGAGCATATGCATATTATCCGCCCTTATGGGGATCGTCACTGGCTATATCTTGTATGCACCCACCACACTCCTCACATGGTGATCCTCACCTCTCACCTCACACACATCCCCGCTATCCAGCTTGACTGGATAATCCCTAGGGTAGACTGCCTTCCAACCTGCCACGTACTCGAGCCGCCAGGAGCACCCGTCGAGGCAGTAGCCGATGACGCGGTCCCACGCTCTGCTGTTTACGAGTTGCACGACATTGCAGCCCTGATAGCCGGCCTTCCTGTACCACCCTCATACTCACCACCTTCGGGAGCCGTTTCTACTTCCACCTCTGTATCCACCGCTTCCACCGCTTTCGAGTCTTCGGGGACTGTCTCCACCTCTTGCCCCGAGACTCAGATTATCTCTCCACCATTTCCATGCCGGAGGACACTGATCTCCCGTCTGCTCCTAACCTCATCGTTCTTGACTTCCCAGAGCACAACCCTGCCCCCACTCTTCCACCCCTCAGTGACCTCATAGCTTCACTTCCTATCTCTTTAGGTCACCACACTCTCCTCTCCGCCACCGCCTCTTCACTATCAGCGACCATTTTTACTGAGAGCGTGTCGACTTCTGTCCACTTTTTTGTGTCGACGACGGCTCTTTCTTCTGCCACCGTTGAGTTACCTTCGAGCTAACCCTCTCCTACCTTCCATGCTAGGCACCGTGCCTCCGCTGCACGGGACCGATTCACGAGAATGGTGACTCACCGACACATCCCCCGCCCTCCACCTGACTCCCGTACTACAGACGGTCACCTGACAGCGTTAGAGGAATCGACTTCTCTCCTTCGGAGTGATTTCGACAACTTTGCAGGCTTGACGGCGACACATCACTCGGGAGTCGAGGCGGACTTGGCATCCATCATTAACCTTATGAGGACACGAGGCCCACCTATAGTGATCCTTTCTCCTACCCCTCCACCCAGGCCAGCCACTGTGACCTCCACCGCACCACTCAGTGCTACACTTTCCCAGGCTTCTGCAGAGCCTGTATCTTCCACTTCTGAGTTGGACGTCACAGTTGATCCCTTTTCTGCCCTTGTGCTATATTCAGCTGAGCCTCACACTTCCACCACTGCTCCTCACACGCTGCCGGATCCATATCAGAGGGACCCATCACCACCCCCAGAGGGTGGTGCCTCTGCTTGATGTCGTCCTTACCCATTTTCTGCCTCCCTCACTTAATATTGAGCCCATCTGTCTGTTCGGGGCCCTGCACTTACATAGCTTGGAAGAGGACACCCACTCATGCATCATCTTCATTTAGCATTGCATCATGTCATGTTTTTATTTTCTTTTTGCACAGTTTTTATTTTGCATTGCCCCACCCACCCCACCCTATTTAGCATCATCTCCCGCCTACTAGCGTTTTCTTAGTAGTCAGTACACTGCTAGGTTTAGCTTGGGGGATGAGCGCTACCGCTTTATTTTTCATTTTTCTTTTTACATTTTCTTCCTCATTTCCGTTTTTATTTTGCTTTTTCACCACTTTTACACGCCCTTTTATTTTTTCTCATTTTGCATCATATCTTCTGCTTTTTACCATGCATGCATCCCTTTTTCTTCATTTTCTTATTTTCTCCGCCTTTTTCTCTTTTTATGCTAAGGATGATCCGCATGATGATACCTCTCGTAGCCTTAGTAGTTATTCGCAATGCTTGCTATTTATTGACATGCTATTACGGTAAATTTCAGTTTTACTATCGATATGCATGCATTTCTTTTGCTGATCTATCTGATTTAATACCTGAAATGAATTGAAAATCAATTGCATGAATTAGAATCTAGTATGCACTATGTTGGATAATGCACCTATGTTCACGCATCGCTAGAACATTTGGAGCATCTGTTTTTATCTTAATCACTTCTGATTGCATGCCTGCTGTTATTGTGCTTATTACTGCATATCTTTTTCAGTATTCATCTAGAGGAATTAAAATATCAATGCTATTTATGAGTTTAGTTACGGTATTATTTTATCAAACCGTTGTGCACCTCTTATGAGTGAACCGAGAGATATGCTATTTTCCTTCTCCATATACCTATATATTTCTCTACATATCAGTTAGTTACACCCCACAGCTATCTTTATCGCATCTCACTTCCCAACCCCAAAAAGAAAAAGTATAGCTTCTGATTGAAAAGGGAAAAAAAGAAAAAAATGTGTATACATTCATATGCGAAAAAGAAAAGAAAAAGAAATAAAATGAATAAATATTGTTTTGTATCTTTTCATTTGAAGCTAGCACTTATACTGGGAAGAAAAAGAAAAATTTCATAACATATTCCTAGATGCGACGCCTCAAGCTAAGCTTGGGGGGGTAAACCAATTAATCACATGAGTGAGCATGACATTAGAGTGAAGACAGTGCATAACGGGGAGATTTAATAATACATAAACTTTACGAAATGCTTTAGTTTTTGGAGAGTTTTCATGAATCGAAATGAATAACTGAATGGCATGACTTTTTTCTATTCTCTATTGCATGTTGTGTGATTTTTATATGCTCCTTGTGTATCTGTGATTGAAAAGGGCATTGCCAACTTTTCTATACTAAACTCTATGGATTGCATGAGATTGATTTGAATTGATGGCGTTATTTCAGTAAGATCCCTATTTTTGCCTATATTGCATGCTAGACGTATGATCCGTAAGACTAGAAATTGCCAATAGCAAGCGTGTTTACTATTCAGAGCATTGCGATATACTACCTAGGCCTGAGATCTGACCAAGCATCCTTAGCACCCTCCATCCACTTTCATTCCCTACTCTTCTTATTCCTATTTCTTATTTCCTTTTGTTTTCCTCCCGGCGTACCTAGTATTCGTCTTCCTCGAGGACGAGTAAGAGGTAAGCTTGGGGGATTTTGATGTGTCCATATTTTCCACTATTTTCATATCATCATTTCATCGTATTCCATGCCATTTTCGCATCCAAATCCCAGGTTTACTGTGATATCATATTTTCTGACGTTATATTCAAGTTTCGTAGTGTTTTATGAGTTTTCAGGGATTTTGAAGTGATTTGGGACCCCACTTAGGTATGGACACATCCGACACGCCTGTGAGCTCATTGGTGAAGCCCTACAGAAGTTTGCCATGTTTTGGGATCCTCGGGAGGAGTGGAGGATAGAACAGGAGTGAGAGAGCAGCCTTCAGAAGCTTCAGCAAGATTTTCCCAGGCTGCTCAGTCGAGCAATTCAGATGCTCGGACCGAGAAGATGCAAATGAGAAGAGGGAGAAGATACGTAGATGGCTCGGACCTAGCAGTTCATCTGCTCGGCCGAGCAACCTTTCATCCCAAAGCTGAGGCAATCTAGCGCACGGCCCGAATAACTCTTCAGTGACCGAGTCAGCCTCTGCTCGGACCGATCTGAGCTGACTCGGCCCGTGCAGGCAGAGTGAGGATTTTTGGAGATTTTCGATTCCCTGTCAAAATCGGTCGAGCAGCATAGCTGCTCGGTCCGAGCATCTGATCGAGCAACGCACTACTCGATCGAGCAGGCTACTCGATCGACGATGCTGAGGACATTTTTGGAAACATTTTTTGACGCGGCTGTTGCGCGATCTGGGCAGTGAAGGCTGGGGGAGCTACGACTTCAAATATGTGATTCATTTTAGTTTTTTTGAATAGGTTTTTGGAGAGCGGAGCTGAGGAATTATTATTAGTTTTTAGATTTGTCTTTGTTGAAGATGATTGGATTGAAACTTTCAGATTATTACTTTTGCCCTCTATTGTTCTTGTGCTTGGGAATCTGGAATTTTCTTTGAATCTATAAATTGCAATTCTTATCTATCTCTCATTGTAAGTCTTATATTTTTATTCCATCGATTTATCATGATGTTTTCGTCTCTAAAAGTGATGTTTTTATCCGCTAATATTGCCATGTGTGAGTAGATCTTTCTAGGGTTGATCGGTTAGCCCTAAGATTGTAGGGGGGGTGCTGTAGATCTGAATCTACACATTGAATTAGGGATTTAGGGATGTATTTCAGTTGATCCTACCGAATTCCTAGACAAACCGTACTGAGATCATGCCCACGGTCTGTGGAATTGATGTGCTTAAGGTGTTTCTTTGGGATTCAAATAGGGAAATCGATGGATCAAACCAAGGCTCGTGACCATTCCCGGCTCGTGCCTTGAGGGGATCCATCGATGAACTATACCGTTACGTTGACGGCTACCGCCATTGCGTCAATGATAGCTACCGAAATACCTCACAGTTCTAACCCACGAGAGTGGTACGAATTGTGAGATTTATCCCCTAACACTAATACAACGTGAGGATTCTATTCCAATGTTGATCCCGATGATCTTAATGGAGATCCCTAATGCCCTAGTCCTTTTTATTAGTAAAACAACAACAACACCCCAAACAACTCTTTCAACCCGATAGCTATCTCACTTCGAGATTAGAAGTAAACTGTGAACCTGTATACACTATCACCGTCCCTGTGGTATTCAATGTCATTTATACTACAACTTGACACCGTCAGCTTGCGGATTGAGCCCGGAATTGAAACCTAGGGGCCATACCACGCCTGGCAATCGTGACACCGCTAGGTGGAATCTAGGTGTAGGTTTCATGTGCGTCACTGTTGAAGGATTCAATCTTGTATAGGTCACCCTCATGTGAGTCTTGATGGCTGACCTAGGTCGATGAGTGCAGATCTGCCTTGTAGAGCCGTGTCAGCAACGTGGTCAGGCAGACCTCCCAGGTTGCTCTTTGCGTGGCCCTAAAGACCAGTGTAGCTCCTTGATTCAGGTGTGATGTTCCCTCAATGTTAAGTTTGGCTAGCCCCCAACTGTGGTACGTCCTAACCCAACGTATCACTAACAAGGGTCACTCGTCTTCTAGCTTGACACTATAGACCTGAGTTGCACCTTAAGATTGGATGTGGATAAGTGAGAAGACAAAACCGAAAGGAGGTTAAAGAGTTAGGGAACATCATTCGACCTTGTTTGATCGACCCAACTTGCTTCAGAATGTGGCATCTAAGGTGGTGCCTATGAAAAAACCCATCATACCCTGCTGACATGGCCGCCTGCCTCATCAAACCTGAAGAGGAAAAATGGGAGTAACTGCTCTCTTCTCGAGACCCGATATGACATGCTCAATTTTCCAAAGGACGCGACTACTGATGTGGTAGAATTTAATTCGTGGCAGCGTGTAACGCAGATTGAGTGTGGGGCTCGAACAGTTGCGATCATCTCTATCTAGAGAGATCATGGGCATTTGAATGTCACGATGGGATCCTGCCAGTTTCCGCCTAGGGCATGTAAAAAAAGAGGGAAAGTTTGGAGGTTAACCATACTTGCAGTCTCTCTTGCCCAAGTTTTTTGTTTTTGCGTCTTCTTGCTCTCCTGTCTTCCTCAACGATCACCACTTCTACATTGGAAAAGGTAAATCTCCTTTCATGGCCCTTTACTTTTTCTTTGCTTCTTACTTTCTATGCTCCTTTCCCCCAAAAACACGATTATGTAAGATGATGCTGACTCCTAAGGCACCCATTTGGAGCAGTATAGGATATCAACCCAAGAGGGGTCGTTCCTCAAGGAGATCTTAGTCGGTGGATAGGGTGCTCTTGCCCTCAAGGAGATGGGAGGGAATATTGTCGACTCGGTGTTAGGAGCCCTCGCAAGCCTTGCAACCCTACATCTGTAGTGGGGAGGTCGTGTCTCATGGATGTCTCTTCTGGGCTCATAAGGCCCCACTGTCTTCTCCTCTTGTAGCATTGGTGTTTACGCCCTTTGGCTTAGTGCTTGCTCTGGATGTTTTTGACCCATCTTCTGATCCTAGTTTCTAACGTAGACTTCCTCCCCCAAGATCAAATGCCCAATATGTAGCTGAGATTTCTAACCTGTATATCAAGGAAGAAAAGATAGCCTGGCAGGGGCCGTCGCACATCAAAAAACGAAAGTTCACGACCAAGATGCATGTGACAGAGCTATGAAAAATTATGTAGAGGTATGTGATTCTCCCTTCAGTGCACCTGAAGCTCCTTGATGAACTAGATGGGTCTCCTGACCGACATCCTAAGGGAGTTATTGTGATGTGCTCCATGCATTTAGAAACAAGGATCTGCCTCTCATTCAATCATCTCATCTAGCACCTCCTTTACCTCTTCAATCTGGCACCGTGTCAGCTAGCCCGTAATAGCTTCATGAGTGGTCGTCTTGCTTATAATGTTTACATTGTGAGGCAATGGGTGGTTGTCGACCGATCTGACAAAGACTTCTGATACACCGTACTGCCTTAGTAGCCAAGCTGAGGCCCGAATGATTTTTGAAGAGAAGCCCTCGACGAACAAGTACTTGAAGGTGAAATAGTTTTGGGTCACTGGGAGTTGGGAGCGCTTCAAGAGGGTCATGTTACCACCAAAGAGTCGGTGCCATACTGATTTGGGTGGCCCTGTAAGTGGGATCCTAACGTTATCTTAAAGATGGCTAGGAGGAATAAGCTGAGCTGATAGGCATGGATGGCCACCCAACATGTCATCGTTAGATCCTGCAATGTGTGATTATCAAATCAAGTGATCCACGAACTACTGCTTATGCCTACTGAGAAGGATATGGAGCTCAATGAGACTCCTCCTGTGACAGGCGAGTACCAGCATAAAGGTCGGCAATTTGAATTTCTCACCTTGTTGCAAACCTCCCTTGTTTTCTTTTTACAGAGATGGAAGGCTTTAACGTGAACCCTATTTGGAGGAGAGGGCATACCAGACTGTCTTTGGTCAGAGCATTGTCACCCGTGCTGAAGGAGCAGGAGTGAATACCTTGGTCGCTACCCATAACAGGGTAGATCCCTTAGCTACCCAGCTCCTCAAGTGAGAGATGAAGTGAGGACTTCAAGGCCCTTGGTTAAGCACACCCCTATTGATACTCTTACTATTGTACCCCATGGAGAGGAGCCTGCCCCTACCTCAGTTCTAGAGGCTGAAGTCGTGATGGCTCAATTGGGTATCCATGTCGGCTCAGGGGACGAGGACAATGACGATAACATCCATCTAGCAAGGAGGAAGCAGGAGAGGGAGGATGTAGCTCCTGAGCTTCCTCGTGGGGAGTCTACTCCCTCAAAGGTCGTTGAGCCCTAGAAGAAGAAGGTGAAGGATATGGTTGTTGAGCTAAAGGCCGACCAGGCCTCGAGCTTGCCTCATCCCAAGGTAGGACCAGTGGTAGCTTCTAAGAGTGGTGAAGGCTCGAGGACAAGGAGGTTATGAAATTGGGAGAGGACACTCATCATTATGGTCGAGGAGACCAGAAAGGAGAGTGGTCTTCTTGACATCGTTGTTGAGGGGTTCATAGAGGCTCTGATGCAAATGAGCCAGAAAAGCTCTTCCTTTGTAAAATGTAGCAAGGTTCCAAGTTTAGGTTTAACATCTTCGTTTTGCTTGTTGCCCAGGCTCAAGAAGTGTTGGGCCGCCTCCACAGTTACATTTTATAGAAACAGGGAACCCAATCTCTGGCTTAGGAGATCCATCCACTACGGGAGCTGGCCATGAAGGGGGCAGAGGTAGAAACTCTTCGTGGGAGAGCTCATACTACTAAGGAAAAGCTCAAGAAGCTAAGGGTAGAGCTCCGGAGGCTGCCAGAAGTAGAAGAAGAGTTTGTTGTCTATTGGCTAATTAGCCCACTTCCATCTTTTTTATGATGATCACCTAATTATGTTGATTACTAATGACTCTCATTGTTTTAGTCTCAAATTTATATTGATGTTTATCTTGATGAGGAGACAAAGCAATATGCATGGGATGATGGATCAAGGCTATGGAGCACTGGGATTCATGAAGATATTGGACTTCATTGTATTTTATGTTTCATCTTCATGTAATCTTATCTTTCTTTCATAGATTACTTGTAGCCTTGATTTGATGCACAAACACACTCACACATGCATCATATTCCATCATAGAATTCCTTAGAATCATGTTGATACCATCCCATTTGGTCCATTGCTCTAAACACACATATGTGTGCATTTTAGAGTTGGACAGACGCCTAGTGAAGGGTCACCAGACGACTGATATGTCAGATTTATTAATCTATTGACACTGTCATGGATCAGAAGCCCGATGGTCATCGACTAGGTGCCTGGTACAGTGGTCCAGACATCTGGTACATGAACTCTAGAGGGTGATCAAGTAGAGCCAAAATTTCAATGCTCTCTGTTTTCTGCAATCTGTTTTCTGCAGTCTGTCTGTCTTCAAACGGTTGTCAGTTTTTCTATGGTTGGAATATTTCATTCATTCTAAATACATTAGATTAAAAATTTTGTTAGCTATCCAACTCATCTTGAATCACCCCAATCGGAGTTCATATGAGGGATTTATGACTGTTTTGGTGATCGTATGTTTTTCTGGACAGATTTTGTCAATCGTCTGAAGCAGTTTCGCCAGATGTCAGAAAAGTGAACTAGACATATGGTCAATCTACTGCAAATATCTGGTCATTGAGAAATCTGCATGTTTATATTCGTTGGAAGATATTTTCATGGAGCCATTTTTTGTCTTTTGTACAAGATTGTGGGCTTATTTAAGCTCGGTTGAGAGGCAGTTTTTTGCACCAATGCTCATTGAACTTGAACTCATTTAGAGCCAAAAACTTAGTGCATTTTCTCTCTCTCATTTCTCTTTCACTTTGGTAAAAAGTGTTCATGCATTGAGATTGCATTAGAGAGAGTTTTTCCAAGTGCATCATACTCTACATCAAGCACTTGTTGTTTCAATCTTCATGTCTTCATACACATTGGTAAGATCTATCAAGGTATAGGTAAGATTGTTTATTTTTCGTTTCTTTGGTTACGAATCCTAGTACTCGGGTTGTGAGTACATAATGAGGGTTTACTCCACTTGGAGAGTTTCTCTCCATATCCCGGTTTAGGAATTGATCCCGGTTTAGGGATTGTAGCTCATAAAGGGTGTGCTTTTGTGTCCCGGTATATGGAGAATTAGTGGATAAGCCATCGCTCTGGTGTAGGAAGATGGGACTGAAGTAGGATCACCGGTGTAGGGATCCAAACCAAGATAAAATCCTTGTGTTTGCATTTGCATTGTCTCTTTGATTTGTGATTGTGTTCAATTATATTCTGCATTGCTTAATTAGTTTTAATTAGCATTTTAATTGGAGATACACTATTAATCCTCTCCTCTAGTGTTGCTTAGCGTGCATGATATCCTACAAATGGTATCAGATTAGGTTGATTTTGCTTAAGCAATAACGATGGCGTTTAGAGCCTCATCTCAATCTCGCGAGGAGGGAATGTCTACCGTTTGACCACAGCTTTTCAACGGGACCAATTACACATCTTGAAAGGTCAAGATGATGATTTGGCTTGACGGTCAAGAGCTATGTGACATCACCGAAGTTCCATTTGAGAAGCCCACAAAGAACGTGGCAGAAAGGTCTAAGGCAGAGAAGGATGCAATAAAGTTCAACGCTAGAGCCATGAATGTGTTTCATTGTGCACTCAAGATAGTGACAACAAATGATATTTGGCATCTCTTAGAGGTCACGCATGAGGGGATCTCAAAGGTAAAGAAATCAAAACAAAATTTTTTTATTAGTAAATATGAGATGTTTAAGATGCAGGCAGGAGAAAGCATCTCTGAGATGTTCACAAGGTTCACCGAGATCGTGAATGCTTTGGAAGGACTTGGGAAGAAGATTTCTCAAGAGGGTCGTGTGACGAAGACCTAGACTCGCTTACACCTAAATGGGTATCCAAAGCAAATGGAATCGAGAATTCAATGACTTGAGCACATATACCGTAGAGGAGTGCATTGGAAACTTGATGGCCTGTGAGGTGAGGTTGCATCACAAGAAGGAAAGCCACCCTTCTAAGTCCGAAACGTAAAGGGAAATTGCTTTCAAGGACAATGATGAGAAGATTGAATGGATGAAGAAATTCAATCCTAATGATGTGAGGATTAAGAAGAACAAGAAGCCTAAGCACATCTCTAGCGAGGATGATGGCGATGATGAAGAAAGTGAAGATGGACGATGAAGGAGCAATGAAACTTACCAACAAGCTCATGAGTATCATGAATCCATCGCAATTTAAGGAAGCTTTAAAGTTGTTTTTGAATACTAACAAAGCAACCGTTGGGTGTTTTAAATGTGGCAAAATAGGTCATTTTACTAATGCTTGCCTAAAGAAGAAGGATGAGAATTACAAAGGCAAAGGGAAGACGTCTTAGAAGGAGAATAAAAAGAAGAATCCCACTTTCATTGGAAATTGGGATGAGTCCTCATCCGATGACTTAAGTGATGATGAAGGTGGTGATAAGGAACAGATGTTCACATCCATCATTTATGACGATGTCTTCACGGACTTGCTTATTCCGTGTGGTACGAAAGACCGAAGGCCCACGGAAAATTTTGCTCTTATGGCCTTTGGGGGAGATTCCTTAAGCGATGAGGAGATTGATGAAGAAGAGGAGAAGGAGGAGACCTTGGAGGACCTTCAAAAGAACAACAAGGTTATGTTGGCCTCTCTTCATAAACTAGCTAGAGCTTTAACTTCGCTTAAGTCAAAGCATGATTTATTGTTAGCTAGTCATGGGAACACTCTCTCTATTGCTTGTGATGTTTCACATATGCATGCTACACACACAATATTGAAAGCCAAGAACCTTGATTTAGAATCTCACATTTCTACCCGTACCTTACAATGCGATAAGGAATCTTGTAAACTTCACAAGTTTGTGACATCAAGGGATAACCTCAATGATTTTCTCAAACAACAACCGACAAATCATCGTGGGGATGCGGGTTTTTACTCAAATGTTTGTTCCCCCCCACCACTTCTTCTCAAAGTGCTAAACAAAAATCATATCAAGCACCTAAGAAGAATCACCATGATTTCTTGTATAACCACACTAACCCCAACAAGAAGCACGTTATTCACGGCTTTGTGAATGTGAATCAAAATGATTCATTTTATGCCAAGAGGCAAGCCATTCACAACAAACGTACTAAGAAAATTTTTTCTACACCAAAGCATGTTTATCCCTCTAATGCAAAGTTTCACCCCAAAATCACTTATCTTAAATGCGGATCTTTAAGACATTATGTAAATCGTTGTCCTAAGAGGAAGCCCGACAAGATGACTAGGATTCCTACCAATGTGGGCTTTTTAGAGAGGGAGGCATAAGTTCAATCACTAGTTAACAATGTGATATGCTCTAGTGATTGTATTAGAAAATCAAACTCATCTTGGGTTTGGTTGCCTAATGTGTAGATCCACACACACACACACACACACACACACACACACACACACACACACACACACACACACACACACACACACTTTATTGTTTAATTGGATGTGTTAGTATTGCATATTTATTTACATCCAAATTGAATGTTTGTGTGTCCCATTATTTCGAAAATTATTTTCAAAATCTACTTTGGGAATGGATCTAGGGGATTTGCTATGTCATATAAGCATTATTTAATCATGTATATGACATATGAGGAGTTTATATGCTATGCATTTTCAAAAACATTTTTTTGAAGCATATGTTTATCCCTATGATTAGTTTGGGATTTTTCCAACCAATATTGTTGGATATTGCTCAGATTTCATCATTTGACATTGAATTTTTGTGTATGAACTATTTTAAAATCAATGTCAATTCTATCAATGCCTAAGCTTAAATATTTATGATTTTGCACTAATAAGTCACATGACTCCATAATTTGTTGTGAGATCATTGAGTCAACGTTTGACCTATTCAAAGATCTAGAGGAAGATGGTAAAGTGAATTAATACCCATTTATATCTATTACATTTGGTATCAAACATTTTCTTTTCTCATTGTCATTTATCATTTCTTTATGATTTTCTTTTCCATGGGGAGAATTATTTGTCCACCTTTTTTAAAATGACAATGGGGAGAGTTATTTGTATGTGAAAATTGTATGCATGTATGCTTGATAAATGATATTCATTTCATTATGCATCCTTTTACATATACCCCTTATATGCATAATTTTGTATGTTTACATTATTATTCGGGTATGCATATAAGTAGGGGGAGCCATTAGCATGTGCTTATTTATAATATTTATCATTTTCACATCATGAGTGTTGTTGCGAGTCAGATCCGCACACAATAAAATGTGTTTGTAGTGGAAATCACGGGCACAATGATTTACAGGTTTTGGGCGATGGCGAGGTTAGCACGACTCGGAACTCGCTTCTGGGGTGAAGGGTCCAATGTCGCCTGGAGATCGCCTGAAGATCGCCTTTTCCTGGTAGCTGAGGCAAGCTTCCTGTGAGGATGAACAACTGGTTAGAAAGGCAGGGCTGGCTGTCAGCCCTCAGCCTCTCTGATGCCTGAGTCAGCAGGTGACGTAAAATGTAGGCACCTGGAACACTTGGCGACCTTAAGACAGGTCGGTAAAGTGCGATGGGCTTATGACGAATGCACAGATATATGGAAGATATCTGACCTTATATATTGACGTGAGTTAGAATATTTTACTGATTAATAACAAGAACTAACCAGCCAACCCCCTATGGAGGCAGGAGGGGGTATTTATAGGGCCGAGAGGCGGTTGCTCGCCGTCTTGTCAGCTGTCGATTCATCCTAGTTGGCACTCGAGTGGTGAGGCTGTGTCAGAGATATTTACCGTATTAATGGTATCAGGAGGTGTCAGGAGCATTAATGAGATGCGAGTGGTGGCCATCAGTTCTCGCCCTTAACCCCTGGCATTAATGGAGAGTATGCGAGCCTACGTCACCCTGTCAGAGATATTTATGCTTGGCCCGCCCTCAGGGGCGAGTCACAGGTCAGCGATCAAGATTGGCTTCTCTGGGCGATGCTTTTGTTGGAGAGTAGGAGAGCTTGACCTCAGCATGGCGAGATAGTAGGTCGCACCGGTGTGCTTCTTAGTTAACCTTGGAGACGAGCTTGAAGCAGGACGAGGCGAGCTTCTCCTGATTCGAGGCGATCTCCAGCTTGGCTAGCGTCCCTTCAGGAGAGTCGATGAGGCGTCTGCGTAGGCCCCTAGTGCATACGGGCCTCAACTTTATGGGCCGGCCTTTAGGGCGTAACAATTGCCCCCATCATTTGAGCTTGATACGGCCAGCCCAGCTTTAGCTTGGATGATGAATCACATTCCGACGGGACGAAGACGGGTCGGTTGTATTTAATGAACTCTAACATGCTGGATCTCAGAAATGATGATGTCGATTTGACATCAGGGAGGGTTCGAGGCGCCCATCTGCTGAACGGATGACTCGTGGCTGAGGTGATAAGAGGAGGATTCGAGGTGCCAGCCCAGACCCGCTCGGATCTCGCCACATTGCCCATGCCAGATAGTGGTGATCGCACATGTCTCCTCATATATAGAGCCAGAGAGAGAGAGAGCATGCGAGACTTAAGCCAGGATTTTCAAAGCTTCGGATTTCCCCCTTTACATTATCGAGATCAGTTGCCGTTGATCGCCGTCGTTTATCGGAGCTCCGTTCGTTCATCCTTTTTTAGGTAGACCCTCAATCCTAGTGATGTCTTCGTCTACTTCTCCCCTAGCTTCTTCTTCTTCGAATGTCCATACTGAAAAGCACTTTGGGGAGGTTGGCGGGGTTGACGCCACCGAGTCGGAACCGATGGTGTCTGAGACAGGGCTGAAGGGAGACATGGCAGTCGAGCAGGTTGTTGCTTCATCATTGGTGCTGGTGAGGGACCCTAAGAAAGGGAAAGTACCCAAGTCGATCGCCAAGGCCAACAAAGCTGCCATGGTCGCCGGTGGCGGTGGAACCACGGCTGCGTTCCCTAAAGGCATCCTGACCCAGATGTCTTTGTTGTTGCCCTCCGAGATCCCAAAGATCAGTGTCAAGTACATTCGGCCCCCTACACAGTCTGCCTCCCCGAGCCCAATGAGCGGGTTTGCTCCCCACAGGACTACGAGGTCGACGTGTACTTCCCGACCTTCACCCTGGGTCTCCGCTTCCCGCTCCATCCCTATCTTCTACTCATCCTCCACTTCCTAGAGCTCTCCCTCTTCCAATTGACGCCAAACTCCATCAGTGTGATGGTTGGCTTCCTCGTACTTTGCACCAGCCACAAAATAAGCCACATGTTGTCGCTCTTCTAGTACTTATTTGGGGCGAAGAAGAAAGATGACTATTACTATGTCAGCGCGAAAGGAAGCAGGACGCTCGTCCTTGAGCTATCAGACAAGATCAAGGACTGGAAAGTGTTTGTCTCGACTTTGGAAGACCTGGCTCTGAGGTCGAACTGGGGGACTTTGAACCCCGCAGTGAATGCCAACGTTGCCCTAGAGGGGAGCGACCTAAAGAGCGCCAGAATCCTGGAGACAATCCCAAGAGAGAACAAGGTCTTCAAAGACCTGGTCGAGGACGAGACGGTCGCCCAGCACGTCTGGTTTGGAGGTACTTCGTATGTCTCGAACAACATCTAAAAATCTCACTAATCTATTCTTATTTTGCAGGAGAGGCTATGAGCATGTCCATGGAAGAAGCGATGAGGAAGGCGAGGGAGGCGTCATCGAAGCCACCGTCAAGCAAGGGCAGGGGACCAGAAGCAGAGTCTGGAGGCATCTGCAACCGCCCGTGCTGAGAAAGGAGAGCGGGTGAAGAAGTCAAGGAAGGAGGCTGTAGCCACAGTTCCTCTAGCCCACCCAGGCTGAGTAGTCATCCTCGATCCGGAGAAACATGCGGCCAACTCTACAACCACCGAGCATCAGGGCCCACCACTCAGCTCCACTGTCGCTGTCTCCACCGACTCGGCTGCTCCATCGGGGCCTCTGACGACGTCCACCACCACCAGCTACTCTATAATGGCAACCTGGCCCTACGGATGTCCGTCGTACGGGTTGGGGAAGCCGGCCATCCGAGCGACGAGGCCGCCCTTGCTACCTTCAAGTCAACAAAGAAGGCTGTGCTCACCATCTTGGTGGAGTCAGTTGTTGCATCGTGCTACCCAGTAGGGTCCCAGGAGTCGGTCTTCGACGAGGCTGGTGTGGCTGACTGTCTGGCAGAGAATTGTTTGCTGCCAAGGGACCGAGAGGGCCTGTAGGAGGTTGAGGCCGAACTCCTCTGTGACACAACCGTCTGGCACAATATGCAGGTACTTCGCCCTTTTCTCGGGATACCGAGCTTTGCTTCTTTCACATAGGCTCATTGCTTGATCTTCTTGGTAGGTGGTCACCGCTTTGGTGTCCCTCTAGCGACACTCAAAAAGGGTGAACCATCTCGAGGCGACACTTGGGAGGAAGGTGGTCGCCTTCAAGGGCGCCTAGGCAAAGCTGAATGAGGCTATGGATAGGATGGTGAAGGTCCATGGGGATTACCAGATACAGAAGGACAAGGCCACCAGACTGGAGCAGGCCGTCGGGGCGTTGCAGGAGAGGGCCTGCAAAGAAGAGACCCGAAGAGTCGTCGCCGAGGGGCTACTGGCCTCAGAGAGAGACGGCTGGAGCAAAGATCACCAAACTAGAGTGGCAAAATGCAGAACTGGTGAAGATCAACATGGACCAGGTCATGGCCCAAGCCGTACTCCAATACCAAGACAGTGAGCTCGTCCCCATGTTGATGGCCATGAGGGCGAAGGGCTTCGACAAAGGTCTGGAAACCAGCTTTGAGGGGGCGAAGGCGAGTTTGGGGAAACTCTACCCCAGCTTGGAGATTGACTTCGCCCAGCTGTCAGCAGCGTCCGGTGACGAGGCAGAGGCTTCAACTACTTCAGAGGCCGAGGTGGCGGGGACTCTGACTCCCGGCGACGGTGATCAGGAAGACGACCAGGCGGACGCGTGGGCCCCGGAGGGCGACGGTCAAGGGAGTGGCTGTCGAGCTGAGGTGCCATAGGCTAGGGCGAACTTGTACGGTCGGCCCTGAGGCCGAGGCCGAGCCTGGAGTTTTGTTTTTGATTTTGGCCCTGAGATGTATAAAGTTAGTTTGAATAAAATTTTGAAATTTTTCCTTACTGTTATTTTGTTCAATCTGTCTATTGTGCGAACTGCACTTTTATATTTGTATGCCCCCAACATTCTGCTATTGACGAGTCGGCTGAGGAGAGGGAGAATGTTACGGAGTTGCCCATTCGCTTCAGTTTTGAAGGCTGGCTGCCAGGGAGGGGGGCGATCCCGTGGGCTCTGTTGGTGGCACACTACCCCAGAGTTGGAGGAGGGTAGGGTGCGAGCCATCGCTCATTCCTTGTCCCACTTGGTGACACTATCGAGGGCGAAGCCGTTAGGATAGCCCCAGAGTTGAGGGAGGAGGGGGTACGAGCCGCAGCTCGTTCCTTAACCCACCGGTGATCCTATCGAGGGCAAAACTCATCAACCTGCCCCAAAGTTTATTGAAGGAGTCTAGATTTGAAGGGTGGTTTCCAGGGAGGGGGAGTGATCCCATGGCCTCTGTTGGTGGCGCACTGCCCCGGGGTTGGTGAAGGGGAGGGTGAAGGGGAGAGTGCGAGCCGTCGCTCGTTCCTTGTCCCACCTGACGACACCATCGAGGGCGAAGCCGTTAGGCTAGCTTTAGAGTTGAGGGAGGGGAGGGTGCGAGCCACAACTCGTTCCTTAACCCACAGGCGATCTTATCGACGGTAAATCTCATCAGCATGCCCCTAAGTTTGTTGAAGGAGTCCAGATTTGAAGGCTGGCTGCCAGGGGGGGCGATCCCACGGCCTCCGTTGGTGGCGTACCGCCCTGGAGTTGGGGGAGGGGAGGGTGCGAGCTGTCGCTCGTTTCTTGTCACACCCGGCGATACTATCGAGGGCAAAGCTGTTAGGCTAGCCCCAGAGTTGAGGGAGGAGAGGGTGCGAGCCGCAACTCATTCCTTAACCCACGGTGATCCTATCGAGGGCGAAGCTTGTCAGCCTGGGTCGGAGTTTGTTAAAGGAGTCCGAATTTGAAGTCTGGCTGCTAGGGGGGGTGATCCCGTGGCCTCTGTTGGTGGCGCACCGCCCCGAAGTTAGGGGAGGGGAGGGTGCGAACCGTCGCTCGTTCCTTGTCCCACCCGGCGACACTATTGAGGGCGGAGCCGTTAGGCTAGCCCCAGATTTGAGGGAGGGGGTGTGAGCCGCAGCTCATTCCTTAACCCAACGACGATCCTATCGAGTGTGAAGCTCGTCTGCCTGCCCCGGAGTTTGTATGTTGCGAAGGCTTAGGCTCCAAGATGGATGGTCAAACTTCACCGAATAGGGGAGGGCTAAAATGCAAATCCAGATAACACATAGTGTACAAACATAGCGGTTTATTGAAAATGTAACATTAACTGAATGTACAAATGCAGTTATTGAAAAAATTTGAGCAGGTGCTCAGTATTTCAGGGATGGGCCAGATCCTCGCCCTCCATGTTTGCCAATATGTACGTCGTCGGTCATATGATGTCTATTATGGTGTAGGGGCCTTCCCATTTTACGAGGAGTTTTCCTCGTCGACCGATCTCGGGCCTGAAAGTGGCGTCCCACAGGACGAGGTTGCCGACTCTGAAGCTTCGCTTCCTGGCGTAGGAGTTGTAGTATCTAACCATCCTTTGGCTGTGCTTAATCAAACATGTTAGCGCCTGATCCCTTAACTCTTCGACGAGAACAAGATTGATGTCAAGGCCCTCTTCGTTGGCTTCTTCGTTGAAGTACTGGAGGCATAGAGACTCCCGCCGACCTCCACCGGAGCGACAACCTCTATCCCATAAGCCAGCATGAAAGGGCTCTCGCCTGTTGATGCTTTGTACGTCGTGTGGTAGGACCAAAGGATGCCAGATAGCTCGTCAGGCTAGGTCCCAGGGGTGCTACCGACCTTCTTCTTCAGCGGCTCCAGGATGCACTTGTTTGCTGCTTTGGGAAGGCCATTGGATTGCGGGTGTGCCACAGAGGCAAAATAGAGGTTGATGCCCCAGTCAGAGCAGAAGCTTCTAAAGTCCACGGAGTCGAACTGCTTCCCATTGTCCGTCACTATGGAGCATGGTACCCCGAAGCGGCATATAATTGATTTCTAGACGAAGTTCTTCATGTCCACCCAGGTGATGCACGCCAGTGGCTCCGCTTCGATCCATTTGTGAAGTAGTCGATGGCGATAACTATGTACTTCCTTCCTCCGGTGTCCATTGGGTGGAACGGGCCTAAGATGTCGAGGCCCCATTTGGCAAATGGAACCGGGTTGAGGATCGGAATAAGATCAGCTGGCGGGGCCATTGTATGTTTGAAGAATCTTTGGCACTCCCTGCGTCGCTTGACATATTTGGTCGCATCCTTCACCATAGTCGGCCAGTAATAGCCTTGCCGGATCGCCTTATATGCCAGGGTTCGTCCTCCATAGTGGTTCCCATAGAGCCCTTCATGGATCTCACGGACGACCTCCTCTGCCCTCATGGGCCCCAGGCACTTCAAATAAGGCAAGCCATCGTATCTCCCACGACGCTTCTGGTAGTGCACGCCGTCGAATATCACGAACGACAAGGCCTGTTGCTCTATCTTCCATGCTTCTAGTCTATCCTGTGGTAGGGTCCCGCTTTCCAGATAGGCGAAGATCAGGCTCATCCACGAAAGCTCCCGGTCGATGCATAGAAGTTCTCCCTCTCTGAGACTTGGTTTGAGCAGATTCTCAATGTAGATGGCCTTCCCAATCTCGGCCGGCAAGGAGGATGCTAGTTTTTAGAGGGCATCAGCACGGAGGTTGTTGGACCTCGGGAGGTGCTGGACTACAACCTTCTTGAATTTGGATAGCTCGGCGCGGGCGCACTTCAACTATAGCTTCATCAAATCTTCCCTCGCCTCAAAGTTGCCCTCAATCTGCTAGATGACGAGCCTCGAGTCGTTGATCAACAACACATTCGTCGCCCCCAGCACCCTGTATAGATTCAGCCCATTGACGATGGCCTCGTATTCCACGACATTGTTGGTCACCGAAAATTTGAAACGGAGGGCATACTCCAGCAAGCTTCCCTCCGGGGTCTCGATCACTATGCCAGCTCTGCAACCTGTCACCATGGTCGATCCATCAACATGGGCGATCCACAGCTCGCCTCTGTTCTGAGTGGAGGTAGATGGAGGATTCTCATTGATGAGCCATAACTGTTGTGTGTATGGTTGGGCGTTGGGCACTGCACCGCCAATCTCTTCAATGGTGCACTCTTCCATGAAGTCTGCCAACGCTTGGTCCTTGATCGTCGCCCTAGGATTGTAGATGATGTCAAACTCACTGAGCTTGACACTCCAGTTCAACATCCTGCTCTATCTCTTCAATCTCCTCAGATTCTTCTCAAGCAGCAAGTTGGTGTAGACAACGATGGAATTTGCTTTGAAGTACGGTCGGAGCTTCCTCGCCGTTAGTACTAGGCCATATGCAACCTTCTCGATCAGGCTGTAGCGAGTCTCCGCTTCTCAGAGCAACCGGCTTGTATAGTAGATCAACTGCTAAATCCCCCCTTCTTATCTGATCAGGACCGAGCTAACAGCTTCTTCGATGGCGGTGAGATAGAGACCGAGCTTCTCTTCCTCTTCTGGCTTGGTGAGCAACGATGGGCTCTGTAGATAGGCTTTAAGCTTGTCGAATGCTCAGGCACATCTGTCATCCCACTTCACTATCTTCCTCACGCCATTCCTGACGTCGAGGGCATCCCTCAAGATTTTGAAGAAGGGGAGCGATCTCTAAGCGGACTGCGATAAGAATCTCCCCAGGGCAGTGATCTGGCCATTCAGCTTCTGTAGATCTCTGATCATCTTTGGCTCGCCCATATTGATGAGGGCAGATATCTTGTCAGGGTTAGCCTTGATTTCTCACTTCGTGACCATGAAGCCGAGAAACTTTCCAGACTAGACGCCAATGATGCACTTCACCAGGTTGAGCCACAGGTTATAGCGTTGCACCTTCTGGAAGGTCTCCTCAAGATCGGTGAGATGGTCTTCAGCCCTCTTAGATTTCACCAGTATGTCATCGATGTAGACCTCCAGGTTCCTGTCGACATGGTGGTGAAAGATCTTGTCTGCCATCTGCTGATAGGTCGCCCCAGCGTTCTTCAAGCTGAAAGGCATCTTGGTGTAGTAGAACGTTCCTCGGTCAGTGATGAACGACATCTTCTCCTCGTCGTGGGGCACCATTCGGATCTAATTGTAGCCAGAGAAGGTGTCCATGAAAGTCGGCAACTCATAACCAGAGGCGTTGTCAACCAGATGGTCAATCCTGGGCAGCGGGAAGCTAACTTTCGGACATGCCTTGTTAAGGTCAGTGAAGCCCATGGTCAATCGCTCGGCGTCGTGGGTTGGTTGCTCGGGTCCCACAGTTTCTCTTCTCCCACGTTCGGGCCTTTCTGGGTCGATGAATCTTCGGAGATGCCCGACCTGGATCAGCCGCTCAATATCCCTCTTCAAGGCGAAGCAGTCATCGGTGTCATGGCCGTTGTCACGGTGGTACCTGGAATATTTCTGCATGTTCTTCCCACCAGCTCTGGCTCTCATTTACGGGGACATGTCTCTGAGGAGTCTGCCAGACAGGGCTACCGCCACCACTCGGCAAGGGGGCGTTGAGCCTTGTGTAATGTACCACCTCATGTGCTCTATCCGGCCCGCCTCTCGGAGCGGGGTTTCTGGGAGCAAAGAACCCCCTCAGAGGTCCGGTGCGGTCTTATGCTCGGGGGCCTCCCTGTTCGCACCCTTAGGGGTGGTCTGGATCACAGCCTCAGTTGCGGTCCTAGTCGTGGCCTTGGGGGAGTTCATCCCGCCTCAACCGCTCATTGGGCCTAGCTTCAGCATGGGGGAGAAACGATGGTCCTGGCCTTCTGCACCGTCCCCAGTGCCTCCTCGCTCAGTATAAACTTGTCTGCCTGAGCGTAGAGGTCGGAAAGGTTGGCAGGCAGTTCTCGAAGTAGCGACTTGTGAAGACTTCGGTTCGCATGTCCCTTCTTGAAGGCTTCCATGATGAGCTCTTCATCGTAGCTCGTCACACTGAGTCACTCTTTATTGAAACGTTGCAGAAAACTACGGATGGTCTCCCCCTCCTTCTGGACCACCGTAAACAGATAATTTGACGCTTTCTTCATCTTCCGACTGGCTAGAAATTAGTGAGAAAACTTCCACGAGAGACTGTCAAACAAATCGACGGAGCCACTGGGCAAGCCGTTATACACTCCACAGCCACCTCGTTCAAGGTGGTTCGGAAAGATCGACAAAGGAGGGCGTCACATGCCCCCTGTATCTCCATAACCCCCCGGTATAACTGCACATGCTCCAGGGAATCACCCGAACAGTCATAGAGTCCCACGTGTGGTAAGTTGAACCTATAGGGTACCTGGGTTGTGATCAGCCTGTGAGTCAGTAAATTGGCCTCTTCGGGGTCGGGAGGTTACGTCACTCCATCCCACCGGTTGGACTCGCCAGATGAGCCACCTCTGTGCTCAGAGGCATTCATCCCTCTTTCCTGGGGGACAGGACTGTGGTCGCAGCTCCTCCGCCTTCCGTATCCATGTCTAGGAGAACGGTGATCTCGCTGGGTGGCTCATGTCACGAAACTCGCACCCCTTTGCCTCGGGCTAGGTGATCTCCCACGATGGTAACTTTCAGCGGGGTGGTCTAGCAGTGCATCCCTCCGCACCATCGATGCCGACGCCAAGGGGACTCCTCGGCTCCCCTCTTGAAGCCTCTCTTTCTCTGCATCAAGGAGGCGAAGCCGTTGAAGAGACGCTTCATCACCTATGCTGGACGGCCTCCTTCTCTTGGTTGATCTCCCTCTACAGAGCAGCTGTCTCCTCTTCCTCAAACCGTCTCTGTTGTGCCGCTGCTTCCTCCTCAAACTGGGGGAGGAGGACTCTCCTCACATTGTGGAGCTCAAAGGGGCCTTCAGCTCGAGACGTCCCACATGCCACGCAGCAGTCCACTCCTCCATCATTTTAGTGAAGCCCTGAACGCTCTTGTAGATGCCGAGGGCCGCATCCTAAGTGGGCGCGGCCGACCCCTCAAGGGGATGATTAACCGGTGGAGCTCTTCTTGGGGAATGAGGCCCTTCGGCCAGAGGTAGCCTCAGGGCATCGTCGATCATGGTCTCAAGTCGACCCAGCCTCCTTAGAGGCGGAGGGGGTGTGATGGTGGGTGACTGGCCGTGGAGACGATTGCAATGAGAATGTGTGCATCCTGACATGGGTGTAACCCTCGTTCCCACAGACGGTGCCAACTGTTGCGGGTCAGATCTGTACACATTAAAATTTGTTTGTAGGGGGAATCATGGGCAAAATGATTTACAAGTTATGGGTGATGGAGAGGTTAGCACGACTCGGAACTCGCTTCTGTGGTGAAGGGTCCAAGGTCGCATAAAGACCGCCTTCTCCCGGTAAATGAGGCGAGCTTCCTACAAGGATGAACAACTGGTCATAAAGGCAGGGATGGCGGTCAGCCCTTAGCCTCTCCAATGCCTGAGTCAGCAGGTGACGTAAAATGTAGGCGCTGGGCACACTTGGCGACCTTAAGACATGTCGACGAAGTGCGGCGGGCTTATGAGGAAGGCGCAGATATATGGAAGATATCTGACATTATATATTGAAGTGAGTTAGAAGATTTTACTAATTAATAACAAGAACTAACCAGCCAATCCCCCCAGGGAGGTAGTAGGGGGTATTTATAGGGCCGAGAAGTGGTTGCTCGCCGTCTTGTCAGCTGTCGATTCATCCTAGTGGCACTTGAGTGGTGAGGCTGTGTCAGGGATATTTACCATATTAATGGTGTCAGGAGGTGTCAGGAGCATTAATGAGACGTGAGTGGTGGCCATCAGTTCTTGCCCTTAACCCCTGGCATTAATGGAGAGTAGGTGAGCCTACGTCACCATGTCAGAGATATTTATGCTTGGCCCGCCGTCAGGGACGAGTCACAGGTCGACGATCAAGCACAGCTTCTATGGGCGATGCTTCTGCTGGAGAGTAGGTGAGCTTGCCCTCGGCATGTCGAGCTAGTAGGTTGCACCGATGGGCTTCTTAGTTGACCTTGTAGACGAGCTTGCAGCAGGACGAGGCGAGCTTCTCTTGAGTCGAGGCGATCTCCAGCTCGGCTAGTGTCCCTTCAGGAGAGTCAGTGAGGCGTCTGTGTGGGCCCCTGGTGCATATGGGCCTCAATTTCATGAGCCGGCCTCTAGGGCGTAACAAGTTTCATTATAAAAAGGTGGAAATTGTTGGGTATTAGCTAATTAGCCCACTTCCATCTCGTTTTGTTTTGATGATGATCACCTAATTATGTTGATTGCTAATGAGTCTCATTATTTTAGTCTCAGATTTATATTGATGTTTAACTTTATGAGGAGACAAAGTAATAGGTATGAGATGATGGATCAAGGCTATGGAGCAAGGGGATTCATGAAGGTATTGGACTTCATTGTATTTTAAGTTCATTTTCATGTAACCTTATCTTTCTTTCATCGATTATGTGTAGCCTTGATTAGATGCACAAACACACTCACAAATGCATCATATTCCATCATATGGTTCCTTAGAATCATATTGAACCCATCCCATTTGGTCTATTGCTCTAAACACACATAGGTGTGCATTTTAGAGTTGGATAGACGCCTGGCAAAGAGTCACCAAACAACTGGTGTGTCAGATTTATTAATCTGCTGACACTGCCATGGATTAGAAGCCTGATGGTCATAGATCAGGTGCCTAGTATAGTGATTCAGATGCCTGGTACATGAACTCCAGACATATGATCAAAAGAGCCAAAATTTCAGTGCACTCTGTTTTCTGCAATCTGTGTTTTGTAGTCAGTCTATCTTCAAACGGCTGTCAGTTTTTCTGTGGTTGGAATTTTTCATTCATTCCAAATCCATTAGATTTCAAATTTTGTTAGATATCCAAGCATCTTGAATCAGCTCAATCGGAGTTCATATGAGGGAGTTATGACTGTTTTGGTGATCGTATGTTTTTTTGGACAGATTCTGTCAATCGCCTGAAGCATTTTCGCCAGACATCTGAAGAGTGAACCACACATCTCGTCACTCTACTCCATACGTCTGGTCACTGAAAAACCTTCAGATTTATATCCATTGAGAGATATTTTCATGGAGCCGTTTTCTTGTCTTCTGTGCAAGATTGCAGGCTAATTTAACCTCGGGTGCGATGTAGTTTTTAGCACCAATGCTCACTGAACTTGAACTCATTTAGAGCCAAAAACTTAAAGCATTTTCTCCTCTAATTTATTTTTCACTTTGGTTAAAAGTGTTCATGCATTGAGATTGCATTAGAGAGAGTTTTTCCAAGTGCACATACTCTACATCAAGCACTTGGTGTTTCAATATTCATG
The DNA here is from genome assembly GCA_030789695.1 of Scilla litardierei. NCBI lineage: Eukaryota > Viridiplantae > Streptophyta > Magnoliopsida > Asparagales > Asparagaceae > Scilla > Scilla litardierei. Next base: position 580,162,893 of record CM061142.1, read on the forward strand.
CCTTCATACACAATGGGAGATCTATCAAGGCAGAGGTAAGATTGTTTCCTTTTTGTTTCTTTGGTTATGAAACCTAGTATTCGGGTTGTGAGTACATAGTGGGGGTTTACTGCACTTAGAGAGTTTCTCTCCATATCCCGGTTTAGGGATTGATCCTGATTTAGGGATTGTAGCTCGTAAAGCGTGTGTTTTTGTGTCCCGATGTAAAGAGCATTAGTGGATAAGCCATCGCTCCGATGTAGGAGGATGGGACTAGAGTAGGATCACCGGTGTAGGGACCAAACAAGGATAAAAAATCCTTGTAGGGATCCAAAATCCTTGTGTTTGCATTTGCATTGTCTCTTTTATTTGTGATTGTGTGCAGTTCTATTACGCATTGCTTAATTAGTTTTAATTAGCATTTTAATTGAGAATACACTATTCACCCCCTCCCTCTAGTGTTGCTTAGCATGTAGGAGATCCTACAGAGTTGAGAGGGCTGGCCGAGCTGGCCTACACCATAGACCTCAAACTTTAATAGGCAAGGGTCATACTATGACAAGCAGAAGAGAAGGAACTATAGTTGTGAAAGGAGTGCTAGGAGTCTACAGAGGCCATCTCTTTCCACACAAAGTATGTTGAGGAGAGGGATGGTCAGGTCTTTGAGCTTTATAAGGAGCTTGAGTAGGTCAAGCTGATCTTCCAAGAAAAGGCAGTCGAGGAAGTTGAGGCCCACATCACTGAGTTGATGAGGGCTTAAGTCCAACAGCCAAGGCCCATCACATTGAGCTGAGGGCTATGGAAACTTAAAACCAAGTCTCCTTCAAGGCTGGGGTGTAGTATATGATAGATGCATTCTGAGAGATGCACCCTACTCATGCCGACCTTATGGCCTTCCTAACTACCAAACCTGCTACCTCTGCCTCTACTATAGAGACTTCTACAACAACTAAACCCTCTGTCACCACTGATGGGGAAGCTTTCAACCATGCTCCTTAAGGCAAGGAGGCCATTGTGTATGAGCAGATTGCCGAGAAGTCTACCTCTAGACAGCATGAGTAATTTTTCTTCTCTTTTGCTTGTTTGTCGCCTGTAGCAGCAAAACTTTGTAGAAGATATTTTTGAAATAAATGAAGAACTTTCTTTTTAGAAAATTGGAATGAAATTTTTTTCCAACCTTATCACTTCTTTCTTACTTCTATATCAAGCTTCTGACTAAGTCTACTACTTACTAAACTGTTGTGTTGATCTCGAACTCGAACTCAAGAAGCTAACACTTGGGTCACTTGATGAGTTTTCATTTTCCCCTTAGTTTGTTGAGTGAGTGAGTGAGTCTATAGCTATGGACTTGTTCAACTGTGACCTCAGCCCAAAGCACTGAGGTCAGATCAATATGCTCCCATCTACATTGTAGGTTTTCTAGGCTCGACAAGACCAAAGTTGAACGATATCCAAACTGGGAGCTTGGAATTTTAGCAGTAGTGGCCCCAGCTTGGGTTGGGGGATTTGTTGAAGGTAGCACGACCTAAGCCAAGTGCATCCTATCTATGCTAGAAAACTTAGGCTGGTGCCAGCAAGGGCCTTGGCTTAGGCTAATGGCTTTGTTGAGGGCAGCACAACTGAGGGCCAGCTGCCAGAGGTTAGTATTAGTACCGTAGGTCTCACCAGCAGAGTTTGAACATAACACGATTGAGGGTCAAGTGCTAGATGTATGCACTGGGACGGTAGGTCTCCCTAGCAGAGTTTGGACATAGCACGACAGTGGGTCGGGTTTCAAATGTTAGTGCTTGGATCATATGTCTCACCAGTAGAGTTTGGATGTAGTATGATCATAGGTCGAGTACCATAGGTTGTTGCTGGGACCGTAGGTCTTGCCAGCAGAGTTTGGACATAGCACGATCGTGGGTTGAGTGCCAGATGTTGGTGTTAGGACCGTAGGTCGAGTGCCAGATGTCGGTGTTAGGACCATAGGTCATGCCAACAAATTTAGTGTAACATATTAGACATTAAGCCTAATACAGTTTTGATGATGATCCCAACATTATATTGTTGCTAATGACTCTACCTGTTTAAGTCACAAATTCATCTAATAAGTTTCTTGAAGATTCTGGTGTAAGGGAGAAATTGGGACGTAATTAGCAATATGGTATTGGTATCTCCATAGTGTCACGCCCCACATCCCATTATACTTGGAAGTGAGAACGGAGCGGGTCTGCATGTGCTTAAAGCAAAGAAGAAGTACTTTTTTATTTCTTCTTTAACTTAAGCACAATAAGCGTTGTGTTTAGCAATTCATATTCTTGTAGGCAAAGCTCAGAACAACATAAATATTTATTACAAGTTTATTCAAGCGTCCAAAACAAAGTACACAAATAAGTTAAGGCCTAGCATGGCTGTACAACTAATGTTGAAAGTGTAAGGACCCTGTGCTATAAGGAAGAAACCCTATATGGGGGTGAATAGTGTTTTATAGAATTATAAGGAATTTACGCCAAATAAAACCCTAATTAACCAAAAAATGCATTATTAAAGAAATGATCAACGACACAAGGAAGAATGCAATAAACATGCAATGTATCCTAATTCGGTGCCACCCAAGTCAAATCTGACTTGTTACCGGTGCCCTAATCCAGTAACACCCAAGATCACACTCGGATACTCTAGTAAATACCACTAGACCTTACCTTTAGCCCACTTGTGGAAACCCCAACAAGTGCAATCGACTTATAATCGATGTCTGTGTATCCCACAACCTGGGAACACGCAAATGCCTTAATCCCACAACTTGGAACTAAGCACACTCTCACAAACCAAGAGCAAACCCTTTCCTTGACTCCGACAAATTGGGATCAAGCCAACCCTCTCACCAACAGAGAGTACTCAACAAAATAGAAGTATTGAGAATGAAATATACAACTTGAAATACACTCACCTATGCCTTGGATAAGACTTACTTGTGAAGGCTATAGTGTGTGTGTGTGTGTGTGTGTGTGTGTGTGTGTGTGTGTGTGTGTGTGTGTGTGTGTGAAGTGCTCAATGAGGGAGGAGATATCCCTTGAGAGTCTTGCCCAAAGATGAAAGAAAATCTAGCTTAGATGTGTGCTTTAGAGCATAGAGGGCAAGAGAGAATTAGAGAGCACTTGATAGGAGAAAGAGGCTTGAAAATGAGACTTGAAATGTTTTCTTAAGAGACCAAGAGTTCTCACATATTCATCCCATTCTTATATATAGAAGCTCAAGGGAAGCCCAAAACCCCAAGCAAAAAGACCCAAAAATCAATCTCCCATGGCTAGAATTGGGCTGAAAACGACTCAGACAGGCGCCTATAGAAGGGGGGACAGTCGCCGCCTGGTCCACTGTAGCCAACGGCTATAAACTGAAAAACCCTGTCAGGACACAGGATGACCAGTCGACTGTAGAAGGATGACCAGTCGACTGTCCACCTGGGCAGGCACTTGTCCAACCAACTACAGGCGTCTGTTCGAGGGGCAGATTCTGCAGATTTTCAGTACAGCTGATCACTAAAACATCCATACCTTCCACTAAGGATATTCAATTGGAGTGATTCAAGTTGGGTTGGGAAGCTAACAAAATTTTCTTTCAAATGAGCTTTGAATGGACACAAAATTCCAACTACAGAAAAACTGACAGCACTTTGAATCCGACTGATAGGTGTAGGCTCACGAAAACAGTCGTAACGTAAACTACTAATATCCGATTGGAGTGATTCAAGTTGGGGTGGAAAGCTTAGTGAGTTATCTAACTATTACAAGTGGTTTGGATGAAAATTTTCAACTACAGAAAAATTGGCATCAGTTTGTAGGCAGACTGGTCGGAAAAATAGAATACAGCTTCAACCAAATTTGCGCTCTGTTTAGAAACAGTCGACTGCTGAAGGGCAACCATGATCTGGTGAGCACACCAGGCGCCTGGTGATCCTTCATCAGGCCCATGTTTTGATTCAAAAGTTTATATTCAAGTTTTGACAGCCTAGAAACATATGGGGTCAACTAGAGGCTATACTAATGATGTGTATAGTGCCTCTAAGTAGATCTAATTCAAGGCTTAACATTCTAAGACTCGCAAAGAAGTAAATACTAAAGATTACAATGAATATCCTTACTTTTACATGGTCTTGAGTCTTTTAGTTTTATGTATTGAATGTCTCCAACATCATCTAGTCTTTGATCCTCAAGATGTTCTTTGAAGCTTTTGAATCATCCATCCATTTCTTCTCTTTGGATTGAATCTCCATTCATTTGTTGAAGCCATTGGATTGCGGTTTGATGTAGTCTTTGAGTTCTTCAAGCCAATGCTTCACCTTTATTGATCTACCAAGTTCTCCACTTGAATCAACACGTGTAGTCACTTTTGATCTTCTTGAATCTAATTGGTGAGTCTTTAGCTAACTGCTATCACATGTGTTAATCACCTAGGTAGAGAGTCTAATACTCAACATTCTCCCCCTTTTTGATGATGACAAACCAAATATAAACAAAATAAATAATTGTGCATTAAATATACTTACTCCCACTGCAATAATGCCAATCAAGCTAATATCAATAATCAATAGCATCATTAAGCAGTTAAATGTGTGTGTATAACATGAGGTTGTGTATATATCGCATGAATGACCAAAAATGATATACATACAAAATACAAATCATATATGTGATACACATTATAAACATGAGAATGATTACCAACAGATACCAAATGTAATCAATATATACCAAGGTAATCACCAATGCTCCCCCTGAATCATATACATGATCGATCATACAAAAAAGGCTATATGATTCAAGTTATCATTTAACACTCAACATTTAATTAGTACAAATCACATCCTTTGTTTATTTCTCTCCCACATTGGCATTATCCAAAAGGCATGGGAGGCATAGAAATAACAAATGCAAAAATAGAGTGGAAAACATAGAGGTATATCTAATGTAAACTATATAAGCTACCAATTGTAAACACGATATCAAAATAAAGATATCAATTGCAAGAGCAAATATCCAACAACTCAACCACCCTCAATTATCACAAATAGATAAGCAAGAAGCATAGTGTGATAAAGGATTACAATAGATACTAATTGTAAACAGTAGTGTGAGCAGTGTTAGAAAAGTGACAATAGCATAATTATCAGTAGCTACTAACTGTAAACATGATAAAAAATATGGATAACGATGCAAAAATCATGACATCACTTGTGAAAGAAAAATAAGTGATCAAATAATGTCAAGTACACAAACAAGCTCAATTATCACAAAATTTATAACATTAAGCATAATGTATAAACTATCCTTGAGCAAGGGCATGACATATGACATGAACATGATTAAAGACATAATGATAGAATCAATATCATCACAATGACATAGATCAACAAATAATATCAATAGACTGAGATCTAAGCCAAGCATAGCAAAAAATGCAACAAACATGAATATGGACAATTTTTAGCCACGTGTACCAAGTTATGTTATGAAATAATAATTCAAATTAAATTCTAATGATCATAATACAAATGAACTAATCACTACATGTCAAAATATATCAATTTAAAGTGAAGTGACAACAAGTGGTGAAATATGATCAAAAGGGCACGAATAATATCACAATCATGGTTTTGAACTCATTACTCAAAATAAGATCTAATGAGCATACTAACATACTCAAATCATCACATACTGTAATTATATCAAACGATCACATCTAGCACAAACCATCTCAAAAATCTCATAAAAGAGTGAAAATAGAAGTATGAGATGTGAGATGACAAAAAAAATAAGTATAATGGCATGTGCTAAACTCCACAAATCATCTCCAAAAGTAAGCATACCAATTCTAAGTGAAGTATGAGATGTGGGGGGACAATGTGATAAAAATGTATGAATATCAAATATCAACATCATGCAAAAGTGTTATGCCAAATAAAGATAGTAACTTCATAAAAATTATGGCATACACAATTATAGCACATTAGGATACTAATTGAACCAATATTCAAAAGAACCATAGTACTAGCATGCATTTGAGAATAGATACTCATAGAATGAGTCAATGATAAGCATGGAATGCCATGAGCATAAGCAAGATAAGCAATATATCATAAGCTCAAAACTAGCATCAAGAAAGAACATGTAAAGATGATATCCAATACAAATATTTTAACAAAGTATGCAAAGTAGGCAAATAATGCCAAGATCATGACATCACTTGTGAAGGAAACCAAGTGAACAAATAGAGCCATGATCTCATACTAGCTCAATCATCACAAAGGATTCAACATGAGGCATAATGTGACAAAACGTCTTTTGAGCAAAGGTATGGAGTTTGAAATGAGCATATATAAGATATAATGAAGATAATCTACGTCCAAAGTCACAAGGTAGGACATAAACGAATAAAGTTACCATGAGCATCGCATGTATGCATACCAATTGTGCGCATATAACAAAAGCTTATGTTATCGGAATTTAATCAGAGGTAGCATTAATGAAGTCATAGTGCATCAGGATATATCATGGAAGAATATCTATGACAAAATATACATATCATTAAACACAATATAAACTTATATGATCTTGTATAGCACAAATTATCTCTAACATTGCATAAAAATAGCATAAAATATGAGCATGAGATGTGGGATGACATAGTGAGAAATATAGCATGAAGATCACTAACCAATATGCATGTGTGTTATGTCACTTATGAAAATATCATACATAAAAGATTTAGCTATAGACTTGAAAGATCTCTCAAATAAAATTATAGCTAAATATCAGTCATGAAACAATTAAAATGACAAGTAACATACACTGATCACCCCAAATCATATCAATGCGTCTCAGAAAGATAATCATACCAACTGTAAAAAAAGTATGAGATGTGTGGTGATACAATGAACAAATATGCATAAAGGTCCTAAATCAATTAATCTTATTCATGGCATGAATTATATATAACATGATGAAGTATAGCATGCCATAGGAAAATCAATGATTCTAGTTGGAAGACGATATTAGATTTGGAGATTTAGGGCTTTTTAATGAAATGAGAGCTTGATCTTTGAAATCAAATCAATAGAGTTTAAAGGGTTCCAAGAGTACTCCAATGGAATAGTAAAAGTCATATTTATAAGCTCTCTAAAACTTCCAAACGATTTACCCAAAACCCTCTACACAATCAGCTGGAAAAGGCTCCACGACTAAAAATACTGACAGGACATGTGACTGATGAAGGATCACCAGGTGTCTGTGTGGTAGGAGTGCGTAAGTTGCCAAAATCAAGAATTCTGGGTAAGCAATGACATGCGACGGATGTGGTATCCACAGGCGCATGTGCCATGGGTAGGCGACTGTGAAACCAACATTGGTCGTCTGACCTTAATAAGTGAAACTTTCTATAGAGCAGAGTGGTAGTGAAAGAATCGACAGGCGACTATTGAAGCATTCACAAGCGCATGTGCCTTGGGCAGACGACTGTGAAAGCAACAACAGTCGTCTGGCCGAAAGATGACACGTAGTGATCTTTGGACAAGAGAGAGACAGGCGACTGACTAACAAGTCACAGGCGCCTGCAACGAGCCAGGTGCATATACATTGTACAAAAGTCGCCTGCAACGTGTGCATTACAAACGACTGTAGAATAAATCACAGGCACCTGTAAGGAGACAAGCGCCTGAAACTTGTTTAGAAGTCGCCTGGAGATCAATAAAAATGCACGTGTTAGGAAAGAAATGAATGAATCTACTAGAATGGCATGGCATATCATGCTAGGATCTATATAATCCATGAACATAATCATCTATGAAAATTAGGTACACGTGGTAGAATCAAAACAACAATGAATCTTTATTGAAAGAATTGAAAGGTTTTCATTGAAGGTTAAGATCTAAATATACTTAATACAATCTAATAAACAAACAAGCATGTCATACACATTAGTTATCATATCCATAATTTTTAACAATCTTCACAAAGAAGCATGCATGTGAGGAATGAGATGTGTAATGACAAGGTGTTCCAACGATGAAAATCAATAAACAACTAACCAACTCATTATATAAATGTTATAACTACCATGATACATGTGTTATAATAAGACATAAATGGCATACATATGCATGGTAGTCACATAAACAAACAATTTCCATAAGGGTGTGACATGAATGAGCTAATGAAGAAGTATGCTATATTACACAAATCCAATATATTAAAATACCGATTGTACTAAACACATACTTAAAACCAATTAGCTAGCACTATATGTGTGCATCTCCAATGCACCATCCTCTCCTTTGAATTGATCCTTCATTTGTAAACCAAGGAGTGTGTAGGGTAGGCATCTTGTACCACAATCTGACAATTAAACAATTAGCGGTATTGATCACTCCTTATTTTACACCCTTTTCCCGCATGTTTGCATGCCATTTTGATCGCCCAAATCATGTTTTTCACGATATATCGACGATATTGCGATGCTTTTCACGATTTGTTGTTTTTGTCGCATTTCAGGTGATTTGGCACGATTAGGAGTGATCTCGAGATGCGTGTAATCTAGACGGCCACCGACGACCTCCCCGAGGGGTATTTTGCTGTTGGAGAGGAGCGGAAGAAGAATGGACGTCGCCGGAGCGACGAGGAGGCCAAAACGACCAGTTTGGGCATTTTTTGTGTCCCACTCGGCCGAGTGGAGGAGCCACTCGGCCGACCAGCGAGACACTGCTCGGCCGACCCGTTCAGACACGACTTCCATGCGTACTCGGCCGAGCGACGGAGACCACATCGGCCGAGTGACGACACCACGTCCGCCCGAGTGGCGCCCAGACGAAGGCCCTCAAAAAGACCGAAGTTACTGTTTTTCGGCCATCTGAGCTTCAGAAGACCCACTCGGCCGAGTGGCAAACCCCGTCCGCCCGAGTGAAGTGAAGCCATCGGCCGAGTGACGACAACTCACTCGGCCGAGCCACCCCCGAACTGAAGACCCCTGAAGTCCCCGACTTACTGGAAAATTGACAGGGTTTTCACTCGGCCGAGCGACTTTTGTCACTCGGCCGAGTGCGATGCGCTGCCTGTAGCGAAATTTGCGGAAAACAGGCTGTGCAGGGGCGTTTTGGTCAGGATTTTTAGACGATTTTTGGGGCTATTTAAGCTCTGTTTTTACCCTAGTTTTGAGAGCGACCTCTCAGATTTTTTGCAGCTTTTTGAGTCTACTTTTTAGCTTTATTAATTGTGATTGGTGAAGAGAAAAACTTGGATTTTTGTTGGGTTGATTGAAGATCTACATTGGTTTGCACTTCTCTTCCACAAAAACTCTATTTTTATTGTTTATATCATTGTTGTGATGAATTCCATTGTCTATTTCTTTGCCAATTATTGTGCTATTGCTATGATTAGTGAGTAGTCTCCACGTCTTGGGGCGTGGGGATGAACCCTACGAGCCCAATTTCGTATTTGTGTTGAATTGGTAGGAATTGAGCCAGGATTGTTATTAGGGATTAGATTGGGATCGAATTACTACGGATAGCTAGGTATTCACGTCAATAGGGATTTGCAAGAGATTGGATCCCAATTCGATGGGAAGCCCTAGAAATCCGAATTGGGTTGGAGTCGGATTTTCGAAGTATCGGTTTGCAAGAAATTGGACCGATGCTAGGATCTCCGGTTGCAATTCCGTGCCGATACCCGTTTGCAAGAGATTGGACGGGTAGGAACTATCCTAATCTAGATTGTGGACCGAGTTTGCAAGAGATTGGGCTCGGTGCGCAATTGGACGATGATGTTGATCCTAATGCTAGCTTCCCTAGGCTAGGGTTTGCAAGAGATTGGACCCAAACCCAGGATAGCTATAGACCGGCAACAGCGCGAGAGCGTGAGCCTGGTTCCACATTTAGTTGCAACTAGTTCATCCGAATTCTCATCCTAGCGATTTCGATACCGGCGAACCACATTTGTGAAATACGGTGAGTAGTGGGGATTCCCCATTCCCTAGGCGTTCTCTATTTGATTTGATATTTCGCACTTTTGTCTGACGATTGTGACAGGATCGGCCAAGGCAATTATCCCTCTAAATAGCCAGGTTGATTAGGAGCAAGCACGGTCATTCGTCCTCCCTGTGTTCGATACCCGCTCGCCGCTACACCGTGCGCTTGCGGTAAAACTACAACCGTCGCCTCGGGACGTGTACGCCGGGGCGCGATCAAGTTTTTGGCGCCGTTGCCGGGGAGGCGATTGCGTTTGATTCTTTTTCACCCTAGCTATTCTTTTTCTTTTTATTATTATCATTATTTTTATTTCTTATTTCTTGCCTAACCCTTCCACGGTATTAATCATTTCTTTGAAACTCTGTTTCCCCTGTGCATGAACACGAGATCTACGGCGGACCCAGAAGACTTATTATTTGATCCCGAGATCGAACGTACCGCGCGGAGACTTAGAGCGGAAAAGAGACAAGATCCGGAAGGGAGGTATATGACCAACCCGGAAACTCCTGAAGAATTGGCGGCAAGGATGGCAAGGATAATCTCGATTCGAGATAGGCTTCGGCCTAAGACTTCTTCTACCACCTCGTCCATTGCCATGCCGGGGTTGGCGGCCGACAAGAACTTCGAGCTAAAGACTGGGTTGGTGGTGTTGATGCAACAAGACCCGTTTCATGGGAACGCACATGAGAACCCCCACTACCACATCCAACTATTCTTGTCAAAGTGCGCCACATTCCAGATGCCGGGGGTCTCCAACGACGCTATCAGACTGCGCCTCTTCCCCTTCACGCTTAAGGACAAGGCACTCTATTGGTTGAGGACGCAGGCTGACGGAGTCTTCACTACTTGGGACGAGTTGGCGAGCGCATTTATTGACAAATTCTATCCGCCATCCAAGACGGTGAAGATCCGGAGCGCTCTCATGTCCTTCAAGCAAGGACCACAGGAGACGCTCTATGAAGCCTGGGAGCGATTTAAGGATTTGCAGCACCAATGCCCGCACCACAGTATAGAGGACTGGGAGCTAGTTCATAGCTTCTACAACGGTCTCCAACCGGGGACCAAACAAATTATTGATGCCGCGGCGAATGGTGCAATCTTGTCAAAGACTCCCGAGGAAGCTACGGCCCTAATTGAGGAGATGGCCTCAAATAACCAACAGTGGGGCGATGAGCGAGGACACTCCACATCCTCCTTAAAGCCAACTAGCATCTACGAGGCGAAGGCCGTAGCGGAGCTCACGAGCAAATTTGATTCTCTCCACAAGGTGGTGGAGAGATTGGAGAAATATATCACGGAGCCCCAAGGAAGCCCATCCACCTCCGCACCGACCAACCAAATGTGTGATTGGCAAGACCAATCTCAAGTCATGTACTCGGGAGGAGAGCAAGGAGAAGGATCCTTGGAGCAAATACAATATCTTGCGGGGAACCAAGGGTATTGGTCCAATCCGGCCGCAAGAAATCATCCGGGATTCTCCTACGCCAACAATGAAGGAGCCTTGAACCCGCCACAACCACCGCCTCAACAAGCTCGACCACCACCACCCCAACAACAAAACTATCCACCGAGGGGGCCTCCGCAACAAAACTTTCCACCGAAGCAACAAGTCCCACCATATAGGCCTCCCGGATACAACCAAGGGTGGAGGAATCAAAATCAAAACCCTCCACAAGCTCCTCAACGAACCGACTTCGAATCTAGAGTGGAGGCGTTCATGGTCGAGCAAAATAAGGTGAATGCTACTTTGAAGGCGGGGCAAGAATCTCTCAATACCGTAGTGGCTCAAATATCGGAGCAATTAGCGTTGCTCAACCGGAACACTCAAAGATTGCCGGCGCAACCGGAGCAAAACCCACGGGGCAACACGGGCCACATCAACGCCGTAGTTGCCGTCACTACTAGAGGCGGGAAGGACACCACCCCCGCCATGATTCCTATTGAGGAGGCCGTGGAGGAAAGCTTGGAGCCGGTTGAGCCGGTAGTTGAGGTTGATAAGGAGAAGGAGCCACAAGACAAGGAGAAATCTAGGGCGGAGCGATTAATTGAGGAAAGGCGCTTCATGCCACCGGTCCCATTCCCCCAAAGACTAGCGAAAGCAAAAATGGAGAAAAGGCTAGCGAAATTCCTCGAGTATCTAAGGGGAGTTAGCCTCAATATTCCCTTCCACGACGCCATCGTCGAGATCCCCACGTATGCTAAATTTTTGAAGGACTTGATTTCGGGGAGGAAAAGGAAGGAGAAGATAATGCTAGCCGAGGAGGGCTCTTGGTTCACCAAGAGAGAGAAGGAGCCGGCAAAATTTAAAGATCCGGGGAGTTTTCGGATTCCTTGCACTTTGGGTGGCGTGCCTCTTCAAAAGGCGTTGGTCGACCTTGGGGCTAGTGTGAGTCTCATGCCCCTCTCCATGTTCTTAAAGCTTAACACCGGGACAAAGTTGAAGCCCACCGACATGCGCATTCAATTAGCCGATGGCCGAATAACAAGGCCAGTGGGGATCGCCGAGGACATCCCACTTCAAGTCCCGGGTGGAATATGCTTGCCATGTGACTTCGTCATCATGGACATTAAGGAGGAGGGAGACACCTCATTGATACTTGGACGCCCCTTCCTCGCCACCGCCGGAGTCATCGTCGACGTGCGCGAAGGAACACTTACTTTAAACGTCGGCAACATCGAGGTGGAGCTCCACATTCCTAAGGCAATGAAACACATGCCTTACCACGAGGAGCTTGATTACATGGATCTCCTTGATGAGGTGATAGAGGAGGCGATTCCTCACTCAATTGGTGCCCTTTTTGATGAAGAATTTGATGAAGGCCCGGATTTAGGCCAAGATGAAAAGATTGAAGACGATTCCCCCGACTTCTCCGCTGATGAAGATGAAGGCGACGCTGATGTCGCAAGGATTCGAGAGCTCTGCAAGCTCTCGAAATCAAAGTCTCCAAAGAAAGCTCCGCCGGTACGGAAATCGGCATCGCCGGCTAAGCCGTTGACCGGGGCAAATGCTAGCTTGGGGGAGCCTCCCCCCAACACTATTCGAGATAGGAGACCACCGCGGGAGAACGCTTCGCCGCCACGTCCGAATCCAAGCGCGCTCCCCGGAAAGTTTGACGGGTGCATCTCATATGCACCAAACATCCCGCATTGATTGAAAATTATAGGGGGTCGAGCTCACGACCTAAAACGAGCGCTTGTCGGGAGGCAACCCGACGGTTTTTGCTTTATTTTCCCTTTTTCTTTATTTTCGTTTTAGAAATTTTTAGTGTTTTGAGTCATCCGATCAAAAATTTTGTGATAACGGGTCCTATTTTTCTTGACAGGAGAGGAGATAGGTAGATCATCATGAGGAGGTTGAACGAGATGATGAGGAGCGCCCTAAGAAGGCGTTCGACGCTTAGGAGGAGCATGAAATCGACTGGAGGAAGAAAGACGGAGTTTAGAGCCTAAACGAAGACAAACAGCAGAATGCAAGGCTCACTCGGCCGAGTATACTAGTCACTCGGCCGAGTACAGAAGTTCGTCCGGCCGAGCCGCTCACGAACAAGGGAAGTCTGCTGTACCCAACTCTCTGTCTATTTTCCTCATTTCATTATAACTGCTACTCGGCCGAGTATATATATTCACTCGGCCGAGTGAAACGGATACCCTCCTTGGGCGAGTCATGCCGAGTAGCTTGAGTCACTCGGCCGAATGGACTTACTCCACTCGGCCGAGCCTGGCAAAGCCACTCGGCCGAAGCGATATCGGGGAGAAATTTTTATTTGCCTCGCTCGGCCGAGTGATCACGTCACTCGGCCGAGTCGTAACTTTTTAATATAAAGCCAAGGGGGGGCGCAGTTTTCGAAAACGAAAAAACCCGATCGCCCGCGCCCCCTCAGCTTCCCCTCGCCCGACCCACCCTCGCCCAACATCCACTCGCCCGCGCGCGCCGCCGCTCGGCCTGCCACCGCCGGCCGACCGTCGCTGCCACCCGCCCGAGTCGCCGCCGGCAACCCCCGTCTCCGATCACCTCCGGTTCGCTTATTTTCACCATATTCTTCTCTTTTTGCGTAGTTTTTGAGGATCCGTGTGTCAATCGAACCCCTAACCCGAATCAAGTCACATATCTATCTGTTATACCCCTATTGCTCCATACATTTTGATTATTACTCGCTGATATCGATTTTCCATGCGCAGGTTGCTTTTTGGAGCTTAGGGGAGCTCAGGGGAGCTTCTACGGGCTGCTCAGGACTTCGTGGAGGCGCGGACTTCGCACGCTTCCACTACTTAGCACTCGCGGCGTGTTTGGGTAAACTCTTTCCACTCTTTGTGCACACGCCGCACTTTTCACTTTTTCGGCGCGCGCTCGGGGCAGATATGCCGCCCCGGACACGGCCGCGGTCGAAGAGAGCTTCCGCCAAGCGGAAGCGGTCGGATGATGCCGGCCCCTCCCACGAGTTGGAGGACTCTCCTCCACCGTCCCCCACACACCCCGCACACCCCGCACAGCCTGCAGGCTCCGCACACCCCGCACAGCCTGCAGCGCACCCACAGCCCGCACAGCCTCTCCCCGCCGATCCACAGCCACCACCACCGGCTCCACTGGTCGGGCCGCTCGGGATTACGTTCCGAGACGACGCACACCGCGCCGTCTTCGAGCGTATCTCCCAGCGCTCGATCGTACCCTCCAGGTTCGCACACCTCGCTGACCTAGGACGCCTGGGGGTACTTGAGGGGATGCTCACGTTGTACGACAACGTGGGCTGGCGAGATTTTTTCCAGGTGTCGGCGGATACTTTTACCCGTCCGACACTTGAGGTTTTGAGTTCGATCGCCCAGACCGATGAGGGATGCTCATTCCGGTTCATGGATCGAGAGTGCCAGGTCACTCTCGATATGATGAGAGCATTTTTCTCTTGGCCCGCAGTCCCCGGAGCCGATCGCGGTTATGGCCCCACACATATCCCTCCACCCTCTTTCGACGCCGGTGCCTTCTGGGCACGTATCACGGGTCTCCACGCCGCCTTTGACCCTAGTAGGGCCAAGGCCTCGGCCATCGTACATCCCTGCCTACGCATTGCCCAGCGCCTCATGGCGACTACCTTTTTGGCCAGATATGAGCCGGGCACGATGTCTACGCCAGAGCTTTACATGCTCTATGCGATGACACGTCCCAGAGCTCTGTCTAGGGATGGAGATGAGCTTGTCCCCGCCGTCGTGATCGATATCGCGGCATGGTACTTAGACCACATCATTGTATCGGTGGGCGCTCGCTCACCGATATGCTGCGGCGGCCTGATTACCCTGCTGGCTCTTATGACCGGCGAGGATTTCCCCGACGACCTGCGACGCGTTCCGGGCCCCACTTCCTTGTCGATAGACGTTATGGCCCGGATGAAGATGCTGCGTCCGCACGGTGAGCGTCACTGGGTCTGGTTGCACGGCCCCTATGGGGCCGATTACATGATTCTCCCGAGCCCTACTCGGACCCAGATTGCACCGGCCCACGTTGACTGGCTCCCAGATATGGATGTCCTCATCCCCGCCGCCTACGTGCTCGAGGCCGAGGAGGCCGAGCAGGGCCCCGCTGCCCAGGCTGCTCCCGCAGACCCTGCTGCGCACCCTGCCGAGCCTGCTGCCCACCCCGTCGACCATGTGGCCTCTCAGCCTGTTCCTGACGTTTCCACTGCTCTTGACACTTCTGTCCCCACCACTCCCGCTGCCACCTCCGGCCCTCTGTCCGTGGAGCCTCTTTGCTCCGCTCTCCCCCAGCGCCCGCAGACCTTTGTTGAGAGTGGAGAGCCCTCGTTCGCCGCGGTCGTGGAGACCATGGCTAGCATGATCTCCGCTGGGATTGCGCCTTTTGGTCCACACACTTCCGCCCCAGCGGGAGATTCCTCTGTCTCCACAGCTGCCGTATTCTCCGAGAGCGTCGTGGCGTCTGTCCACACTTCTGTGCCACCGACCTCACTAGCCGCCTCGCAGCCGCTTTTGTACTCTTCTTCCGCTGCCGCTGCCTCCACTTCTCACCGCCCGCCCCGGCCTCACACTGAGGCCCGGCCCACATTTCCTGGCACGGCACCTTTTGTCCCATTCCCTGCTGAGCCCGTTACATACTCCACACGCGTACGCCAGCCTCGCCCTGCGCAGCCTAGACCGGTGCGTCCCTCTGCACCACCCCCGCCCGACACTGTACTGCAGAGCATACGTGCTCTTGAGGTGGCGGTGAGTGGTCTTAGAGGAGACCTTCGGACCCTGTCCTCCACCGTCTCTACGATGGCTGGACGCTTTGACCTGATCCCTCAGATCCACTACTGCCTGACACAGATCTTAGAGCGTCTCCCGCGCGTACCCCCACCCACCCAGCAGGTTCCCACACACACTCCCACACACGCTCGACCTGCTTCCACTCCCACGCCCACCCCAGCTCAGCAGCCTACACCACCACCACCACCCCCTCCGCCTCAGGACGGAGACGGCGCGGCACCGCCTTCTTAGGCACTCTTGATGCCTTTATCCATTCCTGACGTTGTGCTGCCCGTCTCTGCTGGGTCCTGATGTTTTTTTTGTCCACCCCCCCTCCTCTCACTTATTTTGGGATTATATTTTTGATCATATCTTTTTGTGCACATCATATCATATCTACTAGGGTTTCTCATTTTGATCACATCTATATATATCTTTTTGGGAGAGAGGGAGCGTTTTTGGTGCCGTATTTTCATATCACTCCTGTTTGTGCATGCATCATACCCGCATCATATTTTCACTTCTTTATTTTTCCTTTTATTATCTTTTTTTCCTTCCTTCCCCTCATGCATGCACCCTCACTTGCCCCTCACGTTAATTGTCTCTCTGTGTGCCACACTTTGCACATTGAGGACACTGTGCCGTTTAGCTTGGGGGAGTGAGCTCTCACGTTCTTTTTCGATTTGCCACCTTTATTTTCAGTTTTTCACACCGCTTTTCACTTTTGCACTCATTTTTCGTTATTTTCCTTTTGTTTTGCCATGCATCACGTTTTCCTTACTTTCCTGTGTGCCGCATTGCATAGTTCTATTTTCCTTTTATCTTTACTTCTTCCTTTTTTCATCTCATGCTAGAGATGAATTTTCTGTGATGATGTCTACGTGGAGTTAGCTTATTCTATATGCATGCTATATTTGTCGTGTCTTAGATTTCATTTCTGATATCATATGCTATGACTCGCTTGCATTTAGAAATAGGAGCCCACACTTTTTCCTCATGAAAATGGATGAAATTTTATTATTAGCTGAGCCTGAATATCCATCTGTATGCTATCACAGAAAACACACCAAGATTCACGCATTGAATGCCTATATCTGGAGTACTGACTTCTTTTCCTTTATCACTTCTATATGCATGAATTGTACACTTCACTTCCGGATGATTGAATGATGATTAGCTATGATATATCTGGATTAGTTAGCTTTTTTGTGATCGAAACTGAGTAGATTAGATTACCCTGCTGAAGTTGTCGTGCATGTCTTATAGAGTGAGCCGAGAGTTATATTTATTTCTTTCTCCACAAATCTTGAACATCATTTCTCTACTTTTAAAATCATTGGTGAATCTCCCCTTAGTGATTCTATTTTATGGCATTTCCCCCGCTATTAATTCCTAGCTCCAAACCTCTTATTCCAAAAAAAAATATAATAAAAGAGAGAAGAACATTCTCGTATATCATTATCTCTCTTTGAGTTGGGATCATTGTATAGATGAAAAAAAAAAGAAAAAAAAAGAGAAAAAAAAAGAAATAAAAAGAGAGAAAAGAGGAAAAATCCTCAATAAAAGATCCCATCTCGCTTATTTTCTTTCTTCTTTCTCTTCTTTGCCTTTGGAGCTATATAAAAATGGGGATGTAAATATTTTTGTGCCACCACGCTTATAGATAAGCTTGGGGAGGAGATCCATTGATGTGTGAGAGAGCGACTACTTGACACTGCACGACAACCTAGGCTAAGTAATATTCTATACTCGGTGAGATTGTTTCTAGCTTTACGAAATCCAGAAATCTAAGCCTAGCATTCATTTCATGAAACCCATACTTTTCTATTCTCTCTATTCTATGATGTGATACTCTTATACTCCAGATAGAAAGCGTTCAATTGAAAGGTGTGTGATCTGAGACTTGTATACCGCTTTAGATGATTCAGGCGATGTTAATTTTAAAATCATTCCGTTTTTCATGATTATACCGTTGTTTGTGGGTTTTCTATTTTCTACTTGCACTATTCTACTATGATATCAAAATGAGATTCTTTGACATGTATTTCTCACTCGGTGCATGCTATAAGAGTAGGTGAAACCCACGTCCTGAGAAAATGATCTAGCAGCCTACCTCTTCTTTCTTTCTTTCTTTATTTTCGTTTGGTTTTCATTCTTCTTCGTTTTTCATTTTTTTTCGTTTTTCGCCGTTTTCGTTTTCCGAATCCACCGGGTTCGCTTTTTACTTATCTTCCTCGAGGACGAGTAAGAGGCAAGCTTGGGGGATTTTGATCACTCCTTATTTTACACCCTTTTCCCGCATGTTTGCATGCCATTTTGATCGCCCAAATCATGTTTTTCACGATATATCGACGATATTGCGATGCTTTTCACGATTTGTTGTTTTTGTCGCATTTCAGGTGATTTGGCGCGATTAGGAGTGATCTCGAGATGCGTGTAATCTAGACGGCCACCGACGACCTCCCCGAGGGGTATTTTACTGTTGGAGAGGAGCGGAAGAAGAATGGACGTCGCCGGAGCGACGAGGAGGCCAAAACGACCAGTTTGGGCATTTTTTGTGTCCCACTCGGCCGAGTGGAGGAGCCACTCGGCCGACCAGCGAGACACTGCTCGGCCGACCCGTTCAGACACGACTTCCATGCGTACTCGGCCGAGCGACGGAGACCACATCGGCCGAGTGACGACACCACGTCCGCCCGAGTGGCGCCCAGACGAAGGCCCTCAAAAAGACCGAAGTTACTGTTTTTCGGCCATCTGAGCTTCAGAAGACCCACTCGGCCGAGTGGCAAACCCCGTCCGCCCGAGTGAAGTGAAGCCATCGGCCGAGTGACGACAACTCACTCGGCCGAGCCACCCCCGAACTGAAGACCCCTGAAGTCCCCGACTTACTGGAAAATTGACAGGGTTTTCACTCGGCCGAGCGACTTTTGTCACTCGGCCGAGTGCGATGCGCTGCCTGTAGCGAAATTTGCGGAAAACAGGCTGTGCAGGGGCGTTTTGGTCAGGATTTTTAGACGATTTTTGGGGCTATTTAAGCTCTGTTTTTACCCTAGTTTTGAGAGCGACCTCTCAGATTTTTTGCAGCTTTTTGAGTCTACTTTTTAGCTTTATTAATTGTGATTGGTGAAGAGAAAAACTTGGATTTTTGTTGGGTTGATTGAAGATCTACATTGGTTTGCACTTCTCTTCCACAAAAACTCTATTTTTATTGTTTATATCATTGTTGTGATGAATTCCATTGTCTATTTCTTTGCCAATTATTGTGCTATTGCTATGATTAGTGAGTAGTCTCCACGTCTTGGGGCGTGGGGATGAACCCTACGAGCCCAATTTCGTATTTGTGTTGAATTGGTAGGAATTGAGCCAGGATTGTTATTAGGGATTAGATTGGGATCGAATTACTACGGATAGCTAGGTATTCACGTCAATAGGGATTTGCAAGAGATTGGATCCCAATTCGATGGGAAGCCCTAGAAATCCGAATTGGGTTGGAGTCGGATTTTCGAAGTATCGGTTTGCAAGAAATTGGACCGATGCTAGGATCTCCGGTTGCAATTCCGTGCCGATACCCGTTTGCAAGAGATTGGACGGGTAGGAACTATCCTAATCTAGATTGTGGACCGAGTTTGCAAGAGATTGGGCTCGGTGCGCAATTGGACGATGATGTTGATCCTAATGCTAGCTTCCCTAGGCTAGGGTTTGCAAGAGATTGGACCCAAACCCAGGATAGCTATAGACCGGCAATAGCGCGAGAGCGTGAGCCTGGTTCCACATTTAGTTGCAACTAGTTCATCCGAATTCTCATCCTAGCGATTTCGATACCGGCGAACCACATTTGTGAAATACGGTGAGTAGTGGGGATTCCCCATTCCCTAGGCGTTCTCTATTTGATTTGATATTTCGCACTTTTGTCTGACGATTGTGACAGGATCGGCCAAGGCAATTATCCCTCTAAATAGCCAGGTTGATTAGGAGCAAGCACGGTCATTCGTCCTCCCTGTGTTCGATACCCGCTCGCCGCTACACCGTGCGCTTGCGGTAAAACTACAACCGTCGCCTCGGGACGTGTACGCCGGGGCGCGATCAGGTATCCAAAAACTTTTTGGATCCAAGAGGTTAATGAACAAAGTCAAGTAGTCCACTAACCAAATATATACCAATTGTAAATAACAATCATCAATAAAAATGCTTAACAAGCATTGATAGGAGTTATTATAATCATGAAAATCATACACACTAGGAATTAACAATTCTCAACCATTAGGAATTTAGATACACCTAGACTAAGAATTCCTAAGCATATGATTTAATCACAATACATAATACAAGCAACATCACTATGAATACACACATCTAATACAATAGTGTGTACTAGAAAGATTCCCCATTCAATATGCATATGTGCACAATATAAACATTCCCGACACAACACATATTGATGGATGACATGAAAAGTAATACCACAAAGAGTTTGCATGAAAAGCATATGGTATAATTTTTCAAAACCAAATTTCTCTTCCCCTTTGGCATATCAACAAAATGGGAAGGTGCAAAATGATAATCACCAAGGGCTAGGGAAACCTACTAATCTATATGCACAACATAATATTAATGAAATGCAATGGCATATAAATGAAAATAACATGATAGCAATCAAACATTTCATACTCCCACATAATCATACAAGCATGGTTCCCAAGCAATGAAGTGCAATGTGAGTGAGTTAGCAAGGTGGAAATCAAACAAAGGCTGATTTTGATTTTTATATAGTCGCATAAGAACATGTCATTCCTAATATACGATTCTATATATGTGTTCTTATCATGCCTAGAAACATTCTTAGGAATCCACAAAGATAGCGATTTGGGATTCTTAAGAAGAGGTTGTGTAGTGGCATGAGTAGGAAGTTGGGATGCACGCTTGTGAGGTGGAACATAAATATTAGCGTGTCCCGTGTGTCAAACATACAAATGAGCATTAATTCTAGCATGAAAATTTTCAAGCCACATGTTATAAATAATCCGAAAAAACATATGAATATGGATTATGAATACACAACGCACATGAGTCAAGAATTTGACACAAATGAAATAAATAGACATGAATGGCATAAAAGACACATAATATGCAAACATATGATATGCATGAGATAGTCTCAAACACAAAGTGACATCTACATGCATCAAACACACATAGATACCAAATGTAAGAATATACTTACAACATTAAGCTCCCCCTACTTTGGTGCATCACTTAAGCACCATCAACTCCATTTGAATGGAAATCTTTGCAAATCAAGGAGTTGGTATGAGTTGGTATCCCAAAGTGGATTGAACATAGAAAACATAATTTTGGTATCCAAAAACATTTTTGGATCCTATGGATTAGGGAACAAATTTAAATACTAAATTCAAATAATTGTAACACATATCCTAATGTAGTCACACACATTTTTCTTGATACATGTAATCATATCACTTGATAAATATTTAACCATATACATGCATGTACCAATTGTACCAATTCTTAACACAAATACTTTCGTACCCATAAAATGAATATAAACTTATGGTACCAAGCATGTTGGGTCAACAGAAACTAACCCTTTTGGAAACCAAGTCCAAGAGGACCTTAATTTACCAATATAATCATCATTCAAAATAATATCATGAATATAAGATTGCACATACATATCCTTAGCATGATTGCTACTATTCTTAGGACCCCAAATAGTGTATGTTTTGGGTATCCTCTTCCTAGTGGTTGCTTACAAAAAAGGTTGATCTCTTCGTGGTGCATGTGGCCTAGGAACATGGGATCTAGCAAGAGCATGTGGATATGTGTATGGAACACTATGTTGTGCTAAAGAATGATGATGAGCATGTGATCCATGGTGTGGTGTTGCATACATATGTGGATGAACATGGGGTGCATATACATGAAGACAATCACGAGAATAAGCATACATACGTGGATGTGATGTGTGATCATTAGCATGTGAATGTGCATGAGCATAAGTATATGCATGAGAGTGTCTCAAATAAGTGTTTGCACATGCTCGTGGGTGTGGAGCATAAAAACTATCATTTGTAGGAATGTGAGGAGTGGAGGCATTCCTATAAGTATTGGTGTACATGAATGCATGTCCCTTCCTTTGATGTCCACCCTTGGTTTGTTTCTTTGCAAAGGAGGAAGGAATAGGAGTGGTGGTTTCCTTGGTAGTAGAACTACTCAAGTTGTTATAGACACCACTTGTGGATGCACCGGAGAATGGTTTCACAAAATCTATAGTTACATCACTATAGGAGGTGCGTGCATTGGATGCACTTGCCTTAGAATAACCAAGGCCAATACGATGGTTTACCGGTAGTTGATTCTTTAGCAAATCATCCAAAATTCATTTCCCTTATTGAATCTCTTAACAATGGAGGACATGAGATCATATTTCTTCGAAATTGATGAAATAGTGGCATTCAAGGTGAATGCATGTGTAGTGAGCTCATGCACTTGGGATTTGAGAGCCTCATTCTCAATACCCAAACTAGTGTTTTGAGATTGAAGATTTTCAATCTCAAGATCGTTACTATCCACAATAGAAATACGATCAATTTGAGATTTGAGGGACTCCACCTCTTTTCTCATCATGCCATTTTGTGTAAGCAGACTTGCTTTCTCAATGGCGAGTGTCTCAATAATGGTGTCATTGTTTGAGGTGCTACATGTAGATGTGTTAGTGAGATTAGCAATCTTATTCTTAGCACCATAATATTTACTCATAATCTTTTGATATTTATCAAATAATTGTTCATTTGCAATTCAAAGATCATCCATTGTTACCTCTTCATCGTCGCTATCACTTCCACTAGAATCACTTGATTCGTCATTAGAATCACATGTAGTGGCATCCTCTCGTGCCATTAAACCCATGAATGAATCCATTTCATCATTGGAGGAAGAACACTCCGAGATGGAGTCTTCTCGCTCTGCTAGCATGTGCCATATTTGATATGCCGTCGTAGCCTTGGACACACGCATAAGAATGTCATAAGTTAAATAATCAAGCAAGATGTCCATTACCTCTTCATTTTTCTCCTCCAATTCTTTTTGCTCATTTGTACAGTCATGTTCGAAAGTGGTAGGTGCACAAAGGGGCTTCTCCACAAACTTCCAATAATCATCATCAATGGATTGAATATAGGCCTTCATCTTTACACACCAAATTTGATAGTTCGCTCTAATGAGAAATGGTGGAGTAGGCCTTCATGTGTTGGTGTTGTTGGTTACCAAAGCTATAACCTCGCTCGGATACCAATTGTAAGGACCATGTGCTATGAGGAAGAAACACTAGAGGGGGTGAATAGTGTTTTATAGAATTATGAGGAATTTACACCAAATAAAACCCTAATTAACCAACAAATGCAGAATTAAAGAAATGATCAACAACACAAGAAAGAATGCAATGAAAATATGCAATGTATCCTGATTCGGTGCCACCCAAGTCAAACCTAACTTGTTACTGGTGTCCTAATCCAGCAACACCCGATATCACACTCGGATACTCTAGTAAATACCACCATAGCTTCCCTTTAGCCCACTTGTGGAAACCCCAACAAGTGCAATCGACTTATAATCGATGTCTGTATATCCCACAACCCGGGAACACGCACATACCTTAATCCCACAACTTGAAACTAATCACACTTTCACAAACCGAGAGCAAACCCTTTTCTTGACTCCTACAACTTGGGATCAAGCCAACCCTCTCACCAACCGAGGGTACTCAGCAAAATAGAAGTATTGAGAATGAAATAGACAACGTGAAATACACTCACCTATGACTTGAATAAGAACTTACTTGTGAAGGCTATAGTGTGTGTGTGTGTGTGTGTGTGTGTGTGTGAAGTGCTCAATGAGGGAGGAGATATCCCTTGAGATGTTTGTTGGATCTAGATCCAAGCCTAAAGGAGGGGGTGAATAGGCTTATAAAAATTCTCGTGCAACCCACGAGAAATCACACGCAGTTTATAATCACAGGCAGAGCAAAAAGTATGCAATCACAGAGTACGCACAGATATACCCCGGTTCGGTCGTCCCACGACCTACTCCAGTCCCTAAACAGATACTAGCATTAATATATTCCTTTTGTACAACTACAATGGGTCCTGAGCTCCCTGCCCCCCACCTAGAACGTACCACACTCCCCGAGTGCAGAACACTATCAACCTAGTAAATGCGCTATCTTGACAAGTCCCACTTGTCACGACCCTCTTGTCTAGTCCCAGACTAAACAAGTCCCGAAAAGAACACAAAAGTGGTAAAGTTTCCCCTTCAGAGATCATTACTACTACACACAAATAATAGTAAAAGAGTTTAGAAAAATCTCAGTGTGTAGGCATAGTCGTCTCTGTCAATCGGCACGGGCCAACTCTCGTCTGGCAAGATGTAGTCGTCTCATCTCGTCTCCTCAGCAACTCAAATTGCGGCTTTTGGCTTTCTCTAAGAGTTGCGGCAATGGATCTGATGAAGGTGCAAACTTGCAGCAATGAGAGTGATCGGGTTAAACTTTACGGATTCACTTAGGGATCGTCACAAATTGCATCTCCCTGGGTTCTAAGCTTGTGCAAGTGAAGCTTGATAAAAGATTTATTGAAAGTTGTTGCTCCTCCAATCAATAGTTTGCTACATGCATCTTGGTGGCTTCTTGGTTGTAGGTCAAAGGGAAGATGTAGGGGTCAATCTTTAAGGCTAGCACATGGGGGTAACGTTGTGGCAGTAAGGAAAGCTTCAATTTTCCAAGTGCACGTGAATATTTGCGACGGCAAGGAAACCTCAATCAAAAATTTCGGCCTTTTGTTTACCAGCCCCCTGACAACAATATGAAACACAGAGAGTTGATTATCCTTTAAAAACAAACACAAATTGACTTGCATTTAATTGGTGCGTGAGTGCTTCCCTGGTGCAAGAGTTATTTGTAAAAGAGAGCACTTTTCTTTTTGATTTCTCAATGAAATTCATGGCCTTAGCATCCCTCAGAAGGATCCAAGTATTAGCCACAATTTTTGACTCAACTCCTTGCGTCCCTTTGCTTGTAACTGAGTGCGACTCGTCTTTAATCAATTTCTCTCTCAATCAACTAGTCGCCGGCCTTTGCACACAAAAAGCAACACAAAGCAAAAAAACATCCCCTTGATTAAACCTACTAACCTCATTTATGTTCGGTGGTTGGCCTTCCAATGATTCCTTTTGATTTGCAGTTAAGCCTTGGCCTTTTGCTGGTGCATTTGTGGCTCTTTGATTTGTGGCTATATGAGATAGATGATGCTTGCATAAGGCTTGGTTGTATGATAGGGTTTTGCCCTTGCCAAATTCTCTTTTCTTTGGTCGCACTTTTAGCTCTTCTATTAAGGGGGTTTTTATAGGATGTGCAAGGGTTTCTTGCGAGATGAGGAGAATTAACCTAGGGTAGCATATGACGAGGCTATTGGAGAATCCCTTGAATCAAGGAATTGTGATTTGAATAGGATATGGAAGAGATTTGAATGGGGATTGAATTTGTATTTGGAGGCAATAATATTTTGGCTCAATCTCTAATTGATTTGAACAAATCCAAAGTGATTCTCTCCATCTCACCCCATATTGGACCAAGTCCAATTTTCTATAGGAATGACAATCACTCTCTTTTCCAATTGATATATGATTAGCAATTTCTCCACTAATTGACCAAGTCATCTATTTATGGATTTACGTGATCGCCACTCCTGAAAAACACTTAACACACACATTAGAACGTTCACACACGTTTGTTATCATCAAACACGAAGTTAACGATCGTTGTATCCAACATACATTGTATCCAACTGTCACGCCCCGCTTCCCAAAAATATGGAGGCGAAGCGTGAGAAGGTCCGCTCAGACTTGAAGCTGCAAAGCTGCAAGTCCGATAAGCGTCAATCAACTTTAAAGAGCAGGTCCTTGCAACGCGAACGAAACAAAGATAATAATAATGAAATGAGACAAAAGAGATATCTCAGAATATCCATAAAATAAGTTTCAACATCACAGAAAAAGCCACCAGGCTGAAAGAAAAAGAGTCTAAAGGCCCAAACATGGCCAACAAAAGTACAACGTACAAAACAAAGGTGCCACGCACCGACAACTAACAGAAATCCTAAAACAAAAGGAGAAACAGCATGGTCGCTAAGAAAGGTCACCGGTGTCTACAAAACTCCTCCTGGACAGACTTGGGCTCAGGCTCAGCATCAGCAACAATCACGTACTCAGCTACGGTCTCTGGCTCGGGGTCTAACATGTGACACCCAAAAGAGCAAGGGGCACATGTCAGCAAGTCTACAAGAGACTTGTGCAAGGAAACTGAAAGTAGGTAAAGCAACCTAGCAGTTCTAGCATGAATGTAATGACATGGCAGTTTAAAGTATGAGTGCAACAAGTAAAGTAAAGTACGAGCATGACATTTAAACATGGCATGGATGACAAGTTTTACATGAATCAGTCACAAATACAAGTACAAGTCAAGTAAGCACCTCGTGCACAGAGATTACGCCTTTTGGCTAGAGTGGCTGATCGGTCCAACTCCTAAGCTTAAGTGATCGCTTATCCCTACCCCTCCACGTGTATCGGGCATTGGCTTTTGACCAACACATGAGGCCCGCTTCTGGATCACGAGCCAGGAAGTGTTTTAACATGATGGCCTAGGGGTGCACCTAGCCGGTCAAGGAAGTACAAGTATTGTAGCGTGTGCAACGAATGCAACAATCACTTGGATGACATGTAGGATGCAATGCATGACAGTTAAAAGTACGTACAATTAAGGAATTTAAACGTGACAGATATCAATGCATGCATGACATGGCAGGGTGACGGATCTAGCTTCGTTGTCAAGCTAGACCCTAAAAGTGCGTCTAGACAGCTATCATTTCACTGTCTAGTCTCTTTTACGCTAAAAACAAGGAAGTGACCTAAAAACATGGCCCTACACAAGAGTTGACAAGTTTCACTTGCCTGCAAGTACAACTTCTGAGCACACCGTCCAACGACTCCAAAGTCACAATTATCCTACGTGCACAAGTCCACCGGCCTAAAGTCCATATTATTAATCTTGATTAGTGAATTCTAAAACATTTAAAATACTTTAAAATATTGATTTTAGTCTTGATTAGTAGGCAATGGATTGGGGGTCCTAGGGGTGCAAAGCTTTACCTCAACATGACGCGAAAGCTACACTGGCGTTGGGTAGCGACGCCTGGGGTTGGAATAAGAGAACGCGCTCCAAGTCCAGATTCCAATATAGATTCCTCGCTGGAAAGTTCAGAGCAGCAACCGGAGCAACGAATCCAGATTCCAAAGCTAGCACGTGTGACGACGGGTTACGACGTATCGCAACGTCGTACGCGGCAAATCGTCGGAGAGAAAGCACCTAGGTGGGGCCCACAATAGTCCTAGGGACCAATATGGGACTCACAATACCTTTGGAGAACTTGGGGGGCCCATGGTGGAAAGTAGTGCGACGGGTACGGGGTTGCAACGTTTGGCTCTCGGTCAGACACGCTTGGTGCGGGGAGTTCCATCGGTCAGGCACTAGGGGTGCGAGGGATGCAGCGCAGCGGGCTGCAACGGTACGGGCGGATGCTTGGTGCGGGGCTTGCTTCGGTCGGAGCGGGAGACAGCGCCGGTCGGGCGCTTGGCGGGTGCATTGCAACATTGCAACGTTGCAACGAAGCGGGGCTTCGGTCGGTGCGGGCGGGCGCCTCTGTCAGACACGGGGAGAAGCGGGGTGTGGAGCGGGCTTGCGAAGCGGGGTGCGGGGCGATGGCTGTGCGGAGCGGGTGACCGGTCAGACCGAGAGCTTCTCTCGGTCGGTCACGGTGATGCGGGGCGACGGCTGTGCGGAGCGGGGCGGGGGCTTGGTGCGAGCGGAGCTGTCGGTCGATGCGGGGGATTTGGGGTGTTTGGCTCGGTCGGTGCGGGTGACGGCCGTCGCAACGTTGCGACGAAACGTCGCAAGTGTGAATTTGGGTTTTGGAAGCGGCTAGGGTTATTTTCTTGCGAAAATAGGTCTCCCTAGGGATTGTTTTATATAGTGAAGAGTGGTTGACTTGGTCTAGGGCTAATCCTAATGGGATTAGGAGTTTAAAATAATTTAAAATTCAAAACTATCTTTCCTAATCACATAGGGATTGGGTGCGGCCAAGATAGGGGCTAAGATTTGGTTCAAAAATTACTTAAAACGTTTTAAACTTAAATAAATTTTATTTGGCCGAAAATAATGTAAAGCGTAGCTATTAAAAATATTTTAAACCTTGCTAAAAATATAAAAGTGGTCAAATAAACTCCAAAAATTATAAAATAAATATCGCGATGATTGTGATGACGAAAGGAAGCTAACTAAGAAGACGGATCTCAATTTCGACGATGGACGACGAAACTAAAAAGAGAAATGTCTCCCGTCAAAAGTGAAAATCGCAACGTCTCATCGAGTAAAATTAAATTGTGGGAAAACGACTCGAGAAATGTCGTTCCAAATTAGTGCCACTATTTAATACTCTCAAAGACGTTCACAACGGCATATCACACTAAAGTGTTCACAAACAAACAAAGTCTAAAATAAATACGTGCACGGTCAAAAGCACGTGCACGAACAAAGTACAACGAAAAGTGGTCGTTACATCCTCCCCACCTTAGAATAAAGTCCGTCCTCAGACTTTCTAATATATCTAGTCGCTCTAGTAACTACCCCAATCAAGTCACATTACAATTCAAACCAGGTATAGTCATTATAAGTGCTTTTATATATGCACTAGGTAGTCAAACATTAACACTACCAACATGTGTGTATATATATATATATATATATATATATATATATATATATATATATATATATATATTCACGTACGTTATACACTCATACCTATTATAGTCAGTCAATTTCATACATGTATTTCAATCATATACTTATACGTACACCCCTTATGTAACTACTACCTTCCTAGCGCAAAACAATAGTTCAGATACTCGCATACGGATAGTCTCACACTTAGCAAATACAATCATTGCTCTACGTATAATAAGCTACCTATGCACAAACAACATGGGTATACTACTCTCTAATACTTCCTAGTGTACATTCCATACCACACATCAGCACATGTGATCACACTATACCATTATTAAATCAAGTTTCACTATATCTAATATACATTCACCACTACTATAGTTTCACAATATATAGTCATTCAAATGCATGCAAATAGTTCACCATATATTCACATCACATACGGTCCTATAACTGTATTTACGACACGCCACATATACCATAGTCATCAATACCTATAACTAAGCACATACTTACCCGCGCATGGTGCACACCCATACACGCTAACATTTCATTTACATACACCAATCATACCATCATATATCCAGTACATCTACACACCTAGTTTAGCTAGCACACATACGTTCACACAGGCAAGTCCTTAGTAAATAGCTATATCTCAAGACCAACACCCATAATTATATACTGGTATAGCGACCCACAAGCATGTGCGTAGCACAACCAGGCACAAACAATACTATCACTATACGTACATCAAACATCGCTGTATTCAAACTACAGACATACATCATAATATACTTAGATTATACCCACTCAAGCTTGAGTGAGACTCAATACACATATCAGAATATTCTATATACGTAACACGGCATTTATACCTATACCAGTACCACTCCAATATATATATGTCTACCAATACAACCATATACATTCCATAAGTCAATCACACTTAATATTTAGTCAGGTAACGTCCACATAGTTCAATCACTCTATATACCATAATAATAATACAGCCATCAGCACACGTATAATTATAATACACTCCCTAATACATACGCATTCATCGTATAGTCACACACATGTAACATATATATTCACACCATAGCCTACTACCTATAATTAGTATACCAACACATATACATACATAGTTAAGATGTGCAATAGTCGTGTATACCTCACGGTATACACGCATACAACATCCCGTAAAAGCAAGCAATACCAATCAAAACTATGATCCTACTATCATATATATATCACCTATGTACATATGCAGCAAATACATAACTACTTACATTTAAGCACAATTCATATCTACGTACGAGCACATACTCACACGTTCTAACATACAGGTCATATAATAGGCCTACTCACTTAACTATACGTACACATATTATTATCACACCTAGCATACACATAGCTTTACCAATCATTTTATTTCGACAATTACAAGTATCTCTAACTACGTACACTCCATTAGATATTCCAACACTAACTCTTATATACACAGGCATCCCTAGTATGGTATAGCTAACCACACACAAATCTATAAATACTAACACACAAACAACTTCATAATATCATGAATAACTCCGAGTGTGTGTGTGTGTGTGTGTGTGTGTGTGTGTGTGTGTGTGTGTGTGTGTGTGTGTGTGTGTGTGTGTGTGTGTGTATACATGATATACATATGATATAAAAAATGAGGGCCGTAACTTTCGGAGAGGCGACTTGGGGCGATCCTGGAGGGGGATCATCGGAAGCACGAACGGGCAACGGCGGAGGCTTCTCCGTCGATGGCGGAGGCAAAGGCGGGCGCCCTCTCGCTAGGGCATCCATCTTGGATCGTGTCTCGGTGGAGGGCGGATCTTCAGCAAAGGTGATCTCGTCATCGGAGGGCGGCAATGGTGGTCAGAAGGAGATCCCGACTTCTGATCCAAACAGGGTTACCTCGATTGCTGGGGGTGGCGATATTGGGGAGGACGGCTACTCGGGAGATCCACTTGGAGGAGATGGCCGTAAACCGCTACATCTTGAGCGTGGGGGCAGCTCTCAATGGAGGGGTAGATCACGATCATCTCGCGAAGCCAGCAGATCTCGTTTCCCATCAGTCACGAGATCCGATTTTCATGGTAGGCCTGGCGATTCCCAGTCTGATAGGGGATGGACGGAGGTCCGGAGGAGGAAGAACCAGTCTGGAGTTAACCGGCGTTGGGGCCCTCTTGACCGGCGTTGGGCTGATTCTCGGTCTCAGGGCAACGGTCCTCTCCGGGGGAGGAAAGGAGTTGCTTTGGACAACCCACGCGTTGCTTTTCCTCGGCCTGTGGGAATTGCTCAGAAGGTGTTCTATGTTTTACCTGAGAAACAGAAGTTTACTTTCAATTCAGATCCAGATGCTACCAAACTATCATGGTCTGATGTTTGTGCGAATCGGAGAACCTATGGTTCAGCACTCGGAATGACACATGTACCTCCTTTATCCCAAGAAGATGGGTCTGTGTTTGCTAGATTCCCTTCTGATCTAGTTCTAAAAGGAGCTGAAAATTGGAAGAACACTCTTGTGGGTTACGTTGTGGGCGATATTCCATTCTACAATCACATGGTTGCCTGGATGGAGCGATTGTGGAAGCCGAGGAAGAAGGTTCAGGTCTACTCTAAGGAGAACGGGTTCTTCTACTTCCGGTTTGAATCCCAGGAGGAGTGTGACAGGGTCTTGGCTGGGGGGCCCTGGCTTTTTGAGGGGCGGCTGGTCGTTCTTAAGCGATGGTCCCTTCATATGAGACATGATCGTGACATTTTAACTTCCATACCTGTTTGGGTCCAACTCCATGGGGTCCCACTCTTCATGTGGAATCTTGCGGGGCTAAATATCATAGCCTCTGTCATCGGGAAGCCCATGAGTCTTGACCGTGCCACTGCTCATCTGGAAAGAATATCTTATGCCCGTTGCTTGATAGAAGTTGATGCCTCAACTCCTCTACTCTCCTCCATCGATGTTGAGATGGAGGATGGCTCTATTATTATTATTTCCACCAAATATGAAGGATCCCTGCCACGGTGTAGCAAGTGCGTCGGTTTTGGCCACACTGATGAGCAATGCCCTGCTAGCATTAAGCTCCCTTCAATCCAAGTGGTTAATGGTGTTCAGGTGCAATGTTCGGGGTCGATTTCAATCCTGGAAGAGATGGAAGGGGGTAATAATTCTGGCACTGCAAACTTTGATTCAAATGTTGGGGGGTCTGATCGTCATATCTCCACTCATCAACCGGAGCTGTCCAACCTTTTGCCTCCGGAGCTTCAAAGGCTACCTGAGCCTCCCAACCAACACACTGAGCTACAACCAGAGATTTCCAATACCCCCCACGTTCCGAAAATGAGCATCATTAAGACTTCGGTGCCTCCCGTGCTCATCCTCAATACTCTGCCCAACACCCCGCCACCAGAGTTAATCCTTGTGCTGCCCAACTGGAACTTGCAGACCCCTGTGCTGCCCACATTATCCACCCCGGTGCTGCCCCAGTTTCAAGTTATTGCCCCTGATCTGGCTTCTTCTGCTAAGTCATCTTTGCCTGGGGATTCTGTTGATCCCTCTCTCCTGGCCGAAGCCCAGCAACCAGAGTATGTCGCTGCAAAATTATTTCAGGCCGGGCTTTCTTCACTGCCTCCTCTAGCCAATTCTCCAGGTAAAATCACAACCCCCTTGTTAGCTCTTCATTGCCGGCAGATCATCATGGTAGATTGCCTTCACTGCTTGATGATGCACTTGTGGAGGAGATTGATAAAGTGCCTCTATGTATTGCTACTGATAATCCCGAATGGGATAAGGAAGTGGAAGAACAGGTGCAACATAAGCTTGATATTAAAAATGGCAAGAAAAAGGTGGCCCAAAGTGTTTCAGGAGCCAACAGGAGAAGCACAAGATCTCACGCCACTTGATTGGGGCAGTGCACCGCAACTCACTTATTGACCAATGACTTTCTTTTTCTGGAATATTAGAGGACTTAATAATCTTGTTCGTCGTCGAGACTTGAGAAATAGAATCAATTCAATAAAGCCTTCAGTCATCATTCTTTTGGAGACTAAGCTCAAATGTCCCTTAGATCACAAAAAGTCTGGCGTTCCATCTGACTGGCTCTCTATTGACAATTCTTCTATGGCCCCTGGAGGACGTATTGTGATGTGGTTTAATCCAAAAATCTGGAAGTTTGTTTCTTTGTCCTGCTCTGATCAACACATCACGGTCCGCGGCACTAATTCAGGCGGTTTCTCGTGTTTTATTACTGGTGTTTATGGACGCAACACAATTTCTGAGAGGAAGGAGTTGTGGAAATGCTTGGAATGCGATCTTGAATTGATAGACAATTCGGCATGGTTGGTTGGTGGGGATTTTAACAGCGTACTTTATACTTCTGACAAGCTTGGGGGAAGGAGGTTAGAAGAGGCTATGGTTGAAGACTTTACTCAGTGTATCACAAGATGTTCACTGCAGGAGCTCAAAAGCACAGGTAACAAGCTTAGCTGGTGCAACCATCGTGTGGGTAAGGATCGTATAAATGCTCAACTTGATCGGGTCTTTTGCAATGCCGCTTGGATTAACTCCATGTCTGATTCTTTTGTGGATTATCTTGATCCTAGTACCAGTGATCATTCCCCCATGGTCGTCAATCTTCATACCACACCTTCGCATGATCCAAAGCCTTTTAAATTTTTCAACTACTGGATCAAGTGCCCTGGGTTTCAGGATATTATTGCTAAGGGTTGGAGTGTAAATTTCCTGGGAACACCTATGTTCCGCCTCTCTCAAAAACTAAGACACCTCAAACCGCTTCTTCGCAATTGGGCAGGCGAGTATCATGCTGAGAAATTGGTTAGTAAGTGCCGGCTGAGGTTGGAGGCAATCCGAAACAACCCTTCCATCAATTCTGATGCATCTTTGCAGCATGAAGAACAGCAGATATTTAAGGCATTTATGGAGGCTTTGAAACTGGAGGAAGAGATGTATAGACAGAAGAGTCGTCAGGACTAGCTGAAATTGGGTGACATGAATACCAAATTCTTCTACACTGCTATGAGTTCGAGGATCAGTTGTAATTCCCTGAATCATTTAGTTGATGTTGCTGGTCACCAAAACAGAGATCTGCATGTTCTAAAAAGTGAGGCCCCGACTTTCTTTGAAAAGCTTTATACTCAGAATGACTATTTGAGTAACTTCCCCAAGCTGGTGCCAAAACGTATCTTAACTATGGAGTCGACCTCGTGGCTTGGTCGAAGGATCTCATCTGAGGAGATCAAACAGGCGGTTTTCGATATTGGGCCCGATAAGGCCCCTGGACCTGATGGCTACAACGGTCTTTTCTTCCAACATAACTGGGGTATTATTGGTGAAGAGGTAACTATGGCAGTTAAATCTTTCTTTCAATCTGGATCTCTTCTTAAAAGCATCAATCATACGTTTTTAACCCTTGTACCCAAGAATTCTAATTCTAATGCCTCCTCTCTCAGTGATTACCGTCCCATAGCCTGTTGCAATGTTCTATACAAGATCATTAGCAAAATTATGTGCAACAGGTTAAAAGTTGTGATTCATGAGTTGATCTCCTCAAACCAATCAGCTTTTCTTAAAGGAAGGCTGCTTTCTGATTCCACTCTGTTAGCCCACGAACAAATTAGAGATTTCAGCAATCAGATGGGGAGTAGAGCTTGCCTGAAATTGGATCTTCGGAAGGCTTTTGATACTGTAAACAGGGATTTTATATTGTTTTTTTGCATCAGCTTGGCTTCCCTATGGTCTTCATTGAATGGATTAGAGAGTGCATTACTTCGCCTACTTTCTCTATTCTAATACATGGTGCTCCTGTGGGGTTTTTCAAGGGAAATAGAGGTATCCGTCAGGGGGATCCGCTCTCCCCCTATTTATTTGTGATTGCTATGGAAGCTTTCTCCATCCTGATGGCCAAATATATTAACATGGGCAAGATCCAACCTATGCGGCGGGGTAACACCATCTCTCATCTTTTATTTGCAGACGATCTCCTTCTTTTCTGCAGGGCCAACAAACTCTCTTTTATGGGACTGAAAAATTTGCTTCAGGAGTTTTCTACTCTTACTGGGCTCCATGTTAATTGGGAGAAGAGTGCGGGGATATTTAGCAAGGGGGCCAAAAATAAGCACACCTTATCCGAATTGCTGGGAATAAGGATTTCTACAACCATTACCACCTACTTGGGCCTGCCCCTCTCATCGAAATACCCCAAAACTGCGAATTATGGCAAATTGGTAGACAAATGCAAGAAGAGGATGTTGGGCTGGAGTTCCTCTCTTTTATCTATCTCTGGGCGGATTGAGCTAGTTAGATCTGTCATCTATGGAATTATTCTATTCTGGATGCAAGCTTTCACTGTTCCTATCAATATTCTGAAGATAATCTCCTCAGCCTATAGGCGATTCATCTTGGGCTCGTCTAGGGCGTGGTCTTGGAGGGATTTGTGTAAACCCAAGTCCGAAGGCGGAGTTGGGCTCAGATTGTTAGAGGAGTTGAATGAGGCGGCGGTTCTAAAGCTTCTCTGGAGATACTTGTCATCTGGATCCCTTTGGGCGAAGTATATGGTGGGCAAGTATGGTAATTCCGATTGCTTCTTCACAGCAAATTGTTTGCCACATCACTCAGGTACCTGGAAGCGTCTGTTGCAGAGCAGACCGAAGTCCCTTGGCCTTATCAGACGGAAAATTAGAGACGGGAGCACTACCTCTTTCTGGAATGATCATTGGTTAGAGTGTGGCCCGCTTTCATCCACTCTTCAAATACCGCCTGGTGCTGCGAACCTCAGCGTGCGTGACTACTGGACTGGCACGGGTTGGAAGGAGGAACCGGCCATAGCTCCTATAAAACATTTGCTTCAGAAAATTAAGGTTGGTTCGGGTGCTGATGAATGGGAATGGGTGTCTGGAGGCGGTTTCTCTTTCAAAAAAGCTTGGGATGGAATCCGGAATAGAGGTGTGTACTTCCCCTACCACAAGCTTGTTTGGTATAGTAATCATATTCCAAAAATGTCGCTCACCCTGCTCCGTGCATTTCGGGGTAAGTTGCTCACACGTGATTTGATTTCGAGATGGGGGTTCAATATCCAACCACATTGCGTGCTGTGTGGTGAAGATATGGAGGAAACTATAGACCACCTTTTCTTCTCCTGTAATTTTTCCAACTATATACTCCGTAGGGCTTTTCTTAAGTTGGGTATTACCGCTCTCATCACGCCTACCCTCACTGAGATTGGGAAACACTACATTTTGCACTTCGGTGGTAAGAGTGCCTTGTGTCTTCTTGCAAAAACTACTCTATCTGCCATGGTTTGGCACATATGGAAGGAGAGGAATAACAGAATTTTTGAGGGGGTTTCCAAAGAGAAGACCATTCTTTTTGACTCAATTGCTGCTAATATCAGGATTGCATTACATGACCAAGACCCCTCTACGGAGGAGGAGGCTGTTGCTTATGGGAATTAGGATTTCAGAGACATGGGATAACTTTTTGTTGTCGCTTTGCCTATGTATAGTACTTTTTCCTCTTGTTTTAGCTCCATTTAGGTCTTGTATCTGATGGTGGTGAGTGACGGCGCTTGTGCCCTCTCCTCTCCCCATTGGATTCACTTCCTATTTTTGGAGCTATTTATTGTATTTGTACATATTGGAATAAAATTAAGCTTACCTTTCATATATATATATATATATATATATATATATATATATATATATATATATATATAGGAAAATTTTCAAATGAGAACATTTCGCACCGTGCGAAAATGTTTTTAGTTTTTTTTTGAAATTTTATTTCAAAAATTCTTTTTTCCACCCTCATTATATGTTGTTATACCCCCCTCAAAAAATAATCATTGAGAAATAATGTCATTTGGCCTTCGATCAAGGCATTTCATCAAATTCGCACGTTTTGAGACCGTTAAATTTGTAACGGGTGGATGGGTGCTCTAATGCCCAACGGGTTCACCCATTATTTTCCCTGGGGTATATATTTGTATGGATTAAACATCAAAAAAAAATTTTTGAAAAAAAAATTTTCAAAAAAATAAAAAAAAATGTTTTCGCACCGTGCGAAAACCCCTTTTTTCGCAACCGAAGATCACTATATATATATATATATATATATATATATATATATATATATATATATATATATATATATATATATATATATATATATATATATATATATATCGCACAATAGGCAAGCATCAATATACTATGGGGGGTACACTCATTCAAGCCCACGTACACAAATTAGGTACGTGCACTACGACTACATCACAAGGTCCGAGGGCCTACTAACAACTTAGAGTTGACACAGACATTGACGGGCACTAAAGCCTAAGCAATAACTGGAGGTCGAGGTCGAAAGCGTGACGAGGGAAGGATCGATAAGCACGAGTTCAGATAGGACGAATACAAGGAGACAGCTTGGTTAGGTGAAACAGTGATTCACTGGTGAATGTTTAGGTAGAGGAAAGGGAGATGTAGTGATACTTATATAGGATTGAAAAATGAAGTAACATAAGCTAAAATACGCGAAATTTGAAAACTGTTGTACTTCAAAAGTTGGAATCCTCGTCTGTATAAAAATATTTGGAGGTCGATAAAACGAGTTGTTCAAAATAAGTTTGAGTCGAATATTCATAATAAGAGAAAATGTTTTATTGGCTTATCGAAAATCATTAAGAAAAGGAAGTAATTCATTCACACGAACATTAAGGTCGTAGGTTTTAGAAAATATTATACGGCGGTAATTTAATATAATTTTGGCAAAAATTTTGGAAATTCAAAGAATGAAATTAAAGTAACTGAAGAATTTAAGCTCGTGTTAAACGCTTTCAAAGTCTTTAAGCCAGGGAAAGGAAATTTAAAATGATCAATATTGGAACTACTTTTAGAGGAACCAGGATGTGCCAAAAAATAAAACTGGTTTACACAAAGCTCTTAGCATACGAGCACAACGAGCCTGGTACGGATAAAATAATTGAAATTCCATTTAGTCTAGAAATTTTTTTTCTAAAAGCATGTGTGGTGAGCGGAAAGATAATAATAATAACTTGGTAGTAGAATTATCAAAATTGATAGCAAAGATTTAAAATCAAATCATGGGGGGTCTAAATCAGGAAGTGGTTATGAAATAGTAATTTTACAAAAATCTGAAGTAAAGAAAACGTCGAGCATAAAATCGACTTGCTGAAAGCTGAATTTCCATGTGACTTGAAAAGTATATTAAAAGTAAGCGCGATGTGTCATTTGAATGGCATAAATAAGAAAAGAACATTATAAGTCGAATTGGACAAAATAACAGTACGGTTCAGAATAAAATTAATATATGAAAGGAAAGTGTATTTCCATAGGTACAAAAGTGTAGGCTGGGAAAATACCATAAGCTAGTATTCAAAATTTCGACAAAAGTTTTAAGAATTCAAGTCAACGAAGGAGTATGAAATATATAAGATATATATATATTAAAAATTGAGCAAATTTAAACTTAGGGAAAGAGGAAATCGAAAAATACTGTCAGAAGATTCAAGGTTTGTAATGGAGAGGTTCGAAAATTGACGACGATCGTCATGAGGCGATCTCGTGAATCGAGGCAAGGAAATTGGTCAGATGATCAAAACATACATACGCCTAGGATATGAATCAGGAGAATCTACGGGGAAACTACTACGGTCGACCAACTAAAGATTAAGAACTAAGCGCTAAGACTTTCTAAGGAGCTAGACGGTAACGAAATACGTTCAGCTTGGTCCGAAATCGATGAACCCAAGCGAACGACTGAAGGAAATTCTAGAAGTCTAATATGGTCAGAGTTAGACAAGAACCACTAAGGTAACTCCTACGACGATTAAATAAATTGCTGACAGGGAGTCTAACTAACAATCAGAGGCCTCTAACTCGCAAGCACAGACGTCTAACTAAGTCTTCTTATCACCTAGTGACATAGGAAAACGACTAGACTCAGGGCTTATGACTCGGATGTTGCAATTTATTTAATGGACATTCCGTTATTATCGTTGTTCCGTTAATTCGCAATTGCAAGACTGGACCTGCATGGGCCACCAACAAAACCTGTCACGCCCCGCTTCCCAAAAATATGGAGGCGAAGCGTGAGAAGGTTCGCTCAGACTTGAAGCTGCAAAGCTGCAAGTCCGATAAGCGTCAATCAACTTTAAAGAGCAGGTCCTTGCAACGTGAACGAAACAAAGATAATAATAATGAAATGAGACAAAAGAGATATCTCAGAATATCCATAAAATAAGTTTCAACATCACAGAAAAAGCCACCAGGCTGAAAGAAAAAGAGTCTAAATGCCCAAACATGGCCAACAAAAGTACAACGTATAAAACAAAGGTGACACGCACCGACAACTAACAGAAATCCTAAAACAAAAGGAGAAACATCATGGTCGCTAAGAAAGGTCACCAGTGTCCGCAAAACTCCTCCTGGACAGACTTGGGCTCAGGCTCAGCGTCAGCAACAATCACGTACTCAGCTACGGTCTCTGGCTCGGGGTCTAACATGTGACACCCAAAAGAGCAAGGGGCACATGTCAGCAAGTCTACAAGAGACTTGTGCAAGGAAACTGAAAGTAGGTAAAGCAACCTAGCAGTTCTAGCATGAATGTAATGACATGGCAGTTTAAAGTATGAGTGCAACAAGTAAAGTAAAGTAAAGTAAAGTAAAGTACGAGCATGGCATTTAAACATGGCATGGATGACAAGTTTTACATGAATCATTCACAAAGACAAGTACAAGTGTCACGACCCGCTTCCCTGAAATGGAGGCGAGACGTGAAAAGGTCCGCACGAGAGTGGAGCTGTGAAGCCCCAAACCCGATAAGCGTCCACAATACATAAACAGGTCCCTGTAACCACAAAAGAATAGCAATAATAACACAAGGAGAGACTGAAATAAAATTCACATCTCACAAATATTGTCCAACATCACAAATATGTTCAACATCCAGAAAAGCCACCAGGCTAAAAGAAAAGAGTCTAAAGGCCCAGAACAAGGCCAACCAAAGCAACAACATAACAAGGTATGGGTGCCACGCACCAATAACAAACAACTGTCTAACAAAAATAAAACGCAACGGAGACACTAGGACTGGTCCCCAGTGTCCACGTACTCCCCGTCAAACACAAGCTCGGGCTCGGCGTCAGCAAACACCTCGTCCTCAACGAGGTACTCGGGCTCAGGATCTAACATGTGTCACCCAAAAGAGTAAAGGGGCACATGTCAGCAAGTCTAAAAGACTTGGGCAAGGAAACTGAAAGTGAGGCATCTAGCAACCTAGCAGTTATAGTATTAAGTAATGACATGGCAGTTAAGCATGATGCAACAGTTTAAAAAAGAGAAGCAAGCATGCACAATGTAGCAAAAGCTACCAAATCACTAATCACTTATCATTTAACACTTATCACTTATCACTTATCACTTATCACTTATCACTTATCACTTAGTGCATAGAGAGTCCACCTGCTGGCCAGCTCGTGGCTCAGGCCGCTTATCTCTATCACTATTAATCACTTGTCACTGGTAAACACTTAGTGCATAGAGAGTCCACCTGCTGGCCAGCTCGTGGCTCAGGCCGCTTATCTCTATCACTATTAATCACTTGTGCACTAGAGAGTCCACCTGCTGGCCGGAGTGGCGGATCAGGCCAACTCGGGGCTCAGGCCGCTTATCTCTTACCCCACCCATATGTGTCGAGCGTTGGGGTTTCCAACTCACTAAGCTCGCTTCTGGAACACGAGCCAGGAATATAATATTGTAGCGTGCGCTACGCAATCACGATGAATAATCACTATGCAAAGACATGAACAGATATTTGCGTACCGTTAATTGAAATTAAACGTGACAGTTAAAATGCAATGACATGAACATATTCGCGTACCGTTAATTGAAAGTAAACATGACATGGTAATTGTGCAACATGCTAAAAGTCGGAATTAGCTTCGTTGTCAAGCTAATTCCCCGATTTGCGCCTAGGCGAGTTTCATCTTCGCCTAGCCTCTTTTACGCCTACAACATGCAAATGGCCTAAAACATGGCCTAAACCCTAAGTGGCAAGTTTCACTTGCCTAGCACCGGGGATGACGATCAACCTCGTCACACGGATGCTATCTACGAGGAAATCGCTGTTTAGGGGGAAACAAACACCAAACACATGAAATTAATTAGGGTTTCACCAAAATTATAAATAAGTTATAAAAACAACGGTAGATCGATTTCTTACCGGGAGAAGACGGAAGGAACACTCCGGGGAACCCTAGGATCAAATCTGGAAGAGATTGGAGAAGTTTGGGGAAACTAGGGTTTTGGGTGATTTGGGGATTTTGATGGGTTTTGATGAGATTTTGGGGAAGATGAGAGGTAGATAGGGTAGATGGATGGTTTGGATGATGGATTTAGGGCTTGGAATGAAGAAATGGTGCTTGGAGGAAGGTGGGGGATCAATGGGGGCGATTTTAGGGTTTAGGGTCGAGTTGGAGGGGAAGAAAACGTTTGGGTTGGGTATTTATAGGCTAGGCTGGCGGCTAGGGCAAAACTAGGGTTTACAGCACTAGTTAGTCAGTCAAAGAACAACCACTGACCGACTAGTTTGACAACTAGTCGGTCGGTCGACCAACGCAGACCGACTAAGTGTAAACAGTAGCTACAGGTGAAATTAGGATTCTAGAGTTAGTCGGTCCATGAACAAATACTGACCGACTAGTTTGGCAACTAGTCGGTCGATGAACGTTCTTAGACCGACTAAGAGTAAACAGTAACTGATACAAAAATAATTTGATGAGTTAGTCGGTTCAAGAAGCATTGCTGAC
Source organism: Scilla litardierei (assembly GCA_030789695.1). Taxonomy (NCBI): domain Eukaryota; kingdom Viridiplantae; phylum Streptophyta; class Magnoliopsida; order Asparagales; family Asparagaceae; genus Scilla; species Scilla litardierei. Next base: position 580,204,819 of record CM061142.1, read on the forward strand.
CGACTAGTTTGCAACCTAGTCGGTCAACCAACGTTCTTAGACCGACTAACGATAAACAGTAACTCCTGAGAAATTTAGAAAGCTAACTAGTCGGTCCAAGAAGGATTGCCGACCGACTGGATCGTCATCTAGTCGGTCGGTGGCCCTTCTTACACCGGCTAATGAGCACAGAAAGTACCGATACGGAGCGCGGGGCCCCGGGATCGATTCCTAAGACTCCTAGGCTTGATCTAATAGTTAGATACGACCGTTATGAAGCCCGTCACGAGTGACAACTTCGAAATCGACAATCCTAAGAAAGAAGCGAGAAAATACGATGAATCGATCGAAAATGAAAACTACGGAGACGAAAACCACACAAGAGGAGAAAATCCACCAAAACATTTATTATAATACATAAAATCCAGATACATGAAAAGCAGTCGTTACATCCTCCCCAACTTAAGAAAAATTCCGTCCTCGGAATTTCCAAAACTCACGAGTCCGGAAACAAAAGTGGAAAACGCTCTCGCATCTCATCCTCATTCTCCCAAGTAGACTCTCCAGGTGAACCGTGTCGCCACATCACCCTCACAAGATTAACAATCTTGTTCCGAAGCGATTTCTGACGCCTGTCCAGAATCTGCACTGGATGCTGGTCATACGTCATATCGGGGCGAACGGTAATCTCCGAAAAATCCACCGCATGAGACGGATCGCTAATGTATCGATGAAGCTGCGACACATGGAAAACATTGTGAACTCCTTCCAAAGACGGCGGCAAGGCCAAGCGATAAGCTACCTCGCCAACCCTCTCCAAAACGTCAAACGGTCCAATGTATCGCGGGCTCAACTTTCCACGCTTCCAAAAACGAATCACTCCACGATTCGGGGAAATCTTCAAGAACACATGGTCACCCGGCTGAAACTCCAAAGGACGACGTTTAGCATCCGCCCAATGCTTAAAACGGTCCTGAGCAATTCTCAACCTCTCCCGAATATTCCTGACGATATCCACGGCCTCCACGATCATCTCAGGTCCCAACAACTCCCGATCTCCAATGTCATCCCAACTCAATGGCGATCGACATTTCCTCCCATAAAGAGCGGCGAAAGGCGCCATGCCAATACTCGCCTGGAAGCTGTTGTTGTAAGAGAACTCCACCAAGTGTAGATGGTCCTCCCACGAACCCTTGAAATCCAACATGCACGCCCTCAGCATGTCTTCCAAAATCTGAATCGTCCTCTCGGACTGGCCATCCGTCTGCGGATGGTACGCCGTACTGAAACTCAGACGCGTACCCAAGCTCTTCTGCAAACTCTGCCAGAACTGAGATGTGAACCTCGTGTCTCTGTCAGACACGATACTCACGGGGACTCCGTGAAGTCGTACAACTTCCTGCACGATTCACGTTACATCACCATCCAAACTAGGAAAAGGAATTAAAGACGGAGAGTAAAAGAATTTTACCTCCATATATCTCCTTGCTAGCGCCTCAGTGGACTGTCCCACTCGGAACGGAATAAAGTGCGCAGATTTGGTCAATCGATCTACGATCACTCAAATCGCGTCATTCTGCTTCGGACTCCGAGGTAGTCCAGTCACGAAGTCCATAGTGATGTGCTGCCACTTCCACTCCGGAATCCGAAGCGGTTGTAGCAACCCGGCCGAACGCTGATGCTCCGCCTTCACTTGCTGGCAAACCAAGCACTTGGCTACACTCCGAGCCACGCTCCTCTTCATACCATGCCACCAATAATTCAGACGAAGATCCTGGTACATCTTGGTGCCACCAGGATGCACAGAATACGGCGAACTGTGTGCCTCCACCATCAGCTCATCTCTGATATCCCCAGCAGGCACACACAACCTGGCTCCAAACCTCAGCGAGCCATCCTCATGAATCAAGAAGTCAGTCCGCAGACCAGCTTCCACCATCTCCCGAATCCTCACCAGCTTCGGATCCTCAGCCTGGCCAGCCTTAATCCGATCCACGATCTTCGACTGTACCTGCATGTACATCAACGAAGAAGCCTCCCCAGGAAGGACAATTTCCACTCCAGACTCGCAAAAATCCTGCTGCAATCTCCACTGCGAGGTCAAAATCATCACCGCTGGCAGCCTACTCAAAGCATCTGGAACCACATTCACCTTGCCAGGGTGATACTGCAAATCAATATCATAATCCACCATAAGCTCCAACCATCGACGCTGTCGCATGTTGAGCTCCTTCTGAGTGAAAATATACTTCAAGCTTTTGTGATCGGTGAAAATCTTCACTTTCTCACTCAGCAAGAAGTGCCTCCAAATCTTAAGAGCAAACACAACGGCAGCCAACTCCAAATCATGCGTCGGGTAATTCTTCTCATGAACCTTAAGCTGACGAGACGCATACGCCACAACATGCCCATGCTGATGCAACACACAACCGAGACCCTTGCCGGAAGCATCGCAAAAGATCTCAAATCCACCGCTGCGATCAGGCACAACAAGAATAGGGGCAGTCGTCAACCTCTCCTTCAAAATACCAAAAGCACTCCCACAATCACCCGACCAAACATAAGCAACATCCTTCCGCGTCAACCTGGTCATCGGCTCAGCAATACGAGAAAAGTCCTTAATGAATCGCCGATAATAACCAGCAAGTCCGAGAAAACTCCGAATCTCAGACGCAGACGACGGAACAGGCCACTCCCTGATGGCCCTAACCTTCTCGGGATCCACAGAAATACCACCTCCAGACACCACATGCCCCAGAAAAGCAACTCGATCCAGCCAAAACTCGCACTTCGAAAACTTAGCATACAAACGATGCTTCCTCAAAATCTCCAACACCGTCCTCAAGTGCGAGGCATGCTCTTCCTCCGACTTCGAATAGATCAGAATGGCGTCAATAAATATAACGACAAACTTATCCAAAAAGTCGTAGAAAATCAGGTTCATAAGATTCATGAAAACTGCGGGCGCGTTAGTTACGCCAAATGGCATAACCACGAACTCATAGTGTCCATACTTCGTCCTGAACGCTGTCTTCGGAACATCTCCCTTCTTCACCTTCAACTGATGGTAACCACTCCTCAAATCCAACTTAGAAAACACCCTCGAACCTCCAAGCTGATCAAAAATATCATCAATGCGAGGCAACGGGTATTTATTCTTAATGGTCACCGCATTCAACTCCCGATAATCCACGCACATGCGACGTGAACCATCCTTCTTCTTAACCAACAACACCGGTGCTCCCCACGGAGACACGCTAGGATTAATATAACCCTTCTGCAAAAGCTCATCCAACTGCTTCCGCAACTCTTCCAACTCTGCAGGTGCCATACGATACGGCGCCTTCGAAATCGGCTGCGCACCTGGAACAAGATCGATAGAAAATTCCAAAGCCCGATCAGGCGGCAAACCAGACATCTCCTCGGGGAAGACGTCGCCAAAATCACGCACCACAGCTGGCCACTCCAGCTCCAACTGCATAGCCACAGCCTCTATCGGCCTGGCCCGAAATCTGACAGGACCAAGCGAACTGCTACCACGACTGAACTCAAATACTGGATGTCCGGGAATCTCGAACACTACCTTCTTCCTCCGACAGTCGATCGTAGCATAGAAGCTCGCAAGCCAGTCCATCCCAAGAACTGCATCATAGTTGATGATGTCGTGGACAATGAAATCAGCAAAAAGCTCATGTCCACAGACCACCAACGAGCAAGAATTGCAACCACGATGCACCGAGACCACACCATTCCCTGTAACGATATTCCAACTCTTGGGGAGAGGGGACGTCGACAAGGAATGCCTCTCCACGAAGCTCCGAGAAATAATGCACATCGATGCACCAGAGTCAAAGAGGACTCGTGCAGGAAATGTGCACACCAAAATCACACCTAACCAATCAATTAACAATCAAACCCTAGTCTAGCAAACAAGCAAGTTCAAGCAAACAACATAATCTAGCAATCAAGACCAAATAGGAAAGTAATAGCTAGAATGAGGATTACCTGCGATAACCTCATCCACAGCTTCGCTCTCCGCAGCGGTCATCAGAAAAGCCTGCCTCCTCGGCGGAGCAGCCTGCTGAAAAGCCTGCCTCTGCGGAACAAGAGCTGCTCCACGTCCAGCAGGAACAGACGCTCGCTGCTGCAACGGCTGGGCAGCAATAGGTGCCTTCCAAGGCTGCTTCAACCTCGGGCACTCCCTGAGAGCATGGGCGGGATCTCCGCAGGCGATACATTGCCCCAAGAACCTCCTACACGATTCCTTGACATGGCCCTCCTTGCCACAAAAATGGCAAGTCCTCCGAGCAGGCCCTACTGGCCTCTTAAACTGAACAGGCTGGTTCGGCCTGAATCCAGGCCTAACCACAGCTCTCGCCTGTTCTACAGGCCTCTTCCCAGTACCAACCACAGATCCTCTCCTCTGGTTCACGAGCAGCTCCTGCCTCTTGGCAGCTACTAGAACCTTCTGATAAGATTCCCGGTCAGAGGAGGTCACAAAGCTCTGGAGCTCCGAAGCAAGCCCCTGCAGGAACCTCTGAGCTCTCTCCTCAGCGTCCTGCACCATCTTCAGCGCAAACCGACTAAGCCTCATGAACTCCTGGTGGTACATGTCCACCGACGAGTTCCCCTGCTTCAGATCGATAAAACGCTGCAGCATCTCCTCCTTGGCAGCCTTCGGGAAGAACTCACCCTCAAATCTGGCTTTGAAGGTAGCCCAAGCTATCGGCTCCACCAACAACTTCTCCTCTGCATCCCACCAATTCCTGGCGTTATCCTTCAGCTGCCTCTTCGCCAAATCAACCCATCCAGCCGGGGTGATCTTGGCCATCTTCAGATTGTCCTCGACGTTCCGAATCCACTCATCGGCAGCCAGAGGACCCTCAGAACCATCAAAATATGCGGGACCCAGCTCCCGAAATTGCTTCGCTCCTGGCTCAGAGCGAGGGGCATCCGGAAGAACCCGGGCAGCTCGAGCAGGTGGAGCATTCTGGACTTGCAAAAGCACGCCCTGCTGCACTTGCATCATCTGGATCATCATCCGCATCATCTCACCGCTGGTGGGTTCCCGCTCAGGCTCCTCATCATGAGGGAGCGCACCACTGCCCCCACCACGGGTGAAACGTCTTCCTGCCATCTAGTGACACGGAAAACAAATCAGATTAGACTCATAGCTTATGACTCGAACGTCGAACTTAGTTTATTGGACATTCTAATGTTATTATCGCTATTCCAAAAATCGCAGTTACAGAAGAGACCTGCATGGGCCACCACTAAAACCTGTCACGACCCGCTTCCCTGAAATGGAGGCGAGACGTGAAAAGGTCCGCACGAGAGTGGAGCTGTGAAGCCCCAAACCCGATAAGCGTCCACAATACATAAACAGGTCCCTGTAACCACAAAAGAATAGCAATAATAACACAAGGAGAGACTGAAATAAAATTCACATCTCACAAATATTGTCCAACATCACAAATATGTTCAACATCCAGAAAAGCCACCAGGCTAAAAGAAAAGAGTCTAAAGGCCCAGAACAAGGCCAACCAAAGCAACAACATAACAAGGTATGGGTGCCACGCACCAATAACAAACAACTGTCTAACAAAAATAAAACGCAACGGAGACACTAGGACTGGTCCCCAGTGTCCACGTACTCCCCGTCAAACACAAGCTCGGGCTCGGCGTCAGCAAACACCTCGTCCTCAACGAGGTACTCGGGCTCAGGATCTAACATGTGTCACCCAAAAGAGTAAAGGGGCACATGTCAGTAAGTCTAAAAGACTTGGGCAAGGAAACTGAAAGTGAGGCATCTAGCAACCTAGCAGTTATAGTATTAAGTAATGACATGGCAGTTAAGCATGATGCAACAGTTTAAAAAAGAGAAGCAAGCATGCACAATGTAGCAAAAGCTACCAAATCACTAATCACTTATCATTTAACACTTATCACTTATCACTTATCACTTATCACTTATCACTTATCACTTAGTGCATAGAGAGTCCACCTGCTGGCCAGCTCGTGGCTCAGGCCGCTTATCTCTATCACTATTAATCACTTGTCACTGGTAAACACTTAGTGCATAGAGAGTCCACCTGCTGGCCAGCTCGTGGCTCAGGCCGCTTATCTCTATCACTATTAATCACTTGTGCACTAGAGAGTCCACCTGCTGGCCGGAGTGGCGGATCAGGCCAACTCGGGGCTCAGGCCGCTTATCTCTTACCCCACCCATATGTGTCGAGCGTTGGGGTTTCCAACTCACTAAGCTCGCTTCTGGAACACGAGCCAGGAATATAATATTGTAGCGTGCGCTACGCAATCACGATGAATAATCACTATGCAAAGACATGAACAGATATTTGCGTACCGTTAATTGAAATTAAACGTGACAGTTAAAATGCAATGACATGAACATATTCGCGTACCGTTAATTGAAAGTAAACATGACATGGTAATTGTGCAACATGCTAAAAGTCGGAATTAGCTTCGTTGTCAAGCTAATTCCCCGATTTGCGCCTAGGCGAGTTTCATCTTCGCCTAGCCTCTTTTACGCCTACAACATGCAAATGGCCTAAAACATGGCCTAAACCCTAAGTGGCAAGTTTCACTTGCCTAGCACCGGGGATGACGATCAACCTCGTCACACGGATGCTATCTACGAGGAAATCGCTGTTTAGGGGGAAACAAACACCAAACACATGAAATTAATTAGGGTTTCACCAAAATTATAAATAAGTTATAAAAACAACGGTAGATCGATTTCTTACCGGGAGAAGACGGAAGGAACACTCCGGGGAACCCTAGGATCAAATCTGGAAGAGATTGGAGAAGTTTGGGGAAACTAGGGTTTTGGGTGATTTGGGGATTTTGATGGGTTTTGATGAGATTTTGGGGAAGATGAGAGGTAGATAGGGTAGATGGATGGTTTGGATGATGGATTTAGGGCTTGGAATGAAGAAATGGTGCTTGGAGGAAGGTGGGGGATCAATGGGGGCGATTTTAGGGTTTAGGGTCGAGTTGGAGGGGAAGAAAACGTTTGGGTTGGGTATTTATAGGCTAGGCTGGCGGCTAGGGCAAAACTAGGGTTTACAGCACTAGTTAGTCGGTCAAAGAACAACCACTGACCGACTAGTTTGACAACTAGTCGGTCGGTCGACCAACGCAGACCGACTAAGTGTAAACAGTAGCTACAGGTGAAATTAGGATTCTAGAGTTAGTCGGTCCATGAACAAATACTGACCGACTAGTTTGGCAACTAGTCGGTCGATGAACGTTCTTAGACCGACTAAGAGTAAACAGTAACTGATACAAAAATAATTTGATGAGTTAGTCGGTTCAAGAAGCATTGCTGACCGACTAGTTTGCAACCTAGTCGGTCAACCAACGTTCTTAGACCGACTAACGATAAACAGTAACTCCTGAGAAATTTAGAAAGCTAACTAGTCGGTCCAAGAAGGATTGCCGACCGACTGGATCGTCATCTAGTCGGTCGGTGGCCCTTCTTACACCGGCTAATGAGCACAGAAAGTACCGATACGGAGCGCGGGGCCCCGGGATCGATTCCTAAGACTCCTAGGCTTGATCTAATAGTTAGATACGACCGTTATGAAGCCCGTCACGAGTGACAACTTCGAAATCGACAATCCTAAGAAAGAAGCGAGAAAATACGACGAATCGATCGAAAATGAAAACTACGGAGACGAAAACCACACAAGAGGAGAAAATCCACCAAAACATTTATTATAATACATAAAATCCAGATACATGAAAAGCAGTCGTTACAACAAGTCAAGTAAGCACCTCGTGTACAGAGATTACGCCTTTTGGCTAGAGTGGCTGATCGGGCCAACTCCTAAGCTCAAGTGATCGCTTATCCCTACCCCTCCACGTGTATCGGGCATTGGCTTTTGACCAACACATGAGGCCCGCTTCTGGATCACGAGCCAGGAAGTGTTTTAACATGATGGCCTAGGGGTGCACCTAGCCGGTCAAGGAAGTACAAGTATTGTAGCGTGTGCTACGAATGCAACAATCACTTGGATGACATGTAGGATGCAATGCATGGCAGTTAAAAGTACGTACAGTTAAGGAATTTAAACGTGACAGATATCAATGCATGCATGACATGGCAGGGTGACAGATCTAGCTTCGTTGTCAAGCTAGACCCTAAAAGTGCGTCTAGACAGCTATCATTTCACTGTCTAGTCTCTTTTACGCTAAAAACAAGGAAGTGGCCTAAAAACATGGCCCTACACAAGAGTTGACAAGTTTCACTTGCCTGCAAGTACAACGTCTGAGCACACCGTCCAACGACTCCAAAGTCATAATTATCCTACGTGCACAAGTCCACCGGCCTAAAGTCCATATTATTAATCTTGATTAGTGAATTCTAAAACATTTAAAATACTTTAAAAATATTGATTTTAGTCTTGATTAGCAGGCAATGGATTGGGGGTCCTAGGGGTGAAAGCTTTACCTCAACACGACGCGAAAGCTACACTGGCGTCGGGTAGGACGCCAGGGGTTGGAATAAGAGAACACGCTCCAAGTCTAGATTCCAATATAGATTCCTCGCTGGAAAGTTCAGAGCAGCAACCGGAGCAACGAATCCAGATTCCAAAGCTAGCACGTGCGACGACGGGCTACGACGTATCACAACGTCGTATGCGGCAAATCGTCGGAGAGAAGCACCTAGGTGGGGCCCACAGTAGTCCTAGGGACCAATTGGGGACTCACAATACCTCTGGAGAACTTGGGGGGCCCACTGTGGCAAGTAGTGCGACGAGTGCGGGGTTGCGACGTTTGGCTCTCGGTCAGACACGCTTGGTGCGGGGAGTTCCATCGGTCAGGCACTAGGGGTGCGAGGGATGCAGCGTAGCGGGCTGCAACGGTGCGGGCGGATGCTTGGTGCGGGGCTTGCTTCGGTCGGAGCGGGAGACAGCGCCGGTCGGGCGCTTGGCGGGTGCGTTGCAACGTTGCAACGTTGCAACGAAGCGGGGCTTCGGTCGGTGCGGGCGGGCGCCTCTGTCAGACACGGGGAGAAGCGGGGTGCGGAGCGGGCTTGTGAAGCGGGGTGCGGGGCGATGGCTGTGCGGAGCAGGCGACCGGTCAGACCGAGAGCTTCTCTCGGTCAGGCACGGTGATGCGGGGCAACGGCTGTGCGGAGCGGGGCGGGGGCTTGGTGCGGGCAGAGTTGTCGGTTGGTGCGGGGGATTTGGGGTGTTTGGCTCGGTCGGTGCGGGTGACGGCCGTCGCAACGTTGCGACGAAACGTCGCAAGTGTGAATTTGGGTTTTGGAAGCAGCTAGGGTTATTTTCTTGCGAAAATAGGTCTTCCTAGGGATTGTTTTATATAGTGAAGAGGGGTTGACTTGGTCTAGGGCTAATCCTAATGGGATTAGGAGTTTAAAATAATTTAAAATTCAAAACTCTCTTTTCTAATCACATAGGGATTGGGTGCGGCCAAGATAGGGGCTAAGATTTGGCTCAAAAATTATTTAAAATTTTTTAAACTTAAATAAATTTTATTTGGCCGAAAATAATTTAAAGCGTGGCTATTAAAAATATTTTAAACCTTGCTAAAAATATAAAAGTGGTCAAATAAACTCCAAAAATTATAAAATAAATATCGGGGTGAACGTGATGACGAAAGGAAGCTAACTAAGAAGACGGATCTCAATTTCGATGTCGTACGATGAAACTAAAAATAGAAATGTCTCCCGTTAAAAGTGAAAATCGCAACGTCTCATCGCATAAGATTAAATTGTGGGAAAACGACTCGAGAAATGTTGTTCCAAATTAGTGCCACTATTTAATACTCTCAGAGACGTTCACAACGGCATATCACACTAAAGTGTTCACAAACAAACAAAGTCTAAAATAAATACGTGCACGGTCAAAAGCACGTGCACGAACAAAGTACAACGAAAAGTGGTCGTTACACCAACAATCTCCCCTTTTGATAATGACAAACGATTATAAGATTTGCACTAACGCACCATATAATAAGACATCATGACATGTGTGTGTGAAGTGTGATAATGGGAGGATGTATGCAATAATATAACACTTGATGTATAAGCATACAAGCATGCAAAGATGCATGATAATGTATGCACCCCCTATTTTCACGCTCCCCCTTGAACGTATATTTACGTACTCACATGGTCAATTATTCATTAATGCTCCCCCTTAAACCAATATTCAGATATCTATTATACATTTGACAGTGATTTTTGAATCCTAGGGCTAACTAGGACAAGCTGACTAGGACAAACCGGTAGATCGAAAGAGGGCCAGGATTTAATCTTGGATGATGAATGGTTGGGATTAAAAATTGAGATGAATGGTTTGTATTTTTGAGTTTTTGTGGGTCCCATTTCTTTTCATAACCAGCCATTTGACTTGGGAAAGCAAGTCTGCTTTTGGGGGAGAGCAAGGGTCTTTTTTAGGGATACCAACAGCCATTTGCATGCTTGCTTTATTGGAAGTCCTTTCACTATGACAACAAAGTCTTTTGCAGGTCTTCAGGTTCTGTAGATCAAAATGTAAATCTTGATATATGTTCTCTTGCGCAGGTCGAGCTAAAGAATTTGATAGCCCAGCCAAGCTGATCGAGCAACCGCTCTAATCACCTCAGGTAACATCACCCACTCTTCTCCATCTCTTCTCCTCTTCTCATGCCCTTCATCTTCTTCTTCCTCTGATGTCCACCAAACCCTAAACCCACCCATTCAACCATCTAACCCTAACCCTCACATTTCCCAACTCCATTCGATCCCCTCCCATCCGAACTGGCTCCAGAATGCCAACCTAACATCCTTAATCCATTCCATAACCCCCAACTGACATAATCAGTCTCTTACAAACCCCCGCCCTTGACCCCAAAGTCACCGTCGATTTCTTCGATTGGATCTCCAAGAAACCTAATTTCCACCAATCAGTCGAGTCCCATGCCGCCCTTTTTAAAATCCTCACCAAATCCAAGCTCCATGGATCAGCTGAACGAGTCGGGATCTCGATGCTCAAATGTTGCATGTCTGTCAAAGAGACTAAGCTTGCTCTTAATTCCATCATGGATTGGCAAGGGAAAACCTGGCATCCAAATGTTAAACTTTGCAGATCAAGCTAAAGAATTTGATAGCCCGGCCAAGCTGATCGAGCAACCATCTATGTTTGGTGCTTTGGTTCAGGAGTACGCCAACCGCTCATCTGAGCTATAGTTGTGCCATTTGGGTGCCATTTGCTCTATTTTGTATAAATAGTTGAGAGGCCCGAGTGCTGGATCCCCTCACCGCTCTTTAGTGAAGGACTGATATGGGCAGAGGAGCAGATGCAAGGGCGGAGGCGTTCGTGCTTGAAGTCGACGAGGAGAAGTTGGGGATTGAGGCGGCCGATGAGACTGCTCACCAAATTAGTTCAGGTCTCTCTGATCTTTTGTTTTTCTATTGTTCAATTTTTCTGATGTTTGTGCAAATATAAAAGTGGAAGGAGAAATGGATTGTATCAGTTGCAATGTTTTTTCCCTCATCTTTGGAATTGTCGAACCCTATTCTATATAGTTTTGGTGTTCAAAACAACAAAAAGGGGCAAAACGAGGAAAAAGTTGAAATTTTATCAATTTGTTGTTGACTTTAAAAAGTAAACTGTGGAAACGGAAGTGAATTTTGTTGCGATTTTTAGTTATTTTGTCCTTTATATTTCATTGTTATAGTGAACTGCTCTTTTTAATTTTATAGTTGTTATTAATATGTTAAAATTTAAGAACAACCCATGAACTGTGTCCAAAGTTTTTACGCATTGATACATGTTGCATGCGCTAACAATCAATTGGTACTTGCCAGAAGATGATAACCATACTTCTAATCGCTCAAACACAACCATTTTTAGGTTGCATGTACTAACCATTTTGTAAATATCTGATCACCAATTTAGTTCAGGTATTTCTCTCTTTCGCAATTCAGTCTCTATACAGATCTTTGATTTTTCTGATTATTTGATGAGATTATGGAAAGAAAAAATGAAGAAGTGTGAAAAATGAAATGGATTGTATCGGCTTTGATGATTGTTTGAATGGCGGTGTCTGTGGAGAGTGATGTACGATGTAGCTGGGAGAGAATGGCCTAATGTGGTTGTACTTGAATAGCATATGTAAGCATTGGAGGAGTTGTTGAAACGAAACAGATCTCAACGGGGGAGTCAGCAAATTTTGGAGTCGTGTATGCCTGAGTTATGGGAAGAAAAGTGTCTAAAGAGTTAGGAGCAACATTTCAATATTGGTGTGTGCGGGTGGGTAGACAGAGCCTCTTGAGAGCCAACACAACTGGTCGTTCTCGGTGGAGAGTTTGCAGAAATGGCTTTATTCTCTAAGTAGAAATGTTTTTTCCTTGGATCTGAGAGAGCTAAATTTTGCCTTATGAGTGTGTATCTGCACACACTATTTTTAAAAAAAATTCTTATTTTTTTGTTTAATATATTGTTTCTGGTTGTAAAATTAGGCTTTTGTTGCCTTAATAAGTGAGGTATATGCTGTTCAAATTCAAAATATGCAACATTTCTTATATTAGTGTACTGTGAGCAGGGCTAACAGGTTGAATCCTTGCTTAATGATTTGTCCCAGAATGAAGAAAGAATGTGATATTGTATTTGCCTTTGGAAAGACCATCATAATGAGACAAGCGGAGACAAACTAAAGTCACTTCACAGACAGCTTGACTTTGGATTGCAACTTGGTTTTGGGAACGTCGGTGGCAGCCGCTCAGTTGGCCCACGCAGTAGCTTCGACGATAACTGCCCTGTTGTAATCGGAGGGGGGGTGGGCATGCAAGATGTAGTCGAAATTCCATCAACGGTCAGTCAAAACTCCGGCAGTCAGTCGGAACCCTGACACTGAGCAGAGGACAGGGGGAAATCAGTGGAAGGGGCTACCTACAATGGGATCTCAGATTTTTGGGGGTTTCGTACAGGACAGAGAAGAACATGGCAGGTATCCTAAGTCCATTTACATTGGCAGTAATCCTAAGTCATTAATGATAAATCTGGGGAAGGTATTCAGTGCAAGCTTGCTTCTTATTTGTTGGTTATTATTATTTCCCATGAACTTGCCACTAAATTTTCGTTAGCCACTATGTTTCTTTAGGACTCTACCTTTGAGTTTGAGCGGACGAGAAATAGGCCAGAAAGATATGATAGAAATGTTGCTCAGAAGACACTAAATGCCATCAAGTATATTGATGAAGTCAGAGCACGCAGAGAGGCGAAGCATCACGAAATGAGGTGTGTTTCTCCTACTGTTCTTTCTTTCATGTATGCCACTGGTGTCTGTTTCTCACTTGAATTTGTTATTTGGGGGAGTAACCTCAGGATGAAGGGGAAAAAACAGAAAGAGCATATGGTAGCGACGAAAGAGTTGGATCAGAGCATCCCGCTGATCAGAGCACCAAGCGCGCTTCGTGTGGACCAGCTCTCATCTCTCCAAAGATCAAAGTGAAGGTTTCTCATTCACAAGCGGCGAACACACAGATGGAAGAGTAGAGAACACTTGCTGCAATGCGTTTGCTCGCCTACAGCTGGGCGCATTACCATATGGATGAATGTTTCCTTTGTTGTATGGTTACTCTTTGTAGGTATGCTGTTCTTAATGTACTATTATTGTCGGGACCACTGGAAAACAAATTCGACATGTTTTTATTTTTATTTTCTGAAGTCCATGAAGCAGAACCTAATTTTTGGAAAGAAGGTGATTATGGTAAATTGTTAAATCTGTGTTGGTTTATGTTGTTCATCTATTGGGACGCTTTTATCTATCAAACAAAAATAGTTTAGAATGCGGTTATTGATGATATCAAATCACAATTGGTTTCTGTTAAGAAATGCAAGAATATTTGGAAGTTTCCATTATTTAGGTATTTACGTCTATGAATTGGTCATTGGAGTTTTTATTATTTAAACTATTTATTTTGCTTAATATTTAAGAGTTTTTATACCATGTAAGTCATATCCATGTCACCGGTTTTTTCTTTATCAATCAATAGAGAATAATGTGTATTATAGGATTAGGTCATATGCGATCTCGAAAAAGGATCTCGAAAAAGTTAACCGCTTATATTTATTTTTTGGGCGATTGGAATTGTTCATTTTGATTTAACATTTTAAAATATCAAAATATCAAATATTAAGTGAATCTAATAAATTTTGTTCGTTCATTTACCTGCCACAAAAAGTTTTATTAATCTAAAGCTATTAAACTTGCGATGCAGAAAAAGGAGCAAAACCTTAAAGGTCAGTGTCGAAATTCATTCATTTGGCTTGATGGGTCCACATCTATTAACTTAGAACACATCTATTTTTATTTTTCGAAGGCGCCCGCTAAATTTTTTTCGCTAATTTGTTGCTCCGACTCAAGGGCGCCCTCGCTGAATTTATCGTTCTACGCCGAATTTGTTGTTCCTCACAAATTTGACAGTGTAAATAATGTTTGTGACCTAAGATTTCACGGGAGAAAATCTTAAATGAACCGGGCCCGCGCCGAAGGCGCTTGCGCCGAAGGCGCCCATTTGTTTTTCCGACTCAAGGGCGCCCTCGCCGAATTTATTGTTCTACGCCGAATTTGTTGATCTGCACAAATTTGACAATTTGTTGTTCCGACTCAAGGACGTTCTCGCCGAATTTATTTTTCTACGCCGAATTTGTTGTTCCACACAAATTTGACTGTGTAAATAATGTTTGGGATCTAAGATTTCACGAGGGAAAGTCTTAAATGAACCGTGCCCGCGGGCACGGGTTATGACTAGTGCACATATAAAGCATTAATGCAACACAAATCTTCAATATTTTCTCCCACTTTTGTTATCATCAAAAGCGTATACACGAAGTCTAGTTCATGTCACATGCAAAAATAAAGTATTATAAATTACGACTAACACTTGCATTGTTGGATATGGACGACATGTATACACCCATGAGGGGATGTATGAGGGTATACGGACCTCAGATGTTGCGTGCATGAAAGCATGTGCGAAGGGAACCTTTTCATGAGTGAAAAGGACCACTCGATAAGTGGAAAGAGTCACTTTATAAGTGCAAAAAGGCACTTGATAAGTGCATAATGAAGAGGATAAGGAAATGTGCTAATATAGGCTAATAAGCTTATATATGGTTATTTCCTACAATAACTACCCCTTAGGCCTATAAATATGACTCAATGGTAAGGCTTTTAAGGCTAATCCTTCATGCCATAAGTTTTGCATAAGGCAAACGTTTTCCTCTTCTCCCTTCCATTTTGTTCTTCTTCTAAATAGAGATTTAGACGGTGGAAACTCTGCTTCGATCCTCTGTGACGAAGTATCGACCGTTGTGGCGAATCCGAGGGCAAAGTTCAGAGACTACGACGCTGTGTACGCTAACGTAAGTTCTCTTTCGATCCTCCATCCTCGCGCGATGGATTCCTACATTGGTATCGGAGCCATACGGGTTCGCTCCGGTCTCACCGATGAACGATGCGTTGTCTTTTTCACGAATGAGTTTCCTACCATTATGGATATGGTAGGAGCGTATCGTGATGGAGAGAATCGCAGCAGTTATTCTTTTCACGTTAGGGTCTTCTGTCATTACGGATATGGCAGGAACTCTCCGTGACGGGAAGAACTGACCGTTCATCTCGCCAAACTCGCACTCTTCATGGATGCTGAGTCTCTATTCAATAGAGAATGTAAACTCTCTTCATGTGGAGCATGAAGTTTGCGGTCGTGAAGGTATGTTATTTTTTTTGGCACACGGCCATTGAAACATAACTACTTTCTCGATGAACAGGTGTCTCATCGGAGAAGATAGTAGTTATTCTCAACGGAGAAGATGACCTCTTTGGTGCATGATCGCCATGGCCATATGGGCCATGGAGGCGATGTACCCCCCCTCCCCATGCGGAGGGGGTTGGCTACGGCCAATAACAACCAAGACCCCCCCCCTCCGGGAAGGGGGGGTGTGCAAACCGGACCCCAAGGAAGGGGAGGCCGGCCATGGCCAAGGGGCCATGGCCGGCATGCACAAAGGCCGGCCTGGCCTCGGCCAGGGCCCTGGCCGGCCCTGGCCCTGGCCGGCCCTGGCCCCTGCCAGGGCCCGGGGTGGCCCTGGCCAAGGCCAGGGCCTGGCCCTGGCTGGCCCTAGCCAGCCTCGGCCAGGGCAGAGGCCCTGGCCGAAGGGCCAGGGCCCCCTGGCCGGCCTCGGCCAGGGCAGAGTCCCTGGCCGGGGGGGCTAGGGCCCCTGGCTGGCCAGGGCAGAGTCCCTGGCCAACCAGCCAGAAACCCGTGTCCGGCCCTGGCCGGCCTCGGCCAGGGCCTCTGCCCTGGCCTAGGGGACATGGCCACACTGAGGAGCCCTACGGTGCCATCGGTATCGGCCCCGGCCACCTGAATGACCGGCCCTATACGGGACCGACGGTAGTTGCATACGGCAAAACCCCATGAAAGGGGGAATTCGGCCTTGGCGCGGCCACATCTCCACCCGGCAATGGCCGGTGCAGGCCAACACCTCCCGCTGCAAAATACGTTTGCAAAATACGTTTGAAAAATACGTTTTCAAAATACGTTTTTCAAAAATGCTTTTCCGCTGCAAAGTACTATAAGAGTACTATTATTTGATAAAGTGATGGGGAAATATTGAAAGTTGTTCTAGATGGTGATTGGGATCGTAATGACTTTTCCGATTCTAGAACAACATCTTCAATATTTTTCGAAAGTAACTTATCAAATATAATAATATCATTCCAAGTGGGATTTTCCAAGTGGGAGTGATATTAAACTAGTCTGAAGTTTCCACATTCGATTGATTCAGCATCTCAATGGATCATGATTCGGCCAATGGTCTTTTGGACTAGTTTGTGGGACACCTCGGCTCTGTCTGGGGGTAGTGAACCATGGACTAGCCATTCCCCTGGTCGGTCCGCTGGCCGAGACTGCTGAATTATGAAAATGTCTAACATGATGATTATAAATATGAAATTTATGCAATGTTTTTGATCGAATTTGTTCTCATGTCTTTTGCAGCATTTTAAAGCTAAAATGTCTTCCGCCGCTAAGAACATCGTCGCTAAGTTGAACAAAGGTGAAAAACTCAACGGCGATAATTACAAACTATGGTCCATGAAGATATAATATATTCTAGAGGAGCAAGACGTGCTCGAAACTCTGAAGAACATAATGATTGAACCTGAGTTGGGCACTTCGGCCCAACACAGAAGAGACAAGGAAGCTTTTGATGCTTGGTCTCGGAAGAACAAGATTGCTCGCATTACGTTGCTGTCAAGTATGGCAGACGACATAATGCGGATCTTCTGAGAATATGACCTAGCCATAGACATATGGTCCAAGCTAGAGGAGAAGTTTGGTGGCACCTCAGTGTCCAAACTTTGTTCTTTAACTATAAGATTCGATTCGTACAAGAAACGTCCAGATCATTCCATGGGGAAGCATCTGCGACATATGGCGAATCTCATCTCAGAGTTAAAGGATGCAGGTCATGTGCTCACTGATGAGCAACAAATCCAAGAAGTCATACGTTCCCTACCAAATGAAGATGCATCTCACTCATAATGAGAGCATCAAGAACTTCAGCGATGTTTCTAAGCACCTCGAGTTAGAGGAAGAGCGGCTTGCGGCTGCCAAGCCAAGTGCAGAAGTGCACATGGTTGCTAGTTCCTCACACGGGGGAAAGGAACAGAAAAATCGTTCGAAGTTTACTAATGAACGTAATAAGCAACCTGAGTCTACCAAGAAACCCAAACATAAGGGTGGGCACAAGAAATGGCACAAGAAGAAGGACTTGAAGAAGATCAAGTGTTTCAAGTGCAACAAGTTAGGTCACTATGCTCGTTCATGTACGAGTGGAGGTGACAAGGTAACTTGTAATAATACTAGTTACATATGTGTTTCTAGTTCAATATTTCTTGTAGAATCTAATCCTTTTTGGATAATTGATTCAGGTGCCACCGACCACATAGCAAGGGACAGACAGTCCTTCGTGGAGTATCACCGGATACCCCAAGGAACGAAGTGGATCTATGTAGGAAACAACACACGTGTTGAAGTGAAAGGCATTGGGACTTGCAAGCTCGTCTTGGACAACGGCCGCACTATCCTACTTCATGATGTTCTCTTTGCTCCGGATACTCGAAGGAATATTATATCTGTGGTCGTTTTAATGGGTCTTGGTTATAGTTGGTTTTTTCATAGTTGTAAAGTGGACTTGTCTTGTAATAATTCTTTAATTGGTTCTGGGTATGTTTTCAAAGGATTTGTTGTATTAAATACAATGTATGATTTCTCATTTTATAATGAAAATTTCCTTGTTGCAAATTTATCAAATTATGAGACAGATGTAATTTGTTGGCATGCAAGGCTTGGTCACATTGGACCAACATGAATGGATAGACTTGACAAACGTGGCCTTCTATCCAATGTTGACTTGCGAACATTGCCTTGTAGGAAAATCTTGTCGCAAACCGTTTGGAACCGGCACAAGGGCCGAGGTTCCATTACAGCTCATCCATTCGGACATTTGTGGTCCGATGAATGTCAAGACAAGACGCGGGAAGTCCTATTTCATCACTTTTATTGATGACTTCACCCGATTTGGTCATATCTATTTGATATCCCACAAAAGTGAAGCATTAACCTGCTTTAAAAACTATATGAGTTTGGTGGAAAATCAATTAGAACGCAAGATTAAGATCTTGCGAATCGATAGAGGCGGTGAATTCCAATCAACAAGTTTTAAGGAACTTTGCGATGAAAAAGGCAAAGTTCATCAGGTAACTATGCCTTATATTCCGCAACAAAATGGTGTTGCAGAAAGGAGGAATAGGACTTTAATGGAAATGGTCTGTACAATGATGGCGCAAACCAACTTGCCAATCACCTTTTGGGGTGATGCATTATTGACGGCCGCTTTCATTTTGAATCGCGTACCCTCGAAATCAGTTAGCTCCACTCCTTATGAGTTGTGGAACCAAAGGTCTCCTGACTTAAGCATATTAAAAACTTGGGGGTGTGCATCCTACGCACATATTTCCTACCATAAGTATGGCAAACTTGGGCCAAGGGGGGAAATGTATCTTTATACGATACGCAGAAAACTCCAAAGGTTATGTTTTCATTGGTCAGGAAGACAATGGAGGACTAATTGAATTTGAGTCGAGGGATGTCACTTTCTTGGAAAACGAGTTTCTAAGACCGGGCGAGATAAGTCAGGACTTATCTCTATTTGAAATTTATGATCAAGAAGGATTACCTCATTCGAGTGGGAGAATTCTTGGTGAAGACGAAAATACGTTTCAACCTTCACCAATGGATGATACGAATGATGTGAATCCTATTCCATACGGGAATAATGATCTAAGTGGGAGCATTTCTAACGACATTCCAAGTGGGAGTGATATTAGAATTGACCTAAATTCAAGTCAACAAGGACTTGAAGAATCTCAAATACGACGTAGTAGTCGTACAAGGTTAACTCCTCTAAGATTTGAGGATGAATTCCCACAAAGCTTTATGACTTTACTACAAGAAGATGACGATCCTGCTACTTTCAAACAGGTCGTATCATGCCCTGCAAAAGACAAATGGATAGAAGCGATGAAGGAGGAATTAGAATCCATGAAAGTTAACCAAGTCTGGGACTTGGTTGACTTACCCAGAGGACGTAGAGCTATTGGGAACAAATGGGTTCTCAAGATCAAGCATAAGCTGATGGCTCTATAGAAAGATATAAAGCTCGCCTTGTCGCAAAAGATTTTACGCAACAGGAAGGGATAGACTACGAAGAGACCTTCTCACATGTTGTGCGTTTTACCTCGATTCGCTTGATTCTGGCTATGGTAACTTGCTTAGACCTCGAATTACATCAAATGGATGTAAAGACTGCCTTTCTCAATGGAGAATTGGACGAGGAGATCTATATGGAACAACCAACAGGGTTTGTAAAAGAAGGAAACGAACATAAGGTTTGTAAACTTCGTAAGTCCATATATGGTCTTAAACAATCCTCGAGGAAATGGTATATACGATTTCAAGAAGTTGTCTTATCAAATGGTTTTTCCATGCTTGATGAAGATAACTGTGTATATATCAAGAGGATTAAGAGCAAGTATGTTATTATGTCTCTATATGTAGATGACATTTTAATAGCCAGAAATGACAAGGGCTTTGTGATGGATATCAAGGCTTGGCTTTCATCAGTTTTTGAGATGAAAGACATGGTAGAAGCCACATATATCCTTGGAGTTAAGATTTCAAGGAATCGTTCGAAAAAACTTCTCTCTCTTTCACAAGAGACTTATATAAAGAAGGTTCTAAAATGTTTTAATATGCAGGACTGCAAGTCCATTGATACTCCTATAAGCAAATGCGATAATTTATGTCTGAAATCGTGTCCAAAGAACCAAAAGGAAAAGGAAATTATGGAAAAAGTACCATATTCCAGTGCAGTTGGTAGTCTTATGTACGCTATGATGTGTACAAGACCGGACATCTGTTTTGCCATTGGAATGGTAAGTCGTTACCAATCCAGTCCAGGACAAGTACACTGGAAAGTGGTTAAGAGGATAATGCGGTATCTTAAAGGAACTGCAGACTATGCTTTATGCTATCAAGGAGATGCCGTGAGGCTCGAAGGCTACACTGATGCTGATTGGATGGGTGATCTCGATGAGCGACGATCGACCTCAGGATATGTTTTTCTACTCGGATCTGGTGCAATTTCTTGGAGTAGCAAGAAACAATCCTGCATCGCACTTTCAACTATGGAAGCCGAGTTTGTAGCATTTAGCATGGCAGTCCAAGAAGCTGTTTGTAACGGTCACTGTCCGATCGTACAAATTTTAGCGCGTAGTCGTGTTTTGTGTATGTGTATTTGATTTCGTGATTCATGAGGATGGCTCGCTGAGGTATGGAGCCAGAGTTTGTGTGCCAGCTGGAGATATCAGAGAGGAGTTGCTTGTTGAGGCACATAGCTCGCTGTATTCTGTGCATCCTGGTGGCACCAAGATGTATCAGGATCTTCGTCTGAACTATTGGTGGCATGGCATGAAGCGAAGTGTGGCACGGAGCGTTGCCAAGTGTTTGGTCTGTCAGCAGGTTAAGGCGGAGCATCAGCGTACGGCAGGGTTGCTACAACCGCTTCCGATTCCGGAGTGGAAGTGGCAACACATCACTATGGACTTCGTGACTGGATTACCTCGGAGTCCGAAGCAGAATGACGCGATTTGGGTGATCGTAGACCGATTGACCAAATCCGCGCACTTTATTCCGTTCCGAGTAGGACAGTCTACTGAGACACTGGCGAGGAGATATATTGAGGAAAATCCTTTTACTTTCCATTTATATTCCCTCTTCCTAGAATAGTTAGTGATGTAACGTGTTCGTGCAGGAGGTCGTTCGACTGCATGGAGTCCCTGTGAGTATCGTGTCGGATAGAGACACGAGATTCACATCTCAGTTCTGGCAGAGTCTGCAGAAGAGCTTGGGTACGAGTCTGAGTTTCAGCACGGCGTACCATCCGCAGACAGATGGCCAGTCCGAGAGGACGATTCAGATCTTGGAGGACATGCTGAGGGCGTGCATGTTAGACTTCAAGGGATCTTGGGAGGATCATCTCCATCATGTGGAGTTTGCCTACAATAACAGCTACCAGGCGAGTATTGGCATGGCGCCGTTCGCCGCGCTATACGGGAAGAAATGTCGATCGCCACTTAGCTGGGATGACATTGGAGATCGGGAGCTGTTAGGACCAGAGATGATCGTGGAGGCTGTAGATGTCGTGAGGAACATCCGGGAGAAGCTGAGGATTGCGTAGGACCGTTTCAAGCATTGGGCAGATGCTAAACGGAGGCCTTTGGAGTTTCAGACTGGAGATCACGTTTTCCTGAAGATCTCTCCGAACCGCGGAGTTATCCGATTTGGGAAGAGAGGCAAGCTGAGTCCGAGGTACATTGGGCCGTTTGACGTCCTGGAGAGAGTTGGAGAGGTGGCTTATCGCTTGGCGTTGCCACCGTCACTGGAGGGAGTTCACGACGTATTTCACGTATCTCAGTTACGTCGATACGTCAGTGATCCGTCCCATGCTGTGGATTTCTCGGAGATCACGGTCCGACCGGATCTGACCTATGATCAGCAACCAGTTGAGATACTTGACCGACGACAGAAACAGTTGAGGAATAAGACCGTCGACCTGGTTAGAGTGCAGTGGCGTCATGGTTCACCTGGGGAGTCTACCTGGGAGCGCGAGGATGATATGAGAGAACGCTACCCGCATTTATTTCCTGAGTCGTAGTTGATGTAGATTCCGAGGACGGAATCTTTTCTTAAGGTGGGTAGGATGTAACGGTCACTGTCCGATCGTACAAATTTTAGCGCGTAGTCGTGTTTCGTGTATGTGTATTTGATTTTTTATTACTGCTATCCGTAGTTCGGACGCGTGACCGGACCCCGTATTTGCGATACTCTCGAAGGCGCGACGCCCCGGTATTTTCCTTTTTATGTTTGGATACCTAGGGGCGAAGTTGCAAATACCTTATTAATGTAATTATTACTTTTTACAAAATCTTTAATCCAAACTTATATTTAAATAAAATCCATCCGAACTTAGCCCTCTTAACAAATTTGTTTAAAATTAAACTGGGTACATCCACTAACCTAACTAATTATATAACCTAAATAACCCATTGATTATTAATTACTAATTTCTAAACTAACTTACTGAGAGTAAGGCAAATGCTGTGGGCATTAAAAAAAATCGAAACGTTTTAATATTTTAAATCAGATCCTAACTAAAACACCCCCACTCTCTCTAACCACCCCCACTTGATCTCCGTTTCTCTCTCCCACGTGATAACCCCTCACCCTATTATTTCTCCTTTTAAAACAACCCTAGGCTAACCTATTGCACAACTGCACCTCTGTCATTAAAAAAAATTATAAACCCTAGGCCTTTTTCTCTCCCTACTCTCAAGCAGCCGCCGCCCCTGCCATTTCTCTTCTCCACGCCCAGTTCCCCTCCCACTCGCGACCCATCGCCCTACATCTCCCCGTCAGCCCCCTCGTCCAGATTTCCGACCGAACCCGCAGCCATCTCCTTTCTACACGCGCCCAGCACCCCTTCCAGCGCCCAGCATAAGCCCGAAGCCCACGCGTGTGTCTCCTCTCCGACCGCCCGTTTGTCACCCTCTCCAGCAACTCCGGGTGCCCCCACAGCTCGCCGACCGCCCGCAACCAGTCACCGATCAACCCCTGCCTCCTCCACCACGTCGACGTCGCCTGAACCCCTTCCGACCTCCGGCCTCCCTCAGCTTGCAGACCCGCTCGCCAGGCCCCGCCGTCCGCCTTCGACCTGCAAGCTCACGTAAGTTAGGTTGCAATGGTTAACATTTAGATATTACGTTAGTTAATTTGTAATATATATATTATACTTTGAACTGTGAACCATGTGCTCATACTTATAATATAGATATGGGATGTCAGTAAGTAATTTGTTAGGACTCATACATACTTATATATGTTACCTGTAAATATGTGATAGTACTTTCCTCAATTTTTTTTGTAGTAACAAAATGATAGCTGGAAACCCAAGTGATAATTAAAAGAAAGTTTAGTTGGTTATGGATTTGATGTTAATGATGAAAACCGAAGACTGAAATTGATCACAACAGATCCCGTTTAGTTGGTTATGTGTTTGATGTTAATGATGTCCCTAATATCAGAAATCTAGACAACATAACGGAGCAAAATCCCAATCGGCTAAATCAATGGAGCAGCGAAGGGATAACATTCATCACCATAGTCATGTAGAATTACACAAAACAGAGTTATGATAAAATTTACAGAATAGCGCTTTCGTTGTTAGCAGATTATGCGAGGACAAGTGTTTCGTATAAGAGCTTTTATTATTAGTTTATTAAGGCATCAGAACTAGTATCTGTGTAAGATGGACCACATGTAAACAACTCTATATCAGTAAATTTAGGATGGTTAGTTGGTTATAAAACATGTAGTTACCTTAATATAATTTGTTAGTAAACTGTGTGCTAGGTGAGTAAACGGTTGCTAATAATAGAACATGAACAGTACCATATGTTAGTAGAGTGCTCTAGAATGCTAGCGCATAAGCAGTAACGTTAGTTAAAAATATGATTTGAACACCCCTAGGGTAGAGAACTTAATAAAGAGATCGAATTACTGTTTAATTATTTTTGTATGAATCTGATTCAAACATGTGTTTAATCGAGCAGAGGACCAGTCGTTCCATAGCATAACGCCCGACGAGACGAACCCAAGACAACCGACATCACCGGAAACAGGCAAGTGAAACTTGCCAACCTTACTTTAGGCCATGTTCTTAGGCCAATAATTGTTTTAGCGCGAAAGAGACTAGACCGTGAAATGATAGCGGACTAGGCGCAAATTTCAGTTCTAGCTTGACAACGAAGCTAGAACCGCCTTTTGTCATATCATGTCATGCATTGCCTGCCACGTTTAATTTCTTTAACGGTACGCAATTTAATTGAATATCTGCCATGCATTTGCATCCTTACATGCCATTTGATTCGTTTGTTGCTTCGTAGCACACGCTACAAAATACATGTACAATCCGTGTTCCCGGCTAGGCACCTGCTATGCGGGCATAACCCTACGCCATACTTGTTAAAAACACTTCCTGGCTCGTGATCCAGAAGCGAGCATTCCGTGTTTGGGGGTAATGCCCTGGCTCGACACACGTGGAGGGGTAGGGATAAACGGTCACTTGAGTGTAAGAGTTGGCCCGTACAGCCACTCTAGCCAAAGGACGGAATCTCTGTGCACGACGTGATTACAATTCCAGTACTTGTCTTTTACTTGTTTACTTGCCATGCCATGTCATTTGTCATTTTATATCCATGTCATACTTTACTTTAGAACTGTTAGGTTGCTTTACTTTTATAGTTTCCTTGCACAAGTCTTTTTTTAGATTTGCTGACATGTGCCCCTTCTCTTTGGGTGACGCATGTTAGTTGCTGAGCCAGAGATAGTTGCGGAGGGTGACGAGTTCGTGGAGTTCGTGCCTGAGCCCGTTGGTGACGTAGAGTACGAAGATACAGGTGATCAATCTTAGAGATCTTCCGTATTTTTCTTTGTTAGCTGTGGTTGTCAGTGAGTAGCACCGTTTTGTTAGTTTCCTTTGGCCATGCTGGGCCTTGTACCTTTGGACTCTTTTGTTGCCGGTGGCATTTCTGGTTGTGGACTTTTGTTGGACTATAAGTTGAATGAATGCTATATTATTCACCTCTTTTTGCTATTATTATTATTGTTGTTCTGAGTCACAATACAGGGACCTGCTACTTCGTTTTTTTTTTGACGCTTAACGGACTTGCGGCCTTGCAGCTTCAAGTCCGTGCGGACCTTCTCACGCTTCGCCTCCATGTTTTTGGGAAGCGGGGCGTGACAGGTTTTTTTTGGTGGCCCATGCAGGTCCCGTTTTTCTGTAACTGTGACTTAATCAGATTAACAATAAGAATTATAGAAAGTCCAATAAACAAAATTCAACACCGTGCCTTAGGCAAAGAGTCTGATTTGTTTCGTTTTCCTGTGTCAATAGATGGCTGGGAGACGGAATACCCGTGGTAGTGGTGGTGTGCCCCCTCGTGACCAGGAGCCGGATCGGGAGCCCACCAATGGGGAGATCATGCGACTGATGCACCAGATGATGCAGGTGCAGCAGGGCATGCTCCAGAATGCCCAGAATGTTCCGCCTGCTCGAGTAGCGCAGCCTGTCCAGAATGTCCCTTGCTTCGAGCCAGGGGCGAAGCAGTTTCGGGAGCTGGGCCCCGCTTACTTTGATGGGACCGAGGGACCCCTGGCTGCAGATGAGTGGACCAGGAACATGGAAGATAATCTGAAGATGTCAAAGGTCGACCCGACTGGATGGTTTGATCTGGCAAAGCGGCAGCTGAAGGACAACGCGCGGAACTGGTGGGCTGCCGAGGAGGAGTTACTGGAGGAGCCGATTTCTTGGACTACCTTCAAGTCCAGGTTTGATGAGGAATATTTTCCTAAGGCCGCCAGGAGGGAGATGGCTCAGCGCTTCATTGACTTGAAGCAGGGGAATTTGACGGTGGATCAGTACCACCAGGAATTTACGAGGCTGAGTCGTTTTGCACCGAAGATGGTGCAGGATGCTGAGGAGAGAGCCCAGAGGTTTCTGCAGGGGCTTTCGTTGGATCTGCAGAGCTATGTCACTTCTTCTGATGCGGAGACTTACCAGAAGGTTCTGATTGCGGCGAAGAGACAGGAGAGGATTGTGAATCAGAAGAGGGGACAGATTTCTGGCACTGGGAGGAGGCCTATGGAGCAGGCCAGAGCAGTGGTGAGACCGGGGCACGGGCCCAACCAGCCTGTGCAGTTCAAGAGGCCAGGAGGACCTTCTACTTTGAAGACTTGCAACTTCTGTGGCAAGACGGGGCATATCAAGGATCAGTGCCGGAAGATGCTGGGGCAGTGTTTAGTTTGTGGTGATCCTGCGCACACCATGAAGGATTGCCCGAGGTCGAAGCAGCCGTGGAAGGCACCTGTTGCAGCTCAGCCGTTGCAGCAGAGGACACCCGTTCCTGCTGGTCGTGGGGCGCCTCTCGTTCCGCAGAGGCAGGCATTTCAGCAGGCTGTCCGGCCGAGACGACAGGCGTTTTTGATGACTGCTGCTGAGACCGAGACGCTGGATGAGGTTATCGCAGGTAACTTTCTAACTAGCTGTTCCTTTCTTAGTTAGTTGGCTGTTAGATATGATTAGTTGTTTGCATATGATTATCTGCTAGAATAGAATTTGATTGTTAGACTGTCTGTTAGGTGTGATCTTGGTTTGCGCTTTTCCTGCACGAGTTCTCTTTGACTCTGGTGCATCCATGTGCATCATTTCTCGGAGCTTCGTGGATAGGCATTCCTTGTCGACTTCCTCTCTTCCCCAGAGGAACATCGTCACAGGGAATGGTGTGATTTCGGTGCAACGTGGGTGCAATTCTTGCCCGTTGGTGATCTGTGGACACGAGCTGTATGCTGACTTTATTGTCCACGACATCATCAACTACGATGTTGTGCTTGGAATGGATTGGCTTGCGAGCTTCTATGCTACGATCGACTGTAGGAGGAAGAAGGTGGTGTTCGAGATTCCTGGACATCCAGTGTTTGAGTTCAGTCGTGGTAGTAGTTCGCTAGGTCCAGTCAGGTTTCGGGCCAAGCCGGTGGAAGCTGAGGCTATGCTGATGGAGCAGGGTAGGCCTGCTGTAGTGCGTGAATTTGATGACGTCTTCCCCGAGGAGATGTCTGGTCTACCGCCCGATCGAGCTCTAGAGTTTTCGATTGACCTGATTCCGGGAGCGCAGCCCATTTCGAAGGCACCTTATCGTATGGCTCCAGCGGAATTGGAAGAGTTACGGAAGCAACTGGACGAGCTTTTGCAGAAGGGTTACATAAATCCCAGTGTGTCTCCGTGGGGAGCACCGGTCCTGCTGGTGAAGAAGAAGGACGGTTCGCGTCGCATGTGCGTGGATTATCGAGGGTTGAATGCGGTGACTGTAAAGAATAAGTACCCATTGCCGCGGATTGATGATATTTTTGATCAGCTCGGAGGATCGAGGGTATTCTCCAAATTGGACCTGAGGAGTGGATATCACCAGCTGAAGGTGAGGAAGGAGGACATTCCGAAGACGGCGTTCAGGACGAAGTATGGTCACTACGAGTTTATGGTTATGCCTTTTGGTGTGACCAACGCGCCCGCAGTATTTATGAACCTGATGAATTTGATCTTCTACGACTATTTAGATAAGTTTGTGGTTATCTTCATTGACGACATTCTGATCTATTCTAAGTCAGAGGAGGAACATGCGTCGCACTTGAGGACGGTATTGGAAATTCTGAGGAGGCATCGGTTGTATGCCAAGTATTCGAAGTGCGAGTTCTGGCTGGATAGAGTGGCTTTTCTGGGGCATGTGGTGACTGGTGATGGGATTTCAGTGGATCCCGAGAAGATTAAGGCCATCAGAGAGTGGCCGGTTCCACAGTCAGCGACTGAGATCAGGAGTTTTCTTGGGCTAGCAGGATATTATCGGTGTTTCATTAAGGATTTCTCCTGGATTGCAGAACCAATGACTAAACTGACGAGGAAGGATATACCGTATGTTTGGTCCGATGCTTGTGAGGAGGCTTTTTCTGTTCTGAAAGAGAGATTGACGACTGCATCGGTTCTAGCAGTGCCTGATCGTAGTGGAGGATTCGAGATCTTTTGTGATGCTTCTGGCAAGGGTCTCGGTTGTGTGTTGCACCAGCATGGGCATGTGGTTGCGTATGCTTCTCGTCAGCTCAAGACTCATGAGAAGAATTACCCGACGCACAACCTGGAGTTAGCAGCAGTCGTGTTTGCACTCAAGATTTGGAGGCACTTCCTGCTGAGTGAGAAGGTGAAGATCTTCACCGATCACAAAAGCTTGAAGTATATTTTCACACAGAAGGAGCTCAACATGCGACAGCGTCGATGGTTGGAGCTCATGGCAGACTATGAGATCGAGTTGCAGTATCACCCGGGTAAAGTGAATGTGGTTCCTGATGCGTTGAGTAGGCTTCCGGCGGTGATGTTGCTGACTTCGCAGTGGAGATTGCAGCAGGATTTTTGCGAGTCTGGAGTTGAGGTGGTTCTGCCGGGAGAGACTTCTTCGTTGATGTGTATGCAGATACAGTCGACGATCGTGGATCGGATCAAGGCTGGGCAGAGTGGTGACCCGAAGTTGGTAAAGATTCGAGAGATGGTGGAAGCGGGTTTGCGGACTGATTTCGTGATTCACGAGGATGGCTCGCTGAGGTATGGAGCCAGAGTTTGTGTGCCAGCTGGAGATATCAGAGAGGAGTTGCTTGTTGAGGCACATAGCTCGCCGTATTCTGTGCATCCTGGTGGCACCAAGATGTATCAGGATCTTCGTCTGAACTATTGGTGGCATGGCATGAAGCGAAGTGTGGCACGGAGTGTTGCCAAGTGTTTGGTCTGTCAGCAGGTTAAGGCGGAGCATCAGTGTACGGCAGGGTTGCTACAACCGCTTCCGATTCCGGAGTGGAAGTGGCAACACATCACTATGGACTTCGTGACTGGATTACCTCGGAGTCCGAAGCAGAATGACGCGATTTGGGTGATCGTAGACCGATTGACCAAATCCACGCACTTTATTCCGTTCTGAGTAGGACAGTCTACTGAGACACTGGCGAGGAGATATATGGAGGTAAATCCTTTTACTTTCCATTTATATTCCCTCTTCCTAGAATAGTTAGTGATGTAACGTGTTCGTGCAGGAGGTCGTTCGACTGCATGGAGTCCCTGTGAGTATCGTGTCGGACAGAGACACGAGATTCACATCTCAGTTCTGGCAGAGTCTGCAGAAGAGCTTGGGTACGAGTCTGAGTTTCAGCACGGCGTACCATCCGCAGACAGATGGCCAGTCCGAGAGGACGATTCAGATCTTGGAGGACATGCTGAGGGCGTGCATGTTAGACTTCAAGGGATCTTGGGAGGATCATCTCCATCATGTGGAGTTTGCCTACAATAACAGCTACCAGGCGAGTATTGGCATGGCGCCGTTCGTCGCGCTATACGGGAAGAAATGTCGATCACCACTTAGCTGGGATGACATTGGAGATCGGGAGCTGTTAGGACCAGAGATGATCGTGAAGGCTGTAGATGTCGTGAGGAACATCCGGGAGAAGCTGAGGATTGCGCAGGACCGTTTCAAGCATTGGGCAGATGCTAAACGGAGGCCTTTGGAGTTTCAGACTGGAGATCACGTTTTCCTGAAGATCTCTCCGAACCGCGGAGTTATCCGATTTGGGAAGAGAGGCAAGCTGAGTCCGAGGTACATTGGGCCGTTTGACGTCCTGGAGAGAGTTGGAGAGGTGGCTTATCGCTTGGCGTTGCCACCGTCACTGGAGGGAGTTCACGACGTATTTCACGTATCTCAGTTACGTCGATACGTCAGTGATCCGTCCCATGCTGTGGATTTCTCGGAGATCACGGTCCGACCGGATCTGACCTATGATCAGCAACCAGTTGAGATACTTGACCGACGACAGAAACAGTTGAGGAATAAGACCGTCGACCTGGTTAGAGTGCAGTGGCGTCATGGTTCACCTGGGGAGTCTACCTGGGAGCGCGAGGATGATATGAGAGAACGCTACCCGCATTTATTTCCTGAGTCGTAGTTGATGTAGATTCCGAGGACGGAATCTTTTCTTAAGGTGGGTAGGATGTAACGGTCACTGTCCGATCGTACAAATTTTAGCGCGTAGTCGTGTTTCGTGTATGTGTATTTGATTTTTTATTACTGCTATCCGTAGTTCGGACGCGTGACCGGACCCCGTATTTGCGATACTCTCGAAGGCGCGACGCCCCGGTATTTTCCTTTTTATGTTTGGATACCTAGGGGCGAAGTTGCAAATACCTTATTAATGTAATTATTACTTTTTACAAAATCTTTAATCTAAACTTATATTTAAATAAAATCCATCCGAACTTAGCCCTCTTAACAAATTTGTTTAAAATTAAACTGGGTACATCCACTAACCTAACTAATTATATAACCTAAATAACCCATTGATTATTAATTACTAATTTCTAAACTAACTTACTGAGAGTAAGGCAAATGCTGTGGGCATTAAAAAAAATCGAAACGTTTTAATATTTTAAATCAGATCCTAACTAAAACACCCCCACTCTCTCTAACCACCCCCACTTGATCTCCGTTTCTCTCTCCCACGTGATAACCCCTCACCCTATTATTTCTCCTTTTAAAACAACCCTAGGCTAACCTATTGCACAACTGCACCTCTGTCATTAAAAAAAATTATAAACCCTAGGCCTTTTTCTCTCCCTACTCTCAAGCAGCCGCCGCCCCTGCCATTTCTCTTCTCCACGCCCAGTTCCCCTCCCACTCGCGACCCATCGCCCTACATCTCCCCGTCAGCCCCCTCGTCCAGATTTCCGACCGAACCCGCAGCCATCTCCTTTCTACACGCGCCCAGCACCCCTTCCAGCGCCCAGCATAAGCCCGAAGCCCACGCGTGTGTCTCCTCTCCGACCGCCCGTTCGTCACCCTCTCCAGCAACTCCGGGTGCCCCCACAGCTCGCCGACCGCCCGCAACCAGTCACCGATCAACCCCTGCCTCCTCCACCACGTCGACGTCGCCTGAACCCCTTCCGACCTCCGGCCTCCCTCAGCTTGCAAACCTGCTCGCCAGGCCCCGCCGTCCGCCTTCGACCTGCAAGCTCACGTAAGTTAGGTTGCAATGGTTAACATTTAGATATTACGTTAGTTAATTTGTAATATATATATTATACTTTGAACTGTGAACCATGTGCTCATACTTATAATATAGATATGGGATGTCAGTAAGTAATTTGTTAGGACTCATACATACTTATATATGTTACCTGTAAATATGTGATAGTACTTTCCTCAATTTTTTTTGTAGTAACAAAATGATAGCTGGAAACCCAAGTGATAATTAAAAGAAAGTTTAGTTGGTTATGGATTTGATGTTAATGATGAAAACCGAAGACTGAAATTGATCACAACAGATCCCGTTTAGTTGGTTATGTGTTTGATGTTAATGATGTCCCTAATATCAGAAATCTAGACAACATAACGGAGCAAAATCCCAATCGGCTAAATCAATGGAGCAGCGAAGGGATAACATTCATCACCATAGTCATGTAGAATTACACAAAACAGAGTTATGATAAAATTTACAGAATAGCGCTTTCGTTGTTAGCAGATTATGCAAGGACAAGTGTTTCGTATAAGAGCTTTTATTATTAGTTTATTAAGGCATCAGAACTAGTATCTGTGTAAGATGGACCACATGTAAACAACTCTATATCAGTAAATTTAGGATGGTTAGTTGGTTATAAAACATGTAGTTACCTTAATATAATTTGTTAGTAAACTGTGTGCTAGGTGAGTAAACGGTTGCTAATAATAGAACATGAACAGTACCATATGTTAGTAGAGTGCTCTAGAATGCTAGCGCATAAGCAATAACGTTAGTTAAAAATATGATTTGAACACCCCTAGGGTAGAGAACTTAATAAAGAGATCGAATTACTGTTTAATTATTTTTGTATGAATCTGATTCAAACATGTGTTTAATCGAGCAGAGGACCAGTCGTTCCATAGCATAACGCCCGACGAGACGAACCCAAGACAACCGACATCACCGGAAACAGGCAAGTGAAACTTGCCAACCTTACTTTAGGCCATGTTCTTAGGC
Organism: Scilla litardierei; assembly: GCA_030789695.1. Taxonomy (NCBI): domain Eukaryota; kingdom Viridiplantae; phylum Streptophyta; class Magnoliopsida; order Asparagales; family Asparagaceae; genus Scilla; species Scilla litardierei. The sequence goes on from CM061142.1 coordinate 580,237,115, forward strand.
CAATAATTGTTTTAGCGCGAAAGAGACTAGACCGTGAAATGATAGCGGACTAGGCGCAAATTTCAGTTCTAGCTTGACAACGAAGCTAGAACCGCCTTTTGTCATATCATGTCATGCATTGCCTGCCACGTTTAATTTCTTTAACGGTACGCAATTTAATTGAATATCTGCCATGCATTTGCATCCTTACATGCCATTTGATTCGTTTGTTGCTTCGTAGCACACGCTACAAAATACATGTACAATCCGTGTTCCCGGCTAGGCACCTGCTATGCGGGCATAACCCTACGCCATACTTGTTAAAAACACTTCCTGGCTCGTGATCCAGAAGCGAGCATTCCGTGTTTGGGGGTAATGCCCTGGCTCGACACACGTGGAGGGGTAGGGATAAACGGTCACTTGAGTGTAAGAGTTGGCCCGTACAGCCACTCTAGCCAAAGGACGAAATCTCTGTGCACGACGTGATTACAATTCCAGTACTTGTCTTTTACTTGTTTACTTGCCATGCCATGTCATTTGTCATTTTATATCCATGTCATACTTTACTTTAGAACTGTTAGGTTGCTTTACTTTTATAGTTTCCTTGCACAAGTCTTTTTTTTAGATTTGCTGACATGTGCCCCTTCTCTTTGGGTGACGCATGTTAGTTGCTGAGCCAGAGATAGTTGCGGAGGGTGACGAGTTCGTGGAGTTCGTGCCTGAGCCCGTTGGTGACGTAGAGTACGAAGATACAGGTGATCAATCTTAGAGATCTTCCGTATTTTTCTTTGTTAGCTGTGGTTGTCGGTGAGTAGCACCGTTTTGTTAGTTTCCTTTGGCCATGCTGGGCCTTGTACCTTTGGACTCTTTTGTTGCCGGTGGCATCTCTGGTTGTGGACTTTTGTTGGACTATAAGTTTAATGAATGCTATATTATTCACCTCTTTTTGTTATTATTATTATTGTTGTTCTGAGTCACAATACAGGGACCTGCTACTTCGTTTTTTTTTACGCTTAACGGACTTGCGGCCTTGCAGCTTCAAGTCCGTGCGGACCTTCTCACGCTTCGCCTCCATGTTTTTGGGAAGCGGGGCGTGACACTGTTTGGCTTAGGAAGTTCTTAGACATGCTAATTAATGCAAGTGACTCAGGTGTTGTACCAATACACAGTGACAGTCAAGCATCTATAGCCTATGTCAAAGATCCAAAATTCCATTGTAAGACCAAACACATTGATATCCGCTACAAATTTGCAAAAGACTATGATAAGACCAAGAAGGTAGACATTAGGTACATATCTACGCATGAGATGATAGCGGATCCGCTTACGAAGGCGATCCCCAGAGATGTGTTTTACAAACACTTATCATCTCAAGGATTGCGTAAGAGCTGAGTTGTACCAATGTAAATTCCCATGTCTATGAAAGATCAAATTTAGTAAAAGAATAAGTTCTTTTCAACATTGCATATGAGTTTATTGAAAATGTTTGTGTACATTTCTTTTTCTCAGCTGTTTTTTTGTATGTCGGACAGATTGAGGTTGGCTCTCTCACATGAGCAACCGCCTTTATTTTATCAGATGGATAAAATAAAGATGAGACCTGTTTAAAGTCAAAATTGTCAGACGGATGATTTAGATTCATGACTTAAACAAAATGGTCATATGAAAGATCTGCATCATATGGATGCTTACAAAAGATCTAAAGAAGATTTTTTAATCTTATCTGTCTTATGCGGGATGTGGGTCCAGGAGATTACTGAGTAGTAAAAGGGACTCAAAATCAGACATTGTGGTGTCTGATCATCATCCTTACAACATCATTAAGACATACACTCCGTGGGAAAGGAGTGATGTTGTAATACGTATTCATACTACGTATGCATTTGACCATTGGGTTAGAATAGTAATTGTGTTTACTATTATGTGAGACCCAAAGACCACATGGGTCTTAACTTCTTACCCTTATAGACTCTTATTGGTTCCTTTATATTTGACTGGGTGATCGCTATCTTAGCATGTTGTTTATGGACTATGGTAATTCGGTCCGGCGGGGCATGTTAGAAAAGCGAGTCAAGTCAAAATCGAAAGGATCGCAAGAAGAGGAAGATTAATTTCATATTCACATTTGGACTTTAGAGATTCAAAGCTGGCCAGCCAAGTGTAATACAGATGGGATTCAATTGTTGAATATAAAGTATAAGAAATGTGAAGAAATAATCTAGGGTAAAACATGCGTCAATCTACTCAACTTTGCACCTCAAAGAGTGTTGTGTATCTCTAACAAGTGCATAACAACAGACTCTATGCGCATGACGGTCACACGGTCTATTTCTCAGTATGATAGATTGAAGAACTAAAGGAAAAGATGTTTCCTTACAATCCCCTCAAGTGTGAGTGGGAGATGTTGGATATGGACAACATGTATACACCCATGAGGGGATGTATGAGGGTATACGGACCTCAGATGTCGCGTGCATGAAAGCATGTGCGAAGGGAAACTTTTCATGTGTGAAAAGGACCACTCAATAAGTGGAAAAAGTCACTTTATAAGTGCAAAAAGGCACTTGATAAGTGCATAATGAAGAGGATAAGAAAATGTGCTAATATAGGCTAATAAGCTTATATATGGTTATTTCCTACAATGACTACCCCTTAGGCCTATAAATAGGACCCAAGGGTAAGGCTTTTAAGGCTAATCATTCATGCCATAAGTTTTACATAAGGAAAACTTTTTCTTCTTCTCCCTTCCATTTTGTTCTTCTTCTTAATAGAGATTTAGACGGTGAAAACTCTGCTTCGATCCTCTGTGACGAAGTATCGACCGTTGTGGCAAATCCGAGGGCAAAGTTCAGAGACTACGGCGCTCCGTACGCTAACGTAAGTTCTCTTTCGATCCTCCATCCTTGTGCGATGGAGTCCTACATGCATGTCATTTTTCTTAGAGTAAGCACTTCAATTTCAATGAAAAGTGTAACAAAGACTTCTACACCATCGTGTAAGTGTGATGATTAAATAATTGAAGCACAAAGGGAGCAAACTTTCATAAAACTTAACCAAAACCAATCCACATTTTCCAGTAAACATCATATCATTAGGATTGATTTTCCTCAACCTCATTAAAAATGAGTTCAAGATACCACCCCCTAAAGCATATCCTATAAGGACTCTTAGATGTGGGGTGGCATTGCTTGACGAGTAAAATACATCAACGCTAAAGATTACTCATATAGCATATGTTTGATACTCGTGGTTAGTATACTTGCCATGAATTGTATCCATTTTACATACGAAGTAATTATTCATTTTTTTCATTTTTCTTGTCTAATATATAATTCTTTTGTGCTCAATTTTTATCCATGGCAAATACACATCATATCCATTAGATTTATCAATTATTTTAAACCTACATTCACTTTACAATATTTCATAAAAGATTCTCCAATTGTGCAACAATATTCAATATTCGTGGAAGTGAAGGTGTAGGTGTAGAAATCAAGTTATTCAGTTCATTAAACATGTCATGGCTACTCAGGAATTCTAACATGCGCATATAGCCATAACAATAATACAATGATTTCGATATGAATGACATTCAATAATACTACTTGAATGATTCAAAGAGAAAAGATTTTCATTAAGCACATTTTTTATCTTATTCATTTTTTATTTTTATAAATAATGACTCAAGCAAACTAGAATCAAGCAAACTAGCACACGAATAAAAATAGTTCAAGCATGCAAAATCTATGAAGGTATGCATTAACTTCAGAGAAAAAGATATACCGTCGCGTCGTCGTTTAGCTAAGGAGCTATATAATGAAAACGTTCAATCCAAAACTCCTCGCCAAATCTCCATCGCACCTACACGGTAGATGCTATGTATGACCTTAGAATACAACAAGGTCCACTCATGTTAGCCAATAAAGTTTTAGGAACCCACACTTGTTTAAAATTTATTTTTGTGTTCCTAACTTTGCAATTATAAGATGTATGACCAATACTATCACAAGTAAAGCACTTTGCACACATATTTTTGACAATAGTAAGCACATTGTGAATTTTCTTAAATTTTGGCTTTTCAACATTTTTCCAACCAAATCCAAGTCCTCGTCTATTATTGCCATATAATTAATTTCAAAGAATGATTTCCAAAGATTGTTTTCCTATGGAAAATTTCTTAATGGACAAGTCAAGACTAGAGACTTTGGATTTCAATAATGCATTCTAATTCACAAGCAAAGTACATTTACTAATAGAAGCTTTCTTGTTTTCCTCTTCCTTCTTTTCAAACTCAATCATTTTTCTTTTAAGATCATTATTCAACAGGCAGAATTTATCATTAAGCTCTCTAATCACATAGTCTTTTTCAATTTCGAGCTTAATTAAATCTTGCTTAAGCATGCTAATATAATTCAATAAGGAAGGGCAAGAAATACAAGCAACTTTTTCAGATGAGCTAGATTTTTTCCTTTTTAACATGGTAATGGTTGATTTGCATGCAACAAGTTCTTCTTTTAAATTTTTAGATTCTTCAATCATGTCGCAATTTTCTTTTTGCAATTCAAAACAAGAATTTGTATAGCATTCAACTGTATTATCTAGCTCATCAATTTCTTCTTGCATTTTCTTAAAGAGCTCTGCTTTAGTATAAGACTAGTCATAACCTGTGCCCGCGGGCACGGTTCATTTAAGATTTTGCCCCGTAATATCTTTGTTCCCCAAGAATTTATTTCCACAGCCAAAATTGTACGGAACAACAAATTAGTGCAAAAATATTTAGCGGCACGGACGCCTTCAGCCTGGGCACCTTCGGCGTGGAACAACAAATTCGGCGCAGGTGCATTTGACACGGAATAACAAATTTGGCATGTGCACCTTTGGCTTGGAACAACAAATTCAGGCCCACGCCGGCGCAGGCGTTGAACGGAACAACAAATTAGCGTAAAGGATGTAATATAGATTTGTATGTTTGTGTGTCTCTCACATACATAACCTCGGGCTCCATGATTTAAGTCTCAAACCATTAAAAATCCCATGCAGTAAACTATGATTTTTTAACAGAACAAATACCTCAACAATCAACTTATTTCATGATTATGTCCACATGGCAGCACCTGGGCTCACCGTCGACACACATATTATTATTATTATTTTATAAGAAACATCGCAGACATCCTGTTCTCGAATCTAGTAGCTACCCATTAAAATCCTATGGGTATCCATTCCTGCTGTGGGCCCCACAACACTGGAACTTGTGCTGACCCATTATTGCGTGACCCTTTTAAATCTACAGCAGGGGTTTAATTTAGGTTTCAACCTAGGATTCAATCATTACCCTAAATTTTTCCTCCAAATTTTTTTTACTATTTTCAATCTCAGCCCTTGATTTCCCAAGATTAAATCCTAACCGTCTTTTTATCAACCTGTTTGTCCTGCTCAGCTTGTCCTAGTCAGCCATAGGATTCAAAAACAGTTGTCAAATGTAATATAGATATGCATAACTCATGCCCTCTGACACGGTTCATTTAACATCTTTGTTTCAACAAAAATTATTTCACCCTCCAACTTCACAATTTAAAAGAACAAAAATTTACCGAGCGCCTTCGGCTTTCTCTTCATCATTTTAGTGACTGCAACATTTTAGACTCCAATGGTTCTCTTCATCTTTCTCTCCACCTTTATCGGTTCTACCTCAAAATTATAATATGATAAATTTCTCTCTAATTGTTGCCACACTGGCACCATTACAACACCATTACACCGTACATATTACTAAAATCAATATTACTAAAATTTGAATGTAATTCATTACTTACTTTCTAGCACAATCTACTAAGCAAGGCCAATTTTTTGATAACTGTATTTGAATAGCCAAAATAGAAAGGTAATCCAATGTAACGTAGAAGAAAAAAAATTCTCTGCTTTATATAGAAAAAAATCAAGATCAGATATGTGTTTAGTACTTACAACAACACTCCACAAACATAGAAAAATCAAGATCAGATATGAGTCAAGAAAACTTCCTCTGCTGGCCTGAAGGACCATTAACATTGCCTGAATTATAATAATATGTGTTACAGCATTACTCAATACAAATGATGTTGTCAAAAGTAATAAGAAGTTATACTACCTGAAAAGATGATCTCTAAAATGGAAAAGAAATGTGTACCATGCCAAAGAAACTCCCCATAAGTTGCACCTTCCTGTCAAACTAATCCATTAAAATCATGGCAACAACTGACCGTGCATGACACAAAAAAGAAACATTGTTACTCCCAAACTTCAAATGATTAGACATATCACAAAACACATTAATTTCCACATGATAAATTTGCAAATCCTACACATAAGTTGGCAAGTAAAATCCAAGCAATAAACTCATTCCCAAGGCCGAATCAACTGTATGAAAATGTCCACAATACCTAATCATTAGGGGCAAAAAATAATACAACGGTGTTCACTACTAATTAAACAATACATGAATTTTTTTTAAAAAAATATTTCCTGTCACAATCTAACAAATGCACATAAAGCTGGAATAAAAATAAATTAGATCGAGCCCGTAGCTGTTCCAATAATTAATCTTAAACAAATGCACATACAGTGAGTGCTCTTTATCTTTCACTGCATGTCTAATTGCATTGGACCACAAACCCTTGAATAAATGAACGTAAATCTAATAATCTTAGCACAATACATACATGCCACATGCGTACAGCCTCCAACGCCACGCGTGAGGGCCGCTGCCGCACCATGGGCATCTGCGTTCAGCCACATGGCACCGTCGGCGGCCCACCCTCCCCTCCTCCAAGTCATCAACCACCTCAAACCTCTGCCGCTGGTAATTACCTAGCGTACTCGCAGCCCACCATCGCCCATCTCATCCTTGCCGTCCATCACCATCAAGCAGCCCACCCGCCTCCCCCCGCTCTCGATCCCCATGAAGTAATTTCCCCTCGGCAGCTCAACGCTCGCATTCCCCATGAAATGCAGGCCCATCATCGACATGGCCCTCGAGTCATTCTGGCCGGAATAGTGATAGCACGGTCTCAGGCCCGTCTCCGCATCCGCCTCCTCGGCCCGCCTGAACCCGGCACGGTCCATACGATGGCCGAACTCACTAGCGATTTTTGAGTACAGCTCCGATGGCAGCATGGTAAAGGTCGTGTCGGAATCGACCACCATCCCGCCGTTGCCGTCGCGATCGACCCTCATGCCCAAGCCGAAGGAGAAGGTCTCTCTTCTTCACCTTGCGAGAAGAATTACAGCTCTATTTTGGGGAAATGATTTTGGGGAAGAGTCACTTACGAGAATAATTGTTGCTCTATTTAGGGGAGATGATTTTGGGGAGAGCAAGAGTCTGTTTCTCTTCCCCAAAAAGACTGTTGCTATACTCGAGTTAAATGTTGAGTTAAATTGATGATGATTACCCAAAGTGCATGGCAGGTGCCGTTTGAAACTTTTTTTGAATGAAGACCCAGAGTTGCACCATCCTAGGGTGTTAATTTAAGGGTTTCACTTTACCCAAAGTGCATGGCATGGCAGTGTCCAAGTGCGACGCTTGAACTTATCATATGCTGTTGTATGCATAAATCTGTTTGATGAATTAATTTATCCTATGCTGTTTGAACTTATCCCTTGGATAGGATATTAATGAATCTACATGGCATGGCATGGTTTCAATTTAATTTGTATTCATGCCTCAAACCATTCAAGTTTGCCCCCCCAAGAGATACATGCGTATATTTATTGCTGCCAATTAAGGGTTTCAATTTAAGGGTATTAATTTGTGAAGGGTTTCAATTTAATGGTATTAATTTGGGTTTAAGGGCTGATAGTGCCATTTTTAAAAAGTGTTTGTTTGGGTTTAATGGCTAATGATGCCAATTTCAAAATAGAAAATCTTTTGTGTTCTCCAAACAAATTTTCCCCCAACCCAAAAATTTCCCCCCAAAACTTGATGTGACATTGCCACATAGGATAAGTTCAAAAACAGATCTCAAATGTAATATAGATGTTACCTCATCATTCTATGCCATTAAGCAGACGAAGGAGTGGGCTACAATCTCCTCATCCTCATCTTCAGCTTCGATGTTCATGTCCCACATCAGCACTTTGGCTTTTCCTTTCTCTTTTGCAACCTGAGCCGTCTCTTGTGGGCAATTCCTCGCATAATGTCCCTTCCTCATGCATTTAAAACATTCAACTTTATCATTAGTAGTATTCTATTCAGAAGTATTTCTAGCAGGATTATATTTACTGAAGCGATTAAACCTTTGCGACATCTCAGCTCTTCCTTGCTTTGTCTTGATGTATCTGCTGAATCCCCTTACCATAAGAGCATGCTCCTCCTCATCGTTGTCATCCTTGCTAGATTGAAGAGCTAGTGGTTTTAGAGCTTTTTTCTTCACCTCAGGTTTCTCCATCTCCTCTATATTCAGCAACTCAAGCTCGTGGGACATTAGGTTGCCTATCAAGTCTTCCACCCTCATCTGTGATAGATCTTTCGCTTCTTGGATGGCAGTGACTTTAGGCATGAATGAGCTTGGTAGCGCCCTTAATATTTTTCTCACCTGTTCAAGGCTAGAATATGGCTTACCAAGCGAGCTAGACTTGTAGACGATGTTCGTGAACCTCGCAAACATTTCTGAAATGGATTCTGATGGAGGCATGTGGAAGCTCTCGTACTCTGTGCTTAGAAGTACAAGTCTAGACTCTTTCACCTGTGACATTCCCTCGTGCGTCACCTCCAATGTATGCCATATTTCTTGCGTAGTTAGACAATGTGAGATGAGATTAAATTCAGATTTATCTAATGAACAAATAAGCACATTCGTTGCTTTAGCATTAAGAGCATAAAGTCTCCAATCGTTGTCAACCCATTTATCATCAGGTTTAAGCATATCAACATCTCCAACTTTAATGACAGGTGGCTTATAGTCTTTTTCAACAATTTGCCAAGCTTTATAATCAACAGATATAAGGTAGATCCTTCTTCTATTTTTCTAATATGCATAATCTACACCATTAAATCTAGGGGACGTGATATGGACTGACCCTCAGCAAAAGCACTATCAATGAGGTTCATGGTCAATCCTAGGCTAGATCCAAATAAATTGGCTCTGATACCACTTGTTGGATCTGGATCTAAGCCTAAAGGGGGGTGAATATGCTTATAAAAATTCTCGTGCAACCCACAAGAAATCACACGCATTTTATAATCACAGGTAGTGCAAAAAGTATGCAATCAGAGAGTACGCATAGGTATACCCTGCTTCGGTCGTCCCACGACCTACTCCAGCCTCCAAGCAGATACTAGCATTAATATGTTTCTTTTGTATAACTACAATGGGTCATGAGCTCCATGCCCCCCACTTAGAACGTACCACACTCCCTGAGTGCAGAACACTATCAACCTAGTAAATGCTCTATCTTGACGAGTCCCACTTGTCAAGACCCTCTTGTCTAGTCCCAGACTAAACAATTCTCCAAAAGAACGCAAAAGCCGTAAAGTTTCCCTACAGAGATCGTTACTACTACACACAAATAATAGTAAAAGAGTTTAGAAAAATCTCAGTGTGTAGGCGTAGTCGTCTCGGTAAATCGGCACGGGCCAGCTCTCGTCTGGCAAGATGTAGTCGTCTCGTCTCGTCTCCTCAGCAACTCAAGTTACGGCACTTGGCTTTCTCTGAGAGTTGCAGCAATGGATCTGAAGAAGGTGCAAACTTGCAGCAATGAGAGTAGATCGGGTTAAACTTTGTGGCTTCACATGGGGATGGTCACAAATTGCATCTCCCTGGGTTCTAAGCTTGCAGAACTGAAGCTTGATGATTTATTGAATGTTGTTGCTCCTCCAATCAATTGTTTGCTACATGCATCTTGGTGGCTTCTTGGTTGTAGGTCATAGGGAAGATGTAGGGGTCAATCTTTAAGGCTAGCATATGTGGGGTAATGTTGCGACAGTAAGGAAAGCTCCAATCTTCTAAGTGCACGTGAATATTTACGGAGGCAAGGAAACCTTAGTCAAAAATTTTGGCATTTTGTTTTCCAGCCCCCTGACAACAATATGAAACACAGAGAGTTGATTATCGTTTAAAAACAAACACAAATTGACTTTTATTTAATTGGTGCGTGAGTGCTTCAATGGTGCAAGAGTTATATGTAAAAGAGAGCACTTTTCTTTTTGATTTCTCAATGAAATTCGTGTCCTTTGCGTCCCTCGGAAGGCTCCAAGTATTAGCCGCAATTTTTGACTCAACTCCTTGCGTCCCTTTGCTTGTAACTGTGTACTGCTCGTCTTTAATCAATTTCTCTCTCAATCAACTAGTGGCCGGCCTCTACACACACAAAAGCAACACAAAGCAAAAAAACATCCCCTTGATTAAAACCACTAACCTCATTTATGTTGTATGGTTGGCCTTCTAATGATTCCTTTTGATTTGTAGTTAAGCCTTGGCCTTTTGCGGGTGCGTTGTGGCTCTTTGATTTGTGGCCATATGAGATAGATGATGCTTGCATAAGGCTTGGTTGTATGATAGGGTTTTGCTCTTGCCGAATTCTCTTTTCTTTGGCCGCACCTTTTAGCTCTTCTATTGAGGGGGTTTTTATAGGATGTGCTAGGGTTTCTTGCGTCATGAGGAGAATTAACCTAGTGTAGGTCAGCATATGATGAGGCTATTGGAGAATCCCTTGAATCAAGGAATTGTGATTTGAATAGGATATGGAAGATATTTGAATGGGGATTGAATTTGTATTTGGATGGCAAAAATATTTTGGCTCAATCTCTAATTGATTTGAACAAATCCAAAGTGATTCTCTCCATCTCACCCTATATGGGACCAAGTCCAATTTGCTATAGGAATGACAATCTCTCTCTCTTCCAATTGCTATATGATTAGCAATTTCTCCACCAATTGACCAAGTCATCTATTTATGGATTACATGATCGCCATTCCTGAAAAACACTTAACACACACATTAGAACGTTTACACACGTTTGTTATCATCAAACGCGAAGTTAACGATCGTTGTATCCAACATACGTTGTATCCAACAATGTTTGCCCAAATATGGAAGCAAATCTAGATTAGATGTGTGCTTTTGAGCATAGAGGGCAAGAGAGAATTAGAGAGCACTTGAGAGAAGAAAGACGCTTGAAAATGAGACTTGAAATGTTTTCTTAAGAGACCAAGAGTTCTCACATGTTCAGCATATCTCCTATATATAGAAGCTCAAGGGAAGCCCAAAACCCCTAGCAAAAGACCCAAAAATCAATCTCCCAATGACTAGAATTGGGCTGAAAACGACTCGGACAGGCGCATGTAGAAGGGGGGGACAGTCGCTTGGTCAACTATAACCAATGGCTATAAACTGAAAAACACTGGCAGGACACAGGATGAACAGTCAACTGTAGAATGATGGCTAGTCAACTGTCCACCTGGGCAGGCGCCTGGCCAACCTACAATAGGCGGCTGTTTGAGGGACAGATTCTGTAGATTTTCAGTACAGCTGATCACTAAAACATCCTTATCTTCCACTACAAGTATCCAATTGGAGTGATTCAAGTTAGGTTGGAAAGATAACAAAATTTTCTTTCAAATGATCTTTGAATGGACACAAAATTGCAACTGCAGCAAAACTGACAGTACTTTCAATCCGACTGATCGGTGTAGGAAATATGATATCGGCTCACGGAAACAATCGTAACGTGAACTACCCATCCGATTGGAGTGATACAGGTTGGGTTGGAAATCTTAGTGAGTTAGATAACTAATGCAAGTGGTTTGGATGAAAAATTCCAATTACAGAAAAATTGGCATCAGTTTGAAGCCAGACTGGTCAGAAAAACAAAATACAACTTCAACCAGATTTGGGCTCTGTTTAGAAACAGTCGACTGCTGAAGGGCAACCATGCCTCTGGTGAGCACACCAGGCACCTAGTGATCCTTCATCAGGCCCCTGTTTTGAGTTAAAAGTTTAGATTCAAGTTTTGAAAGCTAAGAAGCATATGGGGTCAACTAGAGGCTATACTAAAGATGTGTATAGGTAGTGTGGGTGCCTCTAAGTAGATCTAATTCAAGGCTTAACATTCTAAGACTCGCAAAGAAGTAAATACTAAATATTACAATGAATATCCTTACTTCTTCATAGTCTTGAGTCTTTTAGTTGTATGTCATGAATGTCTCCAACGTCATCTAGTCTTTGATCCTCAAGATGTTCTTTGAAGATTTTGATTCATCCATTCATTTCTTCTCTTTGGATTAAATCTCCATTCATTTGTTAAAGCCATTGGATTGAGGTTTGATGTAGTTTTTGAGTTCTTCAAGCCAATGCTTCGCCTTTTTTGATCTACCAAGTTCTCCACTTGAATCAATACGTGTAGTCACTTTTGATCTTCTTGAATCTAATTGGTGACTCTTTAGCTAACTGTAATTACATGGGTTTATCACAATGATTTATGTTTGATCATCATCAAAACCAAGGTGGAGATTCCAATACTCAACAAATAACAAACACACCTGAAAGCAACAAATACGACAAATAAGACAAAAACTACAGCAGCACTCTAGTCTTCAATGGGGAGGACTTCAGTGTCCTCGTAGCTCTGATCAGCGGGGTCTACCTCTAGGATGGAATCCTCAAAAGTGGGGTCTTTATGTACTATGACCCTAAACCTAACATATATTTCACAATTATACATGAACTATATGTCAGCGAGATAGCTCGGCAAGATTTAAAATAATGTAAAGTTTTAAACTTGTGAAATAGGACAAAAAAGAAGAGATCGTTAGAACATATAAAGAAATACATGTGCATAATAAAAGGATCCGAGCAAGCTGAAAGTAACGACATAAGACTAATCAACAGTTAACACATGATTTACATTTCATAAAAGCAATGGTGGTTTGCAAGTTGAGTGCTTTCAGTTATTTGTATTAGTGAATAAGTTCATGTCTGAGTAAGTATAATGTTCTTGAATGCACCCTACCATCGGGGGTTTACCGTGACGCTTCTTACCATCCCTAACCTGGGCAATGATCAACAGGCTTACCTCCATTAGTGTGATATGGAGGTAGCTGTAAGGAGATCAAGCTACACTTAGAAACTCTACTATAATGAACCAACCCACCCCAAAAGTGTCTTGTCTAGTCATAGACTAGCTTTTGTTCTATATGTATTCGATGGTCTCACATATGCCCCAAGGGCTCAACATCACGTATTTTCATGAATGGACAATCAAAGATATAGTGGCACAAATAATGATATGAGCATGCAATAAGGCATTTTTTGAATATTTTAAAATGGCGTAAACATTTTAAACATGTGAATTTATATAAAAACATAAAAATTATAACACCAGAAATCACGTAATGATTTTATTATGAGAGCATTATTTTTCAGAGATTAACGTATAATTTTTCTGGATATTTAAACTGATAATAGCAATTTTCGGGAATTTAGAAGCAATTAATAGCATTTTCCAGAAATAAGAAAACAAAGTCACGAACTTGAAAATTTAACAACTCGAAATCTACAGATGGATTTTTATGTATTTGGTGTCAAAAAATTTCTTTCGACGAGTATTCTTAGGTCAAGTATGTTTCATAGCGACATTTACATGAAATTCGCTAAAAATAATTTATATACACATATACCGTTAAATACGAACAATTTCAAAAATTCATAGACAATAAAATACTTGTCTGATTGAGGTGATTTTGGTGTCCAGGTGATCGTACGAGATGCATGAATTTTTTGTATAATTAGATTTTTAATATTGAGCTAAAAAATTTATCTAATAAAATAAGTTTAAACAGTTCCTTTGTATAAACACTATGTATATCATAAAACTCACAGTTTCGTTGTTTTCTCTGCTTGCTAGGTCACAGCGACAGACGGTGGTTCTGCAACGACGGATAGTTGGCGTAGAAGGTGGCAGGGACCCGGTCGGAACTGTAGGCAGGGCGGCGATGCGTCGGTGATCAGTGGTTACAGGTTTTGAGGGGTGTTGTTGACGTGTGTGTATATTTTATATTTCACGCAGGTCTTCTTTGTGTTTTTCCTGTTATTTTCCGCCGTCCCGTATCCATTTTCTCGTATTTTCTAGTTTTCTTTCACTTCTCCTTGTTTTTGTGTGTTTGTAGGAGATTGCCCACGTAGGGGACACATAACGAAGATATCATAAGTCCCCGGAGCAACGGGAGGAGTCACGCGTGATCCAGGGGGTCAAACGACCAAGATTGACACTTTTCAGCCCCCACCCGATCGGTTGGACACAGCCAACCGATCGGGTGATGCACGCGTGCATGACCCGGACACAAGCTGAAGCAAAGTAAGGATCAACCGACCGGGTCGCCGACCGGTTCATCCCAACAGAGTTCTCGGTAAAATGGAGCTGAATTCCAACCGATCGGGTGACCTTCACCCGATCGGTTCATCTGTAGCTGATTCCTCCGAACTACGACCCGGAGAGCTCACCCGACAGCCCGCTGACCGTGCCAAGTCGACGTAAGTTTCTGTCTTTTGGGCGACGTTTCCAACCGATCTGTTGATTTATCAACCGATCGGTTCACCTGATGACCGCAAGATCCAAACGACGAGCCGCTTGCGCCAACCGACCGTGTCACGTGAGCGGGTGAAGCTTATGAAAACCGCAGCCGAAGAACGTTGCAGCTCACCCGATCGGTTGATCGGTTGATACTTCAACCAATCGGGTGAAGTCGTTTTCTATAAATAGCTGCCTAGGTTTTCCAGAAACGAGAGCTGTGTATTTTCTGTCTTTTTTCTCAATTGTGACGGCTGGAATTTTTTAAATATTTGTAATTGTTCTGATCTTTATAAAACTTTGATATTATCTTAATAGCATTATTACTACCGCATTTCAATTGCCTGATTATGATTTCAACGGTCGATTTTCATTTAGATTGTTTTTTAGCTAAAATGTGTGAGTAGTTCCCAAATCTGGGATTTTGGTGGAAACCCCTTCGTGGGTTCTCCCTAATGCGTCCATAGGACTAGGATATCGATAGGGAATAGGAATCTATTGGTTATGTGGGGTGTTTTATTGTCATCGGCGGGAAAAAGACCGCCTTTGACCGTTGGGCCAATGGGGAATAAACTTGGCGGTTGACTCCCTAGCCATAGCTCACGCCCTTAGCGTAGACATCGAATCCTTGCGCATGGGAGCGGCAGGATGAGATGTTGGGAGTTATCGTTGCGAGCTTAGTTCTCCCGGAGTCGGTCAGTGTTAATGGACATGGGAATGCCCACGGACCAAACCCGGGTAGTCCGGCGTATCATCCTGGGCACTGACCGGAATATCGGGCCCATGGGACGCTGGTATCACTCTTAGAGGCAACGTCTCACCACTAAATCCTAATTCCGATCGTTGTCCTATCTGTCGGTCGTAATAGTGGGAACACATGATAGGGTGGAAACCGAAGTCCCAGGTTTTCCTTTATATTGTTTAACCCCGTATTTACATTCCGTGACAACCCATCCATCGATTCGGGCTAGCTCACCCCTAGGGTGAATTGGTTCCTTTCTGACACAAGCACAACCACGCCTCCCTGTGTTCGACCCCCAAGCCACAATACAACACCATGCACTTGCGGTACAAATATTTTAAATCTGGTATCCCCATCATATTGCACACTTGCATGATCACAAACCGGGGGGACGTCAAGCTTTATGGCACCGTTGCCGGGGAGGCAACGTGCTTGTTAATTTTAGGACCTTGGAACCCTTGAGTCTAGTTCATATCCCTACCTCGCGATAGTTTTCGCATTCTACACTTTTCGATTTTAACTGGACATATTGTAAATATTAGTTGTATAGAATTAGTTGACTGAGTCGCTTCACCCCCCATTCATACAATCCGTGCTATTGACGTGCTCTCTATCTGTGCAGCTCTCTCTCTCTCTCTCTCTCTCTCTCTCTCTCTCTCTCTCTCTCTCTCTCTCTCTCTCTCTCTCTCTCTCTCTCTCTCTCTCTCTCTCTCCTTCCTTTTCTTACAGGTTTTCTGCTCAGGACAATGATGTTGTGTGCCGTTTCGGGCGACATCTGGGATCATTCACACCACGTCCGCTGTTTGGCACAGAGTTTGAAAGAATCCCTAACTGCTTCGAACATCCTATCCCTTCTGTCTTCTGCTGTGGAAAATCAGAGGAGGTATCATGATATGCAGCAGCATCTAGTCACGACAACTCCCCTTCCTGCTGATGAAGTGGCGTATATTGACGTGCACAGTTCCGAATACAGTGGGGAAGAATTGTTCACATATGGGGAGTTTTATCAAGAGGACTATCAGGCAGAATCAGTCGAGTACATTGAACAGGAATCGATCTATCCCTTGCAGGCTTCTATGGAGCATCCTGATCTTGGGACAGTGAGGAAGCTGAAGGTAGCGGTGAAGGACCGTCGAATGTTGAAACATTTTTTCGCGTCGAAGCCTTCTACCCCGATCATCACCATTTACCTGAGAAACACCCAAGGCCCTCCTAACCTACCTCCCCTTCATCTTGTGAAACCTCGGGTGGAAATGAAATTCCGGATATTGACTTCCAGGAGACCCATGAGGAAGTTCTTTCACTGGAGGATACTCAGCTTGAGAAATACGCGTCGGGACCCCAAGAGGTTGAAATGAAAGATTTACCTCCGGGACTGAAGTATGAATATTTAGGGGAGAATTCGACGCTGCCAATCATAGTGAACTCCTCGGTGCCTGAAGACCAGATGACCAAACTACTTGGTGTTTTAAAGATATTTAAGAATGTTTTCGGGTATGCAATCAAAGATTTGAAAGGAGTGAGCTTGGGGCTTTGCTCACAAAGGATACTGCTTGAAGATGAGCAAGCCTCCTCAATTGAGCCGCAACGACGACTGAATCCCATCAAGATGAAGGTGGTCAAGAAGGAGATTGTTAGACTTCTACATGCCGGCATCATATACCCAATCTCCGACAGTCGCTGGGTTAGACCGGTGCATGTTGTACCCAAGAAAGGAGGAATGACGGTAATTCGCAACGCTAAAAACGAGCTCATACCCACCAGGACCGTCACGGGGTACCGGATGTGCTTCGACTGCTGTAAACTGAACAAGGCCACAAGGAAGGATCACTATCATCTGCCTTTCATTGATCAGATGCTAGAGAAGCTTGCGAAACACAACTACTTCTGCTTCATGGATGGGTACTCCGGCTTTCTCCAAATCCCCAACCATAATGACGACCAGGAGAAGACGACTTTTACTTGTCCTTTTGGGACGTATGCCTATAGAAGAATGCCGTTTGGGCTTTGCAACGCCCCGGCTACATTTCAAAGATTAATGTCGCAATCTTCTCCGACTACTCCCAGGATATAATGGTGGTCTTCATAGACGATTTCTCCGTCTATGGAACAGAGTTTGACTCATGCGTCCGCAATCTAACTAAGGTCCTGTAGAGGTGTCAAGATAAGGGTCTAGTTCTGAACTGGGAGAAATTCCATTTCATGGTCCAAGAAGGAGTTATACTGGGACAATCATTTCTTAAAGGGGGATCGAGGTGGACAAATCAAAAGTAGAGGTGATCGAAAAGCTTCCGCCTCCTATTAATCTACGAGGGGTCCGTGGTTTTTTAGGGCACGCGGGATTCTACCGCCGCTTCATTAAGGACTTCTCCAAGATTTCCAGGCTGTTTACTCAACTCCTTGTAAAGGACGCACCTTTCATCTTCAACGACGAATGCATGGAAGCCTTCCGCCTGCTAAAGCAAGCCTTGATTTCTGCACCCGTGATTCAGCCACCGGACTAGAGTCTACCATTCGATTTAATGTGCGATGCTAGTGATTATGCAGTTGGGGCCGTCTTGGGACAGAGGAAAGATAAAAATATACATGTTAAATGTAATGCCCTGTTAAGCTACTGCACAAGTACTAGAGGGGGGTGAATAGTACTTTAAAATAATTAAGAGGCTAATTCCTAATTACCTTGCAAACTCTACCAAACAATGCGGAAATGCGGAAATGTAAATGTTAGACAACAAAGAAACAATCGCAAACAAGCAATATTACTGGGTTCTGATCCACCCAAGTCTCCCCGACTTTTTCCGGTGATCCTACGTCCCAACCACCCGGATCACTTCCGGATACTTGAGTTAGAAACCCTAACTCAAGATTTTCACTATGAAATACTTGTGAAAAACCTTCACAAGTCAAATCATACACAAATGAAACTTGTGACTCCCACAACTCGGGATCACAAACACACTCTCACAACCGAGAGTGAATCACTTACAATAACAAAGTAAATTGAAATGAAAGTTCTTACCACAAAATACATATGCCTTGAGTAAACTTACGATTTAGGGCAAAACGGATTTTGGAGAAGATGAAGAGGCACCAAACCCTAGCTCCAAGATGTAGATCAGCTATGGAGAGCTATGAAGTAGATGGTGACCTAGGATTAAGCACTTGGCTTGGAAGGCTCACAATCAATGAATCTCTCTTTTGAAATAAGAGTGAGAAGAGATTCAAGATTGGAAATGAATGAGATTTAATGAGATGGAATTATTTCTCTTTGATCTCTAAACTTCTCTTAATATCAACCTTGAGTGCAATGAATGCAGCTCAACAAGTATATATAGGTTAGAGGAAAGAGAGAGAGAAAACGTTTCAATTAAAGCTCCAACGGCTCTATTCTGAACCAAACTAGTCGGTCAAAGAACAACCACCGACCGACTAGTTCATCAACTAGTCGGTCGGTCAATCAACATGAACCGACTAAGTGGTGAATAGGGAATAGGTCGAAGTTCAGACTTAAGGAACTAGTCGGTCAAAGAACACTTGCCAACCGACTAGTTTCACAACTAGTCGGTCGGTGAGTTAACTTAGACCGACTAAGAGATAAAACAAATAGTCTGAGTACAAATTGAATTAGTCGGTCCAAGAATAAAAGTTGACCGACTAGTTCATCAACTAGTCGGTCGCCAAATGTACATGGACCGACTAACGACAAACAGTAACTTGGCATGTACAGTAGAAGCTCAACTAGTCGGTCTAAGAAGGATCACTGACCGACTAGTTCACAAACTAGTCGGTCAGTGAGTCAACGTAGACCGACTAACTGTAAACAGTAAAGAGCTATGATTTGAGAAGGCAAACTAGTCGGTCCAAGAAGCATTGCCGGTCGACTAGATCACCATCTAGTCGGTTGGTTCTTCTTCTTGAACTAACTAACATGCACAAGAAGTCGCGAATCGAAGCGCGATGCTTCGGGAAAGTTAGTATGGACTTCTTACAAGTTCCTAGCTCTAAGATAAGAGCGAAATGAAGATTAAAACGTAAGACCTACTCAAGGCTTAACATTCTATGGAACGAAGCTAAAAGACTATAAATAAAACTTGACGAACCGTCTTTGAAAGCTTCGATCCGAATCTTCATGACTTCTAAAATGGTCCAAAAGCTTCAACGAAGCTTTAGGCATACGATCACGTGCTTTGAGAAGTCTCGAGATGTCGCTTTGGATGTTCATATGAATTTGGCGACGATCTCCATAATTGCGCTCACAAATTGTTAGTTCACGATATATTTATGTTTGTTCATCATCCAAAACCAAATCCGGGGAGTCCAATATCCAACATTCTCCCCCTTTTTGGTGATGACAAACCAACATAAATAATAATCAAAAATAATGATTCAAATGTAATTTACTTACTCCCCCTGCAGTGATGACACGTTAATTCCAAAATGAATAATAATAATACGCATCAAGCAGACGAGTAAAGTATAAAATGAGAATCAAATTTTGAAATTTAGGAATTGAAATTCCATTTATATATCTTAACTCCCCCTGAATCTAACATATCAAATTAGATTCTTGGAATAATGCTTTAAATTATCATTTAGCCATGTCATTATCATATCTCTCCCCCTTTGGCATTAGCAAAAAGAGTGGGAGGAGATCAACGACAACAAAAATGGCTTCAAATAATAGCACGGGAGTCGTAGAATACGACCACGGTCCAAATGACACCAAAGGAAAATACGAATGAAATCAAAGCGTGTCAATGAGACCAAAGTCGAAAATCGATAAATAAAATCATCAAAACTCAAATTAATTTTACGAATTGAGTTATGAAAAATACTCTCCAATATCAACATTCTTGGTTAATTTAGTGCATGGAAAATAATTCTATGTTTTCATAAAATGAATTCTATTTAACCAAGTATTTTCGTCGAGCGACGAAATCAAAACATCAGAGACATATAAAATATTAAATGTGCACAACATAATGAAATGTCAACATCGATGTATATATATATATATATGAATGAAGCATGAGTACAACAAAATGATACATCGCCGACATACATAACATCGATCCAGCGATCAGGGCACAAAATACAACAAAAAATATAACAACATATAACAAATGTCACACCGGACATCAGAGTATCACACGACATCAAAATATCCAAAATATCATCAAAATACATCAAAATGATCAAAAATCATCCAGACCCACACTCTATCCTACCCAACACTCTCTCACACTAGATCTATCATCCAAGGTGCATCGGGAGAGTCCTCAAAGAAGCTCAAGAGGCAATGGCAGGATCTGCAGCAGCAGCAAGCTCTGCAGCAGCAGCAGGAGTAGTGGTCACCGGATCAGCTGAAGTGTCCACGGGAGCGACGGTAGTGGCCTCGGGAGCACCAGTCGTAGCATCCACCGCAGGAACGGTGGCAACAGGAGTACTCTCGGGGTCACCAGTAGAGGAGGCAGCAGCTCCAGAAGTGCCCTCGGGGGCACGAGTAGAAACACGCACAAGCTCCTCAATCTCCTCCTTGTCCAACTCCTCCTCGTCAGAGACTGACGGAGGGATCTCAATGCCCAAACGTGAGGCGATACGAGCTAGTATCTCCTCAGTACGAGCATATCGAGACTCCATACGTCTCACTGAACGTACGAGCTCGTCAAGAGTGGAAGAGGGAGCAGGAGCAGCAGAGGCTGAAGCAGACGTTGAAGCAGAGGGGGTCGTCCTCTGAACGTGACGGAGCACCGCAAGAGACTTCTTGACGGCCGTCGCATTCAGAGGGGGACCGAGAGGACGCTCATCATCAGGTGGAAGTGTGACACGGAAGTGGCGAAAAACAAGTGTCAACAAGCACGGATATGGGATATGCACAGACTTCGTGGACTTCCGGATACACTCGAAAGAATCCATCTTATCGAGTATGATCCGAGCCCAGTTAATATCGCTCCCCATAAAGATGGCATAGATCAACTTCAGGAATGGCTGGGAAGGCAAAGAGGAGGAGCCGTACTTAGGAAGTAAGCACGACTTCAAGATCAAGTTTAGGACCCAGCCATTGGGCTTGAATGACTTAGAGGGGACGACAATCATGGCGGGAGGAATCTCATGGAAGATCTCAGAAAGAATGACCTGATCGAGTGAAGAGATGTCATCGACGGAAATATCTGAAGGGAGGAGGCCAGACGACGAGCAACCGATCAACTCTCCTAAGATTTCTGCCGTGAGGACAATTGGTGTCCCCAAGACAGTAGTCTCAATCGAGTGGGTCTCGTCGTACTTACCCCGGATCCTATTGGCGTAGAAAAGCTTCACTAGGCGAGGGTAGGGGTGAGGATTCGCCTTAGGGTCATATCGAAGGTAATCGATAAGACCCGAAGACGACAGAAGATCTGCTAGGCCTGGGAAGTCTGAAAACTATACGAAATGCTCCAGAAGCAGCGGACAGTGTTCGATACGGTTGTAAGCCGCGAGACACAACGGGTCGTCGCGACACAGCGAAATATCGACACCGCCCACCGGCATCGGAGCCTTTCCCTTAGGCTGACGTGTGGAAGTACGGGGACGAGAGCTAGACTCAGGTTGCCTAGGAGGAGGTGAGGGATCCCTATGGGTCTCGGTCTCGGGTATGTACTCCGTGTCGGAATCCGAAGGTGTACGGAAAGAGGAGGGAGACGCAATTTGCTTCGTAGGCTTGGGTTTAGGCTAAGATTGGGCTCTACGCTTCGCTGTCGCCGTCCTCTTACGCTTAAGAGGAGGCGAAGACGAAGAAGGTTGGGTGGTCTTTGATCGGCATTTAGGAGGGGTTCGCGGCAATGTATTCCGCCTCAGTGGTTGAAAGTGATACGGAATTCTGCTTCTTAGAAAACCAAGAGACAAGAGAATTTCCTATAAAATGGCAAGTGCCACTAGTACTTTTCCTGTCGAATTTGCATCCCGCATAATCTGCGTCACTATATGAGATTAACTCATACGTGCTAGATTTTGGATAAAGTAATCCAAAATCAAGTGTGTAACTTAAATAACGGAAAATACGCTTTACCGCTACTAAGTGTGACTCCTTAGGTTGAGACTGATAACGAGCACATACACATACGGCAAACATAATATCGGGCCTACTTGCGGTAAGATAAAGTAAACTACCTATCATACCTCGATATAGACGAATGTCTACATCTTTTCCGCCCGAATCTTTATCAAGATGTGTAGTCGTGCTCATTGGAGTCTTTTTCCCGGAGGCATTCTCCATTCCAAATCGCTTTAGCAACTCCACCGTGACTTCGTTTGGTGGATGAAGATTGCATCGTTCATTTGGAGAATTTGGAGACCTAAGAAATATTTGAGCTCACCTATGTGGCTCATCTCAAATTGATCCTTCATCACATTAGAAAACTCTTCGCAAAGAGCAAAATTAGTTGCACCGAAAATGATATCATCAACATAAATTTGAACTAAAATTATATCATTGTTCGAATACTTAACAAATAATGTGGAGTCAACTTCTCCCATTTTAAAACCTAAATCCAAAAGAAAATTCTTTAAACGGTCATACCAAGCTCGAGGAGCTTGTCTCAAACCGTAAAGTGCTTTCTTAAGTTTGAAAACATGATTTGGAAATTTTTCATTTATAAAACCCGGAGGTTGAGAAACATAAACTTCCTCAACAACATCTCCGTTTAAAACGCACTTTTAACATCCATTTGAAATAATTTAAAATCCTTATGGCATGCAAAAGATAACAATAATCTAATTGATTCTAATCTAGCTACCGGAGCAAAGGATTCTTCGAAATCGATACCTTCCTCTTGCCGATAGCCTTGAGCTACTAACCGAGCTTTGTTCTGGACGACGACTTGGTTTTCGTCGGTCTTGTTCTTGAAGATCCACTTTGTCCCTATGACGGTGTGGTTCTTCGATGGCAATGGAACAAGCTCCCAAACCTCATTCCTCTCGAATTGAATGAGTTCATCTTCCATGGCAAGGATCCAAGCGCTATCTTCGCATGCTTCATTAACATTCTTTGGCTCTATCGAGGAGGCAAAGGCACAATGAGCGAAGTGGTTGACTTGAGATCTCGTCTTGACACTATCATGGATATTGCCAATGACTTGCTCATGAGGATGGTCACGAATGGTATGAAGCCGTTTGGGAATTCCTTGATCACTAGGAACATTCTCAACAACTTCATTAGTCGGGTTAGTATCAATAGAATCAATAGAATTAGTAGAGTTAGAATTACCAATTGAATCACATAAAACATCCATGGAGTCATCATCATTAGTAATTCTAATTGGAACAAATCCTTCATTAAATGAAACATGAAGCGATTCCTCGATCGTTGAGGTTCGTTTGTTGTATATCCGGTAGGCTTTGCTACGTGAGGAATATCCAACAAAAATCCCCTCATCGGATCTTGGATCGAATTTGTCCAAACTACCATACGTGTTTTTAATAAAACATTTCGAACCGAAAACACGATAATGTTTAACTTGAGGCAACCTACCAAACGACAATTCATAACAAGTTTGTTTAGTGCCGGGCCTCAAAAGTATTCTATTAAACACATAGCAAGCGGTGTGTACCGCTTCTGCCCAAAATTGATGGCCAAGTGGGCTATCATCAAGCATAGTGCGAGCACACTCCACTAGCGTCCTATTCTTTCTCTCAACTACACCATTTTGAGGAGGTGCACGAGGGAAAGAGAAGGTGTGTGTAATACCAACTTCATCACAAAATGTCTCAAAAGACTCATTCTCAAATTCCCCTCCATGATCACTATGAATAGTGACAATGGTGGTTCCAATGAGATTTTGTACTTTCTTAACAAAAATTGTGAAGTTTTCAAAAGCATCATTTTTATTACATAATTAAAATACCCAAGTAAACCTAGAAAAGTCATCAACGATGACAAGTCCATAACGTGCATTTCCTAATGAAGCAACTCTAGTTGGCCCAAATAAATCTAGATGTAATAGCTCTAGTGGTCACTTAGAGGAAATGCTTTTCTTAGGCTTAAAAGACGATTTTGGAAGCTTGCCTTGTTGACACGAGTCACAAAAGCTTTTCTTTTGAAAGAAAAGCTTAGGGAAGCCTCTAATAGAGTTTAACTTGGAAAGCTTAAATAGTGTTCCAAAGTTCACATGACCAAAACGTCGATGCCATAAGTGTTGTTCACTTGTGTTGGCAATGAGACATTGTTCATGTGATCTTGGAAGATCTAGGGTGTATATATCCTTATGGCGTGTACCGGAAAACAATAATTCATTATTATCTTTTCTTAAAATATGGCACATTCCTTTCGCAAAGCTAACTTTGTAACCTTTCGCAAAGCTCTCGTTGCCTCCAAAGACTACCCGGTTTCCATTTGCAATGGGAACCACTCCGGAGAGCAATTGAGCGGCACCCGTCATGTGTTTTGAACACCCGCTATCGAGTATCCAATTCCTCTTGGAGCTAAATTTAAATTTGTTGCTCCGTTTCTTTTTCTTGAGTACGTAAAGATAGAAAATATCGTATCATGGTACCCAAGGTCATTGGGTCCAAAAGATTAGACCTTTGGAAGCCAAGTCCAATTGGACTTAGACTTCCCCACATAGTTATCATTATCCACTACATTTATAAAATAATCATTCATGTAGACTTGTTTTTCATCCATGCTTGTGTCCTTTGGGCTCCAAATTGTGAAGATTTTGGTAGCCCTCATCCTATTGGGTGCATGCATGCGTTGTTGGTTTCTACGTGATGCATGTCGTGGATAGGCAAAAGGAACATGATGAAATGGTGCATGTTGATAATTATTCATACGATGATGTGGGTGTACATATGCATGTGGAGGAACACGTACGTGAGGGTGTCTCACATGGTGTGCACGTGTCCGTGGATGTGTAGCATAGAAATTATCATATGTGTGAGCCGGTGGAGTAGGACGTGTGTTCCTACGTGGCATGGTATTCGTGTACATGTAAGCATGGCCCTTCTTTGGAGGTCCACCCAAAGTGGGTTTCTTTCCAAATGAAGGTGTGTACGAGGTGGAAGCACCATTGGTAGATGAACTACCAATAGAGTGTTTGCTACCACTTGTTGAGTCATCGGAAGTTGGCCTAACAAAAGTAGTGGCCACGTTGGATGAATTTCCCATCGTATACCCCAATCCAATGTGGTGATTGGCCGGGAGTAAGTCATTTAGGATTTTATCCAAATGGTCCTTACCCTTATTGAATTTATTAATTCGGCCTAATGTGTTCTCAAGTTTCTCGGTGAGAGAACGCATAGAAGCATCCAAAGTGGATACTTACGATGTGAGCACATAAACACGAGACTTGAGATTTTCATTCTCAACACTCAAAGTCGAGTTTTGAGAAGTCAAATCCGCTATCTTGTGTTCTTCCGGATCCTCAATGCTAACATGTTCAAGTTGAGTCTTGAGATTAACAATCTCATTCTTCAACTCTTCAACAACGGTGTCATTGTTGGTGATGATAGTTTTAGGCGAGGTTTGGATGCTAGCTAAGTCATCTTTTACTTTAGTATACCTATTTACTAATTTAGTGTATTTAGACCATAATTGCTCATTAGCATTTCTAAGGTCATCCATAGTTACCGCATCGCCTTCGTTGTCGCTATCATCGGAAGAGGAATCTTTATCTTGCTCCTCTCTAGCCATGAAGCACATGTGTGCTTGCTCCACTTGCTCATCATCCGACTCTCCGCTAGAGGAATCATCGGAGTCGGTGAATGTCCTGACAAGCCCCTTTTTGTACCCTTTCTTGTACTTCTTGGACTTGTCGAACTTCGGCGCCTTCCACTTCTCCTTGTGCTTGTTTTGAGGACAATCTGCTTTCATGTGTCCTGGCTTATTGCATTTAAAACACAAAGGAGAGGAGGCGTTAGAAGAATTAAACTTCGACTTCTTTTTGAAGTTACCTTTCTGGAAGAACCGGTTGAACTTCTTGGCCATGAGAGCCATGGACTCCAAGTCCAACTCATCTTCCGAGTTTTCATCATCGGTCGATGTGGAAGTTGATGGAGCGGCCTTGAAATCAATAGCCTTCTTCTTTGGCTCGTCTTGCTTTAGGTAGGACTTCATCTTTTCCTGCAACTTCAACTTGCTATCCTTGCGTACCTCATAAGACATCAAGGTACCCTTTAATTGAACCACGGTATAAGTTTTCATATCATTACCTTCCTCGATGGCGAAGGTACGTTTCTCCCAACTAGAAGGAAGTCCATCGATAATCTTCGAGACTTTCTCCTTTTGGGTGTAGGTCTTACCGAGAGCCTCCAACTCGTTTGTGATGTCGACGAAGCGAGCATAGTACTCCTTCATCTTCTCACCCTGTAGCATATGAAATAGCTCGAAATCTTTATTAACTACTATGAGTTTGGAGTCTCTTACCCTACTTGTTCCTTCATGCAAGATGAGGAGGGAGTTCCATATTTGATATGCACTCTTACATGTGCATATCTTATTGAAATCATCGGGCTCCAAAGCGCATTGCAAGGCGTTCATTGCCTTGGCATTGCTTACCTCCGCGACGATCTCCGCGGTAGTCCACTTCTCGAAATCTTCTTCGGCGGGCTCGACATACTCCTTCATCGTGGCCCTCTATAATGAAGCACTCCGGAGGAAAGTTTCCATCTGGCATTTCCAGTACCCGTAGTTGGTACCGTTGAAGAAGGGAGGCCTCGTTGAGGAGTGTCCTTCCATCACCGAAGACGCTCCTTCACGATTCTTGAAGGTGCTATAGTCGGAAGGTGGATGAACGGTTTTGTTGTCGTTGGCAGACATAGCTATAGACTTGACTCTGATACCAAATGTAATGCTCTGCTAAGCTACTGCACAAGTACTAGAGGGGGGTGAATAGTACTTTAAAATAATTAAGAGGCTAATTCCTAATTACCTTGCAAACTCTACCAAACAATGCAGAAATGCGGAAATGTAAATGTTAGACAACAAAGAAACAATTGCAAACAAGCAATATTACTGGGTTCGGATCCATCCAAGTCTCCCCGACTTGTTCCCGGTGATCCTACGTCCCAACCACCCGGATCACTTCCGGATACTTGAGTTAGAAACCCTAACTCAAGATTTCCACTATGAAATACTTGTGAAAAACCTTCACAAGTCAAATCATACACAAATGAAACTTGTGACTCCCACAACCCGGGATCACAAACACACTCTCACAACCGAGAGTGAATCACTAACAATAACAAAGTAAATTGAAATGAAAGTTCTTACCACAAAATACCTATGCCTTGAGTAAACTTACGATTTAGGGTAAAACGGATTTTGGGGAAGATGAAGATGCACCAAACCCTAGCTCCAAGATGTAGATCAGCTATGGAGAGCTATGAGGTAGATGGTGACCTAGGATCAAGCACTTGTCTTGAAAGGCTCACAATCAATGAATCTCTCTTTTGAAATAAGAGTGAGAAGAGATTCAAGATTGGAAATGAATGAGCTTTAATGAGATGGAATGATTTCTCTTTGATCTCTAAACTTCTCTTAATATCAGCCATGAGTGCAATGAATGCAGCTCAACAAGTATATATAGGTTAGAGGAAAGAGAGAGAGAGAGAGAAAAACGTTTCAATTAAAGCTCCAACGGCTCTATTCTGAACCAAACTAGTCGGTCAAAGAACAACCACCGACCGACTAGTTCATCAACTAGTCGGTCGGTCAATCAACATGAACCGACTAAGTGGTGAATAGGGAATAGGTCGAAGTTCAGACTTAAGAAACTAGTCGGTCAAAGAACACTTGCCAACCGACTAGTTTCACAACTAGTCGGTCGGTGAGTTAACTTAGACCGACTAAGAGATAAAACAAATAGTTTGAGTACAAATTGAATTAGTCGATCCAAGAACAAAAGTTGACCGACTAGTTCATCAACTATTCGGTCGCCAAATGTACATGGACCGACTAACGACAAACAGTAACTTGGCATGTACAGTAGAAGCTCAACTAGTCGGTCTAAGAAGGATCACTGACCGACTAGTTCACAAACTAGTCGGTCGGTGAGTCAACGTAGACCGACTAACTGTAAACAGTAAAGAGCTATGATTTGAAAAGGCAAACTAGTCGGTCCAAGAAGCATTGCCGACCGACTAGATCACCATCTAGTCGGTTGGTTCTTCTTCTTGAACCAACTAACATGCACAAGAAGTCGCGAATCGAAGCGTGATGCTTCGGGAAAGTTAGTATGGACTTCTTACAAGTTCCTAGCTCTAAGATAGGAGCGAAATGAAGATTAAAACGTAATACCTACTCAAGGCTTAACATTCTACGGAACGAAGCTAAAAGACTATAAATAAAACTTGACGAACCGTCTTTGAAAGCTTCGATCCGAATCTTCATGACTTCTAAAATGGTCCAAAAGCTTCAACGAAGATTTAGGCATACGATCACGTGCTTTGAGAAGTCTCGAGACGTCACTTTGGATGTTCATATGAATTTGGCGACGATCTCCATAACTGCACTCACAAATTGTTAGTTCACGATATATTTATGTTTGTTCATCATCCAAAACCAAATCCGAGGAGTCCAATATCCAACATATATACTATACAAGCAAGACCCTTGACATTGCCCAAAGAAATTATACAACCACGGAGAAAGAATTGCTATCGGTCATCTATGCCATGGACAAGTTCCGGCAGTATCTCGTTGGTGCCAAGGTGATCGTGCACACAGATCACGCGGCTCTCAAATACCTATTAAGCAAGAAGGAGGCTAAGTCACGGCTCATTAGGTGGATTTTCCTCCTCCAGGAATTCGACCTGGAGATCAAAGACAAGAAGGGGCGGAGAATGTTGTTGTCGATCACTTGTCCATATTGCCTACTCTCGATTTGAATGCTACTCCGGTTGACGGCTCGCTCCCTGACGAGCATCTTTTCTCCATCTCTTCCGCTTGAACTCCTTTGTATGCCGACATCGCAAATTATCTGACATGTGCCATCGTCCCCCATAACGTGAGCTACCAGCAGAAAAAGAAATTCTTTCACGAGGTCCGTAAATTTTATTGGGACGACCCTCATTTGTATAAGACCTGTAATGATGGGGTGATACGGAGGTGCATTCCTGGAACTGAGGCGACCTCCATAATTTCCCATTATCATGATCAGCCGTGTGGAGGACATGCGAGCGCTTATAAGACGACGGCAAAAATCCTCCAGAGTGGATTCTATTGGCTGACCCTCTTTAAGGACACCCACGCTTATGTCCAGGCTTGCGACAAATTCCAAAGGACGGGAAACATATCCAAGTGGAACGAGATGCCTCAGCACTACATTTTAGAGGTCGAGATCTTCGATGTGTGGGGAGTCGACTTCATGGGACCGTTCCCCTCGTCCTCTGGAAATAAGTATATTTTGGTAGCTATGGACTACGTGTCGAAGTGAGTAGAAGCAATAGCTAGTCCTACTAATGATTCCCGAGTGGTCGCCAAGTTTTTTAAAAACAACATCTTCCAGCGGTTCGGTGTGCCTCGCGTTTTAATCAGTGACGGAGGGAGCCACTTTATAGAGAAGAAATTCGAATCTCTCTTGAAGAAGTACGGGGTGCAACATAGAATAGGGCGTGCCTATCACCCGCAGACTAGCGGCCAAGTGGAAGTTTCTAACCAGGAGATCAAGAGCATACTGGAGAAGACGGTGACCAACTCTAGGAAGGATTGGTCATCAAAACTTTCTGACGCGCTCTGGGCTTACAGGACAGCGTTTAAAACTCCGATCGGCACGACCCCCTACCGGCTTGTCTACGGGAAGGCATGCCATACCCGTGGAATTGGAACACAAGGTATTTTGGGCAATCAAGAACCTGAACTTTGACGCCAAGGAGGTTGGAGGCCACCGACAGCTACAACTTAACGAGCTCGACGAGATCCGGCTCAATGCTTATGAAAATGCCAGGATCTACAAGGAGAATCTGAAGTGGTGGCACGATAAGCGCATCCTGAAGAGGGAATTCAAGGAAGGA
Organism: Scilla litardierei; assembly: GCA_030789695.1. Classification (NCBI taxonomy): domain Eukaryota; kingdom Viridiplantae; phylum Streptophyta; class Magnoliopsida; order Asparagales; family Asparagaceae; genus Scilla; species Scilla litardierei. The sequence continues at coordinate 580,267,366 of CM061142.1, forward strand.
GACTTGGTTCTCATATTCAACTCGAGGCTGAAGCTTTTTCCTGGAAAGCTCAAGTCAAGGTGGTCGGGACCCTACCGCGTCACTAAGGTCTTCCCGCATGGAGCTATCGAGATAATGGAAAGAGATGAACCATTAAAGGTCAACGGGCAGCGCCTAAAACACTATGCAGTAGGAGAACCAGGATTCTCTCCAGTCAGAGTCTCAACGACCGACGACTCGTTTTCAAACCCTCCGGATCCTAATTGACCACCAAAAGAGGCGTCGAGTAAACGACGTTAAACAAAAGTGCTTCATGGGAGGCAACCCATGTTCTAAACTCTCACCTTTGCTTTTAGGCTTATTTTTAGCTTTTTCTCCTATTTTTATAAATAAATCCAACCACAAGAACTTTCGTCGAGAGACTTTGGCCATTTGTGAATTTCTGTAGGAAACAAGCCCTCACCCAATCGAGTGACCATTCAACCGATCGGGTGAGACGTATCAGACAATGGCATGTATCTGTTCTCCAGCGAGCCGGTCGGGTGAAGCAAAGTAAGACTGGGTGGCTGACCGTGTGGAAAGGGATGAATTTTCAGGAAATTTGGGAATTGCATCAACCGACTGGGTGATAGAAGCTGCGATCGTGTGACTGACCGGGTGAAAACTCACAGTACTCTCGGGATGATTTGGGAAGTGGTCAATCGATCGGGTGAAAACTCACCCGATCGGTTCACCTATAGTTGTTGGCCGACGAAAAATTTTCGAAACTTACCCAACCAATCGGGTGAACCCTCACCCGATCGGTTCGCTTTCACCCCCTACATATACTCCCCCTCACCCGACTTCGTCCACCCGACCCCCAAATTCTCATTCGCGTGTTCTCTCTCTCCATCTACCAAATCGATCTTCTCCATCTACCCCACTACCCCTAAATCCTCATCCTCACTCATTCCCATACTCCCCCACCATCATCAACCTTCCCATCAACAACATTCACTCACCAAATGTCCAAACCCTAACACTAGCCCCCAAATTTTCGAAAATTTCAATTCTTGTCGGATCAGCGAGCGGCGGCTTCCCAAATCGCTTCCTTACAATGCGTGGGGTCTTTCGGATGCTTGGTCTTACAACATTGATGGGTAACCTCCTTCCACTATTCACATTTCCTTCAATTATATGCAAATTCTGAAATTTGTGTCTACACACTTCATCTGCTTTATCATCTTCATAGACACCATATCCCACTTTATCAATTTTTCCCCCACGCCGTCACGATGTCTAAGAAGGGAAAGGAGATTGCCTCATCATCACGCAGACATCCCCTATAAGGCCCTTTTCCCCCTTCCTTTATTGGCATCAATCCTTCTTCTGAAGAGCAATTCGATCGTTTGCAAGCCCTTCTTCATCGCTCAAAGCGACCTACTCTTTTCGCCGACTCCCCCACCCTACAATCTCTTGGACTCTTTAGGGGCGTCAGCGCACTTTTTCTCTTCATATGTTGCGATTACCTTCTACGTACCCATGTGCGCACATACAAGAATCTCACACTCGAGTTCCTCAGTTCTCTAGAAGTGTCCGAGCACGGTTTCACCTTCCGCGCCTTCAATTGCGATTTTCCCATGAGTTTTCACGAGCTTAATAATATCCTGAATTTCCCTCACCCCGATCGTCATGTTGAATGTTCAACTCACGATTGGTTTGATATCTTTTCATACTTTCGTGACGATGGTGTCTGGCAACGGTTCACCCGGTATGCCACTTTTCCCTCGGTAGCTCTCGCCTCCTACATCATACATCCGTGCTATCGCTTTGCCATTGCTTCCTCGCTAACACCATTTTCTCCCGCGTGGATGTTTCCACGGTGTCCCGGGATGAGCTCCTCTTTCTTTACGCCATGTCCCATGACATGATTCATGGTAATATCCCCTTACCCATAAACACCGCTCATTGGATCATCCACGAGATCTTATCTGTTAGCCACGCTACCTCTGGATCCATCTGCTACGGCGGGATGATTACTCTTATTGTCAGCTGTGTTTTGAGGCTGCCGCCCCACCTCCCTATTCTACCTGGATGCAGCCGTATCGATCGCGATTACTTGATCGAAATCGGTATGCTAACTCCCTTTGGTAAGGAGCGTGCAGTCTACCTCTACAGTCCTGCCAACACTCCTTTTGCCATCCTCCCGCCCTCATCTCTGGAGCGCTTCCCCTTACGCATTACACATCTACCCTAGGAGTTCTACCTGGATCCTTGGTACGCCACACTCGTTCACTTTCCACCCTTGGATCCTCCCATTGGCACCCGTGTGTCGGTTCACCCAGTGCCACCATTATCCACCACGATCCACCGATAAATCTCGATCCTCTGGTGGTCCAGCCTGTTGCTCCTCCCTCTCCTATTCGCACACCCTCTCCTTCATCCTCAGAGGATTCCTTCTACCATTATTCACCACCCTCCTCGCCATCTCCTTACCATTCTACCGAAAGCGACTCCGATTGACCTCCCCCTCGCATATTTCTGCATTTTCATGATCATATCATATCGCTGGCATTGCCGTGTCTAGCTTGGGGGAAGTCATTTTTTCTGTGTACTGTCGTATGTTATTTCTCATGTGTACTTGTTTATATTTTTCGTATGGTGTGATTTTCTATCTTTTATCTTTTGTTTATATTTGTTGTGTGGTGTGATTTTCTTTATTTTCCTTTTTCTTATGTGTGTTTTTCTTATTTTTCGTTTCTCTTTGAGTCGGTGCGTATTTTCCCCCATTTTCATTGCCCTCCCGTATTCACTTTTATTGCATTGAGGGAAATGCAAGTTTCAGCTTGGGGGAGTCGCACTTCGTGCGTCGTTTTGTGTCTTTTTCTTCATTTTTAAGTTGTTTTCACCGTGTTTTTCTTTTTCTTTCTTTCCTTTTTTTCCTCTCTCTCCTAGAGATGACCCCAAATGATGAATTGCCACAGAATCACACACACACCTAGTATGGCTTCGATAATCACATTCACTAACCCTAGGAAGCTGAGTTGTCACGCCCCGCTTCCCTAAAATGGAGGCGAGACGTGTAAAGGTCCGCACGAGAGTGGAGCTGTGAAGCCCCAAACCCGATAAGCGTCAATAAAACATAAGCATGTCCCTGTAACCACAAACGGAACAACAATAATAACACAAGGAGAGACAGAAATAAAATTCTCACATCTCATAATTTGTCCAACACGAAAATAAGTTCAACATCCAGAAAAGCCACCAGGCTAAAAGGAAGAGTCTAAAGGCCCAGAACAAGGCCAACAAAAGCACCACCGTAACAAGGTATAGGTGCTACACACCGACAACAAAACAGCAGTCTAAACAAAGGGAAAACACAACGGAGACACTAGGACCGGTCCCCAGTGTCCACGTACTCCCCGTCACCACATGCCCGAGGAAAGCAACTCTGTCCAGCCAAAACTCGCACTTCGAAAACTTAGCATACAAACGATGATTCCTCAAAATCTCAAATACCATCCTCAAGTGTGATGCATGCTCCTCTTCCGACCTCGAATAGATCAGAATGTCGTCAATAAAGATAACGACAAACTTATCCAAAAAGTCGTAGAAAATCAGGTTCATCATATTCATGAAAACTGCGGGTGTGTTGGTTACGCCGACAGGCATAACCACAAACTCATAGTGTCCATACTTCGTTCTGAACGATGTCTTCGGAACATCACCCTTCTTCACCTTCAACTGATGGTAACCACTCCTCAAATCCAATTTAGAAAACACCCTCGAACCTCCAAGCTGATCAAAAATATCATCGATGCGAGGCAACGGGTATTTATTCTTGATGGTCACCGCATTCAACTCCCGATAGTCTATGCACATGCGACGCGAACCGTCCTTCTTCTTCACTAACAATACCGGTGCTCCCCACGGAGACACACTAGGGTTGATATAACCCTTTTGCAGAAGCTCATCCAACTGCTTCCGTAACTCTTCCAATTCTGCAGGCGCCATACGATACGGCGCCTTCGAAATCAGCTGCGCACCTGGAATAAGATCAATAGAGAATTCCAAAGCTCGATCAGGTGGCAAACCAGACATCTCCTCGGGGAAGACGTCATCGAAATCACGCACCACAGCTGGCCTCTCCAACTCCATCTGCAAAGCCACAACCTCCACCGGCCTGGACCGAAACCTGACAGGACCAAGCGAACTGCTACCACGGCTGAACTCAAATACTGGATGTCCGGGAATCTCGAACACCACCTTCTTCCTCCGACAGTCGATCGTAGCATAGAAGCTCGCAAGCCAGTCCATCCCAAGAACTGCATCATAGTTATGATGTCGTGGACAATGAAATCAGCGTAAAGCTCATGTCCATAGACCACCAACGAGCAAGAATTGCAACCAAGATGCACCGAGACCATGCCATTCCCTGTAATGATATTCCAACTCTTGGGAAGAGGGTACGTCGACAAGGAATGCCTCTCCACGAAGCTCCGAGAAATAATGCACATCGATGCACCAGAGTCAAAGAGGACTCGTGCAGGAAACGTGCACACCAAAACCACACCTAACAAGCAATTAACAATCAAACCCTATTCTAGCAAACAATCATGTTCAAGCAAACAACACAATCTAACAATCAAAACCAGCTAGGAAAATAACAGCTAGATTGAGGATTACCTGCGATAACCTCATCCACAGCCTCGCTCTCCACAGCGGTCATCAGAAAAGCCTGCCTCCTCGGCGGAACAGCCTGCTGAAAAGCCTGCCTCTGCGGAACAAGAGCTGCTCCACGTCCAGCAGGAACAGACGCTCGCTGCTGCAACGGCTGTGCTGCAACAGGTGCCCTCTGCAGCTGACTCACGTGCCGACAATCCTTCGCGACATGAGAAGCATCACCACAAACCAAACACTGGCCTAGAAACTTCCTACACTGATCCTTGATGTGGCCAGGTTTACCGCAGAAATGGCAAGTCTTCAGAATAGGCCCTCCTGGCCTCTTAAACTGAGCTGGCTGATTAGGCTTGAAACCAGGCCTAACCACCGCCCTGGCCTGCTCCATAGGCCTCTTACCAGCACCAGAAACATGTCCTCTCCTCTGACTCAGGTTCAGCTCCTGCCTCTTAGCAGCGACCAGAACCTTCTGATAAGAGTCCAGATCGGAGGAAGACACAAAACTCTGGAGCTCCAAAGCAAGTCCCTGTAGGAACCTCTGAGCCCTCTCATCAGCATCCTGCACCATCTTCGGTGCGAACCGACTCAGCCTAGTGAACTCTTGGTGGTAAAGGTCCACCGTCAAGCTCCCTTGCTTCAGATCAATGAAGCGCTGCAGCATCTCCTTCCTAGCAGCCTTAGAAAAGAACTCCTCATCAAACCTGGACTTAAAGGTAGTCCAAGCTATCGGCTCCACCAACATCTTCTCTTCCGCATCCCACCAGTTCCGAGCATTATCCTTGAGTTTCCTCTTCGCCAAATCAACCCATCCAGCCGGGGTGATCTTGGCCATCTTCAAATTATCCTCAATGTTCCGAATCCACTCATCGGCAGCCAGAGGACCCTCAGACCCATCAAAATATGCGGGACCCAGCTCCCGAAATTGCTTCGCTCCCGGCTCGGAGCGAGGGACATCTGGAAGTGCCCGGGCAGCACGGGCAAGTGGAGCATTCTGGACTTGCAGGAGCACGTCCTGCTGCACTTGCATCATCTGAAGCATCATCGGCATCATCTCTCCGTTGTTGGGTTCCCGCTCAGGCTCCTCATCATGAGGGGGGCACCACTACCTCCACCACGGGTGAATCGCCTTCCTGCCATCTAGTGACACAGAAAACGAAGCAGATTAGACTCATAGCTGATGACTCGGACGTCGAACTTAGTTTATTGGACGTTCTAATATTATTATCGTCACTCCGACAATCGCAGTTACAGAAAGGACCTGCATGGGCCACCAACAAAACCTGTCACGCCCCGCTTCCCTAAAATGGAGGCGAGACGTGTAAAGGTCCGCACGAGAGTGGAGCTGTGAAGCCCCAAACCTGATAAGCGTCAATAAAACATAAGCAGGTCCCTGTAACCACAAACGGAACAACAATAATAACACAAGGAGAGACAGAAATAAAATTCTCACATCTCATAATTTGTCCAACACGAAAAGAAGTTCAACATCCAGAAAAGCCACCAGGCTAAAAGGAAGAGTCTAAAGGCCCAGAACAAGGCCAACAAAAGCAACAACGTAACAAGGTATAGGTGCTACGCACCGACAACAAAACAGCAGTCTAAACAAAGGGAAAACACAACGGAGACACTAGGACTGGTCCCCAGTGTCCACGTACTCCCCGTCAAACACAAGCTCGGGCTCGGTGTCAGCAAACACCTCGTCCTCAACAAGGTACTCAGGCTCAGGATCTAACATGTGTCACCCAAAATAGTAAAGGGGCACATGTCAGCAAGTCTAAAAGACTTGGGCAAGGAAACTGAAAGTAAGGCAAACTAACAACCTAGCAGTTTTAGTATGCATGACATGGCAGTTATAACATGAGTGTACAAGCAAGTCATGGTGAACAATAAGTACAAGTGAACAATTATCGGGACAAGACAAGAGTAGCCAAGCTACTAACAATCTCAATCATTTCACTAGTCACATTTCAAGTTGTTGTAGATGTTTACGCCTTACGGCTGAATGGTTTGGCATTCACGCTGATTGGCCGCTTAACACTACCCCAAAACCCAGAGTTTACGCCTTACTACTGCAGTTGCTGATCGGGCAGACTCCCAGTTGATTGGCCGCTTAACTCTTACCCCCAATAGCCACATGTAAACAAGCCAGGGTCCCTGTACATGAGCCCAGTAAATGAGCCAGGGTTGCCCCGCACGGGAGCTTGTTTTCTATATCACAAATCAGGAAGTATTTGGCGTAGGGGACACCTAGCCTCAATATCGAGCGTTGGGGTTAGCAACTCATTATGCTCGCTTCTGGTCACGAGCCAGGAAACACAAGTATTGTAGCGATGCTACGCAATAACGGGATCACTTAAAGAATGCAATGACATGACAATTAATTTGCGTACCGTTAATGAAAATTAAACATGACATGGTAATTTAGCAACATGATAAATGTCGGATCTAGCTTCATTGTCAAGCTAGTTCCTAAATTTGCGCCTAGGCGAGTATCATTTCGTCGCCTAGCCTCTTTTACGCCTACAACAAGCAAATGGCCTAAAACATGGCCTAAACCCTAAGTGGCAAGTTTCACTTGCCTAGCACCGAGAATGACGATCAACGGACGCTAATCTACGGGGAAGTCGCTGTTATGGAGAAACAATCAACAAACAATATTCATTTCATTAGGGTTTCATAAGAACACAAGGGGTTATGCTAAAACATCAAGAGATCGAGTATTATCGTGAAGAAGCGGAGGAACGATGCCGAGCAACCACGGCAACGGAAGAAACGCTCCGGGGAACCTAGGGTTCAGATCTGGAAAGGGATGGAGAGGTTTGGAGAAATAGGGTTTTGGGGGATTTTGGGGGTTTGATGAGATTTTGAGGAAGATGAGAGGTAGAATGTGTTGAGGGAGGGTTTGGATGATGGATTTTGGTCTAGGGATGAAGGAATAAGGGTTTGAGGTAGAAGGGGGCTCAATGGGGGAGAAACTAGGGTTTTAGGTCGTGAGGGAGAAGAAGAAAACTTTTAGGAGGGGTTTAAATAGGATGGGCTGGCGGCTGCCCAGAAATTAGGGTTTTAACACAGATTAGTCGGTCAAAGAGCAACCACTGACCGACTAGTTTGGGAACTAGTCGGTCGGTTGACCAACGCAGACCGACTAAGAGTAAACAGTAACTCGACTGTACAGAAGAACCAAGAATTAGTCGGTCTGAGTACAAAACTTAACCGACTAGTTTAACAACTAGTCGGTCGAAAGATGAACTTAGACCGACTAAGAAGGAACAGTAACTTATACCAAAATAGTTGATGAGTTAGTCGGTTAAAGAATCATTGCCGACCGACTAGTTTGCAACCTAGTCGGTCAACCAACGTTCTTAGACCGACTAACGACAAACAGTAACTCCTAAGAAATTTAGAAAGCCAACTAGTCGGTCCAAGAAGGATTGCCGACCGACTGGATCGTCATCTAGTCGGTCGGTGCCCCTTCTTACACCGGCTAATAAGCACCAAAAGTTTCGATATGGAGCGTGGAGCTCCGGGATCGATTTCTAAGACTCCTAGGCTTGATCTAACAATAAGATATGACCGATACGAAGCCTGTCACGAATGACTTGCTCCGAAATCGACGATTCTAAGAAAGAAGCTAAGAAAACACGACGAAACGATCAAAAATGAAAGTTACGGAGACGAAAACCACACATGAGGAGAAAATCCACCAAAACATATATTATAATATAATAAATCCGGATACATGAAAACCAGTCGTTACATGAGTCCTCTTGCATTTCATGCATCGTGGGTCCATTTTGCTTTTGTGTGAGTCGTGTGTCGTGTCTAGATCACGGTGTGCTTCTACTGTGTGATTTTGATTTATATACATGTCCTGGAATGACCCCTAAATTATCATGTTTCGATTTGAATATGCGGTATTTGCTTCTCCTGTCTGCCTCTATATGCATGCTATATTTATATCGTATATTTCATTTCGCATGTGTCGGGATTCCACAATTAGGACCAGGATAACCCATTTAGCATATGCTCTGATTAGCGAAGAAAATTTCCCTTGTCCAAGTGTCTGGAATCCGATTTCTTTTTTATTTTACTTGGAGCAAATCCCCTCGTCGTGTACCGTTCTCCCACTTGGGAGAGTACACACGTGTATATACCCCAAAATCCAAAAATTCAAAAAAAGAGAGAGAAAAGAAAAACCAAAAGAAAAAGAAGAAGAAAAGAGAAAAGAAAAGGAAATATATATATATATATATATATATATATATATATAGCCAAAAGCCCAAAAAATACATATATCCAAAACCCAAAAAAATGCATGTGTGAATATTTTGCCAGAATAAACGGAAGGCGAGAATTTGCACCGAGTGTTCTTCTACACATCATCTCAACCCCATCGTTTTCGAAAACACTTGGTGTATGGACCTTCTAGCTATTATCTAGGCGATAGTGAGGTGATTTGCTAGTCCCTAGTTGTGGAATCCCTGACGCATGATAGGATTCGATTCTTACTCTGTTCTAATGCATGCTTGAGCTATATATTCGCCGCTTATTTCAAATAGAATCGATATTTGGGTCTTTTCTTGGATTTGTGTATATGGAGCTTTATTGGACACTGTAGATAGAAACACTGTCTGCTAGCACGTGACCACACTCACTCGCGCTTCACCGCGTGGGCCCACGACACTTGTTTGGACTCGTTTTCTTTGGTTTAGTGTTGTGATTTATCGCTTGCTTGCTTGGTGTGGCGTTTTTGATTTTGTTGGCCCTGACAGGCGATTTAGGGTTTTAATTTCTCTTTTTCTATCTTTCTCTCTATTTTCTCCCTCTGAGCTCCTACTCTCACTCGTCTTCCTCGAGGATGAGGAAGGGTTCAGCTTGGGGGGATTTTGACGTGTGTGTATATTTTATATATTCACGCACGTCTTCTTTGTGTTTTTCCCGTTATTTTCCGCCGTCCCGTATCCATTTTCTCGTATTTTCTAGTTTTCTTTCACTTCTCCTTGTTTTTGTGTGTTTGCAGGAGATTGCCCGCGTAGGGGACACATAATGAAGATATCATAAGTCCCCGGAGCAACGTGAGGAGTCACGCATGATCCAGGGGTCAAACGACCAAGCTTGCCACTTTTCATCCCCCACCCGATCGGTTGGACACAGCCAACCGATCGGGTGATGCACGCGTGCATGACCCAGACACAAGCTGAATCGAAGTAAGGATCAACCGACCGGGTCGTCGACCGGTTCATCCCAACAGAGTTCTCGGTAAAATGGAGCTGAATTCCAACCGATCGGATGACCTTCACTTGATCGGTTCATCTGTAGCTGATTCCTCCGAACTACGACACGGAGAGCTCACCCGACGGCCCGCTGACCGTGCCAAGTCGACGCAAGTTTCTGTCTTTTGGGCGACGTTTCCAACTGATCGGTTGATATATCAACCAATCGGTTCACCCGATGACCGCAAGATCCAAACGACGAGCCGCATGCACCAACCGACCGTGTCACGTGAGCGGGTGAAGCTTATGAAAACCGCAGCCGAAGAATGTTGCAGCTCACCTGATCGGTTGATCGGTTGATACTTCAACCAATCGGGTGAAGTCGTTTTCTATAAATAGCTGCCTAGGTTTTCCAGAAACGAGAGCTGTGTATTTTTCTGTCTTTTTTCTCCATTGTGACGGCTGGAATTTTTTAGTTATTTGTAAGTGTTCTGATCTTCATAAAACTTTGATATTATCTTAATAGGATTATAAATACCGCATTTCAATTGCCTGATTATGATTTCAATGGCCGATTTTCATTTAGATTGTTTTTTATCTAAAATGTGTGAGTAGTTCCCAAATCTGGGATTTTGGTGGAAACCCCTTCGTGGATTCTCCCTAATGCGTCCATAGGACTAGGATATCGATATGGAATAGGAATCTATTGGTTACGCGGGATGTTTTATTGTCATCGGCGGGAAAAAGACCGCCTTTGACCGTTGGGCCAAGAGGGAATAAACATGGCGGTTGACTCCCTAGCCATAGCTCACGCCCTTAGCGTAGACATCGAATCCTTGCGCGCGGGAGCGGCAGGTCGAGATGTTGGGAGTTATCGTTGCAAGCTTAGTGCTCTTGGAGTCGGTCAGTGTTAATGGACATTGGAATGCCCACGGACCGAACCCGGGTAGTCCGGCGTATCATCCTGGGCACCGACCGGAATATCGGGCCCATGGGACGCTGATATCACTCTTAGAGGTAACGTCTCACCACTAAACCCTAATTCCGATCGTTGTCCTATCCACTGGTCGTAATAGTGAGAACACATGATAGGATGGAAACCGAAGCCCCAGATTTCCCTTTATATTGTTTAACCCCGTATTTACATTCTGTGACAACCCATCCATCGATTCAGGCTAGCTCACCCCTAGGGTGAATTGGTTCCTTTCTGACACAAGCACAACCACGCCTCCCTGTGTTCGACCCCCAAGCCACACTACAACACCGTGCACTTACGGTACAAATATTTTAAATCTAGTATCCCACATCATATTGCACACTTGCATGATCACAAACCGGGGGGACGTCAGTTGTCGAGTGCTTTAAGGGCTGCCGAAGGTTTGTATGGGGAGTAGGAAGGTAGGTGGGGCCGGTGGTGTTAGTGGCTAGGTCGTCGGCAACAATGGACACACGGCAGGCTCACGACGATGCGCGAGGCGGCAAAACTGAGCTGGGGGGTCGCTGGCGATGAAAGAAGGCCACGGGCGAGCAAGGGAGCATGAGGAGCGAGGAGTGTTGTTCCCGTTTACCGGCGGTGTACGACAGAGGAGAAGGTTGTAATGCCCTGATAGCTACTACACAAGTACTAGCGGGGGGTGAATAGTACTTTAAATTAATCAAGAGTATAATTCCTAATTATCGTGCAAACTCAACCAACAATGCGGAATGAAAATATGACAACAAAGAATAAAGCAATGCAAACAAACGATGTAACGGGTTCGGATCCACCCAAGTCTCCCCTACTTGTTCCCGGTGATCCTACGTCCTAAACACCCGAATCCCCTCTGGCTACTTGAGTTAGAATCCTCTAACCCAAGTTTTACACTATAAAATTCTTGTAGAAAAACCTCTACAAGATCAAATCATACACAAAACGAAATGTGACTCCCACAAACCGGGATCACACACTTCTCTCACAACCGAGAGAAAAACTTGCAATAACAAAGTAAATGAAACAATAAACACTTACCAACAAAATCCTATGCCTTGAGTAAACTTACTGATTTTAGGGCAAGGAGGATTTTGAAGGAGAGAATGTCATCAAACCCTAGCTCCACCAAGATGAACAGCGATTGAAGGCTAGGATGGAATTGGTGACTTTGAATCAAGCTCTTAGCTTGAGTGGCTCACAATGAAGAGAATCTCTCTTGAGGAAAATAGGACTCAAGGAGTTGTAATGCCCCGCTTCCCAAAAGACACCGGAAGCGAGAGCGTTACACGGTCCGCTTGAACTGGAGCGGTGAAGCTTGAGTTCAATAAGCGTCTGTGACAAAAACACAGATGGGGTTCTTGCATTTGCGTATCAGAACAATCAGAAACATTTCAGAAAATAAAGCCACATCCAGAGTTAAAATGTTCGTACACGAAATAAATCAACAAACCTCAGCAGGGCTAAAGTAGCAACAAAAAATGAAACGTACACAACTACTGCAACGACTGAAAGTAAACTAAGAAAAACTGGAAGTGAAGGGGTCCTCTAGTCCTCAGTTAGAAGAGGCACTGCGTCAGGTGCGAACTCCTGACTCTCCAAGTCTGGTGTCTCGTACGGGTCCTCCGGGTACTCAAGCGCTGAATCTGACATACATCCACAAACAATGAATGTATGTCAGCTAGGGGTCAGCAAGAAAATTTAGCATCCCATGACAAGATATATGACAGATATGAAATTGAGAAGCATTTAATATTTTAAAGAAACGACTGCAGCAATTTAACATTTAACAATTTTATAGAAACAGAAACGAACGTCCCTAACATGCAGTTCTAGACGGTTGCAAGATTAAAGTTAAGATTTCCTCTGAGTTCATTAGCATGACAATTTTCCAAGAGACCAAAGTTACCGTTTCAATTTCCATGTCAAGAGTTCACATCTAATCTAGGGTTCTCGCCTTTAGGTCGTGATGAGAAGGTCGTTCCTCTCACGGGGGCTTACCGTGATTGACGCTAACCCACCGCATGCGGGTGGTGCTCTTGAGAAGAGTACCCTTCATACGCCCAGTGGTCGCTCAACCCTAACCCCACCCAAAAGTTTGTCGGAACACGAGCCGGCCTAGTCAACTCACACGACATCACGATATCACGATACCGCCTTCGGGGCGCACGATTTTCACGATGTCCACATTTGTTAGGTATGTCAAGACTCTCAGAAAGTTATTGTTAACAATATTTTAACATTATCGTGACAGTTGTACAAGGCAGAAGTGGGTTGAACAACTTTTACCACAGTTTGAATTAATGACGAACACGTCCTTTATATTGAACTTGCTACAGAAATTATTCTTTTCTCTTATTGTTTAAAATTGGAATATATCGTATGATATACTGTTGGATCACAAATTTCATCGTGGTCATTATGGTGTCACGTTCTTACGTCATTTCACGTCAAAATTTTAAGTTATCCAGCAATACATGAAGGCGGCGTAAAAGCGCCGAAACTTCTAAAAATCATATCAAATCATATACTTGCCTGTTTTTGACGTTCTTGGTGTCGTTGGAAACGTCTCGACGAGTACTATGCTACGGAGCAGACGGTTAGCTGGTTTGACAAAATGTAAAATCAGAATAGGCGTTTTTCGATCAGAACAGATTTACAACAAGCTCCTACGATGTCTAATCACCCAGTTTTATTAAGTTCTCTAAATTACGGTGTGGGTTATAAGTTGTTTAAGGTTAGATCTACTAACCGGAAGTGCGGCGAAGGATCGGGATGCAACAATGGGTAGAGGCGACGCGTACGGCTCCGAAATAGCGGTGTTGAGCGTCGGGGGTCCACTGTCAACGTGCGGGAATGTGGCAGCAACTGTCGGAGGCTCGGCAGGCGGTTGCTAGGCTGTCTGCAGGCGGGAAAGTCGCTGGCCGTCGGGTTTTGTCGCGAGACAAGGGGTTGCGGTCGGCGAGAGGAGATCTGGCGGTTTTTGATGATGGTCGGGGGCTGCGCGGGTGCAGGCGACCTGAGTGATGGCCGCGGCTTGTGTGATGGCGAGGAGGCCGCGTGCTGTGAGGGAGGAAGTGCCGGCGTTGCGTTGGGATGAGGGGGCCATTGCTTGGAGAAACTGGAGTTGGCACGGCCTGCGGCTGTTGGGAGATGAAGAAGGAGACCCCGGCTACTATGCGATGAGATCCCGGAGAGAAGAAGGGGGCCGCAGGCGAGTGATGCTCGGAGGACAACGTCAGGGAGCCGTGCGGGCTGGAGATGTCTGTAGTCGGGGATTGAGCGCTTGCAAGCTTCAAAGGAGGTGGAGGTCGGAGGTCGGGTGTTGCGTGGAGGTGATAGGGGTGGCTGCTGCGGCGCTTGGTGGCGGGAGGAAGAAGGAGACGCCGGTGTTGCATTGTTTTGCGTGGGCTGCATCGCGTGGAGGAAGGAGAAGTTGAGGGTGTTTAGAGTAGGGGCGGCTGCTGTAGTTTATTCCTAGGGTTTATAAAATTGTATATGGGAGGGATAGGCTGTACTAGGGTTCCTTATAAAAGAATTGGTAGGGTGTGGGCTTGGTTTCAGAGCAGCACGTGAGTAATCCTAGGCTTAGGTCTAGGCTTTAGTTTTATTATTATTATTATTATTATTATTATTATTATTATTATTATTATTATTATATGTGTGGGGGATGAATCACACAGCAAGTGGGGATGGTTATAGGTTTAATTCCTATAGTTTTTATATACAAGTTTTTAGGTGAGTGGGGGCTAAGAATGGCAGGCTATAACTTAGGTCTAGCTTCTATATATATATATATATATATATATATATATATATATATATATATATATATATATATATATATATATATATATATATATATATATATATATATATATATATATATATATATATATATATATATATATATATATATATATATATGTTTTAGCCCTTCACTTATAAGTGTGCTAAGGGGTAACACGTGAGTGATTGTTGGGTTCGGCCTAAGGTTCAAAACGTGGGGGTCTAATAGGAAGTAATTATATTAGGGAAGTTTTGAAATGTTAATATGATTTAATCAAGGAAATTAAAAGCAAATTAAAGGGTTTTAAATGGGTCTAATTAGGAAGGTAATTCAAACATTAAATTAATAGGTTTTATTAGGACTCAATATGGGAAAGTTTTCATTTGAATTTTAAAGTTTTTTTTAAAAAAATAGAGTTTTGAATTTGAATTTCGAATTTTGGATCAAAAATTTAAACATAATTTTAAGGAAGACATTTTAAAATAATTTTTTTTAGATAGGATACTAATAATAATAATAAGTATGAAAAATAGAAGTGGATACGGGTACGGTGACAGAAACGCCAAGCTACGAATACGAAAGAATAATACACGATAGAGAATACGGATATCGCAACGATGAAAACCGGTCGTTACATCCTACCCACATTAAGAACGATTCCGTCCTCGGAATCTAATCGGCTAAGACACCGGGAAAACGTAAGGGTAACGCTCGTACCTCCTCTACTAACGTATACACATCCATAAATAACCATCATGACATAACCAAATAGTAATACTAATATCAACACCACTAGTATTACTACTGATAATACCAATCAACGTTTATGCTACTAGTAGTAACTATACACATACACACATTACTAATTACGTATTTACATAACATGTTTAATATCATCCTACAAATATAATCCAACCAATATTATACTCGGGCGTATAGTAACACTTACTACACACCCACATCAATTTACACACTCACATTATTACCAATACACAAGGTAATATCATACATCTTATACACTCACAATCTATACTGATATAGTGACATATGGTGAGCGGACTTAGACACTAAGCTCGTTCTACCCAAGTTTTGCATACATTATAATGAGACAAAATACGTCCATATGCATATACCTACTCATATATCGCACACTTTCAAATACTTATACATACGTTCATTTCACATACATATACATACTTACACTACTACACGCATATCTCGTATCTATATAGGACATATATATACACACCAGTACACACGACCATGGTAATTTATATAGGGTTAGCATACTGTTTCATACATCCATATATACGTAGCCACAAACATACGTTTATGCATACCTCCTAGTATACACACGCTCATGCATCATCCCATAGGGGTAATACGGTATTATAATCCTACCACACACAAAACACACTTATTCATACAATATATATATATACCTCTAACTAACCACATACACATTTACACACGAGCACACGCCAGTCATACTAACATATAGATCACGTAATAATCTGCACACACAACTACACATACACCGATTATCATAACACTTAACATGCACATCACGGTATTAATATATAATTACAACCATTAACAAGTACGACTAAGGTACAAATACTCCTAGTAACTGGCCAATATTAAATCTAATACGCACAGATATTCATATAGTGATATAGCTAATCACTCGTCTAGGTATAAATATAAAGCTTACTGTTCTATACTCGACTATATACATACCTAAGTTATCGTACATGCACATATGACACAATGGGCAATCACACCATACTAATATATTAAGGGTAAACACACTTATACATAAATGATACTTAGAGACTCTCACACACGCGGGTCCACACCCACTATCTATATACATGCACCACAACTACACTACAATCAATGCTAATGGTCTCACTAAGCAATGATAAGCACTAACGTGGTAACTAAGTAATGGTGTAGGATTCAGAGTTGAATAAGGCAACGAATTAATGTTGTGATAGACGGCTTCGGATGGCATGGATAAGAGGTTAGTTTGGTTGTGTGACATAAAATATTTATGAATAATTAAATAATTAAAAAGATAAGGACATGTGTAAAATAATAACATCGTTTTAACTTACGTAAAATAGCGAGCATACGGTAGGAGTTAAAACGTAAAATATGATCAGTCAAATAATAGGTGAAGAGTAATATGGGCATAATGTCGTAGTGCTTGTTTTGTAAATGGACATGGGTTTGTAAAATGAATTTTTTTTAAATGTGAAGACAATGATTTTGAAACTGCCACACAAGATTTTGAAGTTCTATTTAACTTAGGAAGGTATTTTTTTAAAAGCATATATGAATGACTGTTTTTAAAATATGTTGGTAAGAAAAGGGGATAATATTTTGAGTTAGCGAAATAGAAATAAATTTTTTTTTAAAAAAAAGAGTTCATTACGTGAGGAAAATAGAGTAGCTATACAAGGCTAGGTGAAATATAAGTGCGGAAGATGTATGTTGGAAAATTGATATAAGATAGTAACTAAAGATCGTATCAAAAGAGTTTCAAAATCAAGATTGGGTCTAAGTCGACTGAAGTGTAGAAAATCTAAGTAAAAGTTTTAGAAAGGGTTTTAAACTTAGCGAAGAATTTCAATAAAGGAAATATTGAAAATGCTTTTTAAAAGGCCCTGGATCTGCAATGGGGAAGGTTCACGGTTAAGGATGGTGGACCTGGAGAGTTTATATGGATCGAGGACAAGCAATAGGTTTGACGATCGAAACGTAAGGAGGCTAAGAAGTACTCTGTGAAAACACTACAATGGCTCTCTACGATCATTAACATGAAAGTGTAATGACTAGGGAATGGTAAAATCAGGGGAAATAATCATTGGGTCGACTAAGATTTAATACTAAGTTTCATCAACGAACTTGGCTGCGATAGGGAAACCAAGGTGAAGGTTTGTTGAGGATCGAGGTCGAGATCTTATCTATAGGGCTGGAATATTCTACGCTTCGAGATCTACTCATTGTAGGCGTCTTCGGTTCGACTTGCACGGATGCGATGATCGCTACGCTCGGTTGGGCCCTAAATTCGATAAATCTAAGGGAACGACTAAAAAAGTCTAATAAGGTCAGAGCTGGATGATTAACCGATGGGGTGACTCCTAAAATGATAATACTCAGTCGTGGCAAGGGCATCTAACTAACGAGCACGAGCATTTAACTAACTATTCATATTATCCGGGTATTGGGTTTCCTATCGTGGTGAGTCAAGGTATTCGAGTAATTTTGCGTACGAACTAATTCTGGATGTTTTGGCTAATGAAAAGTGTTCTCATTGTTCTGAATTTCGCATTTGCATGACCTGCATGGGCCGCCACTAAAACCTGTAACGCCCCGCTTCCCAAAAGACACCGGAAGCGAGAGCGTTACGCGGTCCGCTTGAACTGGAGCGGTGAAGCTCAAGTTCAATAAGCGTCTGTGATAAAAACACAGAAGGGGTTCTTGCATTTGCGTATCAGAACAATCAGAAACATTTCAGAAAATAAAGCCACATCCAGAGTTAAAATGTTCGTACACGAAATTAATCAACAAACCTCAGCAGGGCTAAAGTAGCAACAAAAAATGAAACGTACACAACTACTGCAACGACTGAAAGTAAACTAAGAAAAACTGGCAGTGAAGGGGTCCTCTAGTCCTCAGCTGGAAGAGGCACTGCGTCAGATGCGAACTCCTAACTCTCAAAGTCTGGCGTCTCGTACGGGTCATCCGGGTACTCAAGCGCTGAATCTGACATACATCCACAAACAATGAATGTATGTCAGCTAGGGGTCAGCAAGAAAATTTAGCATCCCAAGACAAGATATATGACAGATATGAAATTGAGAAGCATTTAATATTTTAAAGAAACGACTGCAGCAATTTAACATTTAACAATTTTATAGAAACAGAAACGAACATCCCTAACATGCAGTTCTAGACGGTTGTAAGATTAAAGTTAAGATTTCATCTGAGTTCATTAGCATGACAATTTTCCAAGAGACCAAATTTAGCGTTGCAATTTCCATGTCAAGAGTTCACATCTAATCTAGGGTTCTTGCCTTTAGGTCGTGATGAGAAGGTCGTTCCTCTCGGGGGCTTACCATGATTGACGCTAACCCACGGCGTGCGGGTGGTGCTCTTGAGGAGAGTACCCTTCATACGCCCAGTGGCCGCTCAACCCTAACCCCACCCAAAAGTTTGCCGGAACACGAGCCGGCCTAGTCGACTCACACGACATCACGATATCACGATACCGCCTTCGAGGCGCCCGATTTTCACGATGTCCACATTTGTTAGGTATGTCAAGACTCTCAGAAAGTTATTGTTAACAATATTTTAACATTATCGTTACAGTTGTACAAGGCAGAAGTGGGTTGAACAACTTTTACCACAGTTTGAATTAATGACGAACACGTCCTTTATATTGAACTTGCTACAGAAATTATTCTTTTCTCTTATTGTTTAAAATTGGAATATATCGCATGATATACCATTGGATCACAAATTTCATCATGGTCATTATGGTGTCACGTTCTTACTTCATTTCACGTCAAAATTTTAAGTTATCCAGCAATACATGAAGGCGGCGTAAAAGCGTCAAAACTTCTAAAAATCATATCAAATCATATACTTGCTTGTTTTTGACGTTCTTGGTGTCGTTGGAAACGTCTCGACGAGTAATATGCTACGGAGTAGACGGTTCGCTAGTTTGACAAAACATAAAATCAGAATAGGCATTTTTCTATCAGAACAGATTTACAACAAGCTTCTACGACGTCTAATCTAAGTTCCCTAAATTACGGTGTGGGTTATAAGTTGTTTAAGGTTAGATCTACTAACCGGAAGTGCGCCGAAGGATCGGGACGCAACGATGGGTAGAGGCGACGCGTACGACTCCGAAATAGCGGTGTTGAGCGTCGGGGGTCCACTGTCAACGTGCGGGAAGGTGACAGCGACTGTCGGAGGCTCGGCAGGCGGTTGCTGGGCTGTCTGCAGGCAGGGAAGTCGCTGGCCGTCGGGTTTTGTCACGAGACAAGGGGTTGCGGCCGGCGGGAGGAGATCTGGCAGTTTTTGATGATGGTCGGGGGCTGTACGGGTGCAGGCGACCTGGGTGATGGCCGCGGCTTGTGTGATGGCGAGGAGGCCGCTTGCTGCGAGGGAGGAAGCGCCAGCGTTGCATTGGGATGAGGGGGCCGTTGCTTGGAGAAACTGGGCGGTTTTCGAGGGAGGTGGCATGGCCTGCGGCTGTTGGGAGATGAAGAAGGAGACCCCGGCTGCTGTGCGATGAGATCTCGGAGAGAAGAAGGGGGCCGCGGGCGAGTGATGCTCGGAGGATGACGTCGGGGAGCCGTGCGGGCTGGAGATGTCTGCAGGCGGGGATTGAGCGCTTGCAAGCTTCTAGGGAGGTGGAGGGCGGAGGTCGGGTGTTGCATGGAGGTGATAGGGGCGGCTGCTGCGGCGCTTGGTGGCGGGAGGAAGAAGGAGATGCCGGCGTTGCGTTGTTTTGCGTGGGCTGCATCGTGTGGAGGAAGGAGAAGTTGAGGGTGTTTAGAGTAGGGGGCGGCTGCTGTAGTTTATTTCTAGGGTTTATAAAATTGTATATGGGAGGGATAGGCTGTACTAGGGTTCCTTATAAAAGAATTGGTAGTGTGTGGGCTTGGTTTCAGAGCAGCACGTGAGTAATCCTAGGCTTAGGTCTAGGCTTTAGTTTTATTATTATTATTATTATTATTATTATTATTATTATTATTATTATTATTATTATTATTATTATAAGTGGGGGCGATGAATCACACAGCAAGTGGGGATGGTTATAGGTTTAATTCCTATAGTTTTTATATACAAGTTTTTAGGTGAGTGGGGGCTAAGAATGGCAGGCTATAACTTAGGTCTAGCTTATATATATATTTGAAGGTAAAGAGGTAGGGAAAGTAGATCTTTTCGAGGTGATAGCATCAGATGTTCGGATCATTCTTGGCGATGTTGAAAGAGATTTCCCTTCGTCTGATAATCCGTTTACTAATTGGGGATTCCTTGATAATGGTTAATATGTATATTTCGGGCTTCGTCTATGTTCATGCTTGGGACTAGATACTGCTTAATGGATTGTAGGCTGTAGAGGGTGACGGCGCTTGTGCCCTATCCCCTCTCTCCATACTTTCCCTTGAGTGTCTTCTGGTTTGTATATTTGTACATTTTTCTGAGTTCAATAAAGAAGTTTACCTGTCAAAAATATATATATATATATATGACAACCCAGAAAAATCCCCAACCCCCTCCCCCCGCCTTTGGCTTTTTAGGAGGGTAAGGCGAGAGCCCGGTCGAGACTATGCAAACTGGGGGGGAAACCGTCGTGCCCCCAACGGCCCCCGGGTATATATATATATATATATATATATATATATATATATATATATATATATATATATATATATATGTGTGTGTTTTAGCCCTTCACTTATAAGTGTGCTAAGGGGTAACACATGAGTGATTGTTGGGTTCGGCCTAAGGTTCATAACGTGGGGGTCTAATAGGAAGTAATTATATTAGGGAAGTTTTGAAATGTTAATTTCATTTAATCAAGGAAATTAAAAGCAAATTAAAGGGTTTTAAATGGGTCTAATTAGGAAGGTAATTCAAACATTGAATTAATAGGTTTTATTAGGACTTAATATGGGAAAGTTTTCATTTGAATTTTAAAGTTTTTTTTAAAAAATTAGAGTTTTGAATTTGAATTTCGAATTTTGGATCAAAAATTTAAACATAATTTTAAGGAAGACATTTTAAAATAATTTTTTTTAGAAAGGATACTAATAATAATAATAATAAGTATGAAAAATAGAAGTGGATACGAGTACAGTGACAGAAACGCCAAGCTACGTATACGAAAGAATAATACACTAGAGAGAATACGGATATCGCAACGATGAAAACCAGTCGTTACAGGAGTTTGGAGAGATTCTTTGTGAGGATGAGGAAGCTTTAGAAATGGAGTTGAATGCTTCTCTTTGAATCTCTAAATCACAATAAATGTCAGCCGTGAATCCTAGGAAGAAGCATCACAAGAATATATAGGATAGAGAGAAAAGAGAGTAAAAATCGTGACATTTAATGCCCCAACGGCTCTATTCTGAAGCAGTCTAATCGGTCTAAGAAGGATCACTGACCGATTAGTTTTGCAACTAGTCGGTCTGTGATTCTTCTTGGACCGACTAAATGGTTGACAGCCAAGAAAGATAGTTCAGGAGATATAGACCTAGTCAGTCTAAGAAGACTTGCCAACCGACTAGTTTGACAACTAGTCGGTCGGTGAGTGTTCTTTGACCGACTAAGCAGTTGAAATTCAATAGGCTGAACACAAGAGAACTAGTCGGTCTAAGAACAAATTCCAACCGACTAGTTTCACAACTAGTCGGTCGATGGTTGTTCTTGGACCGACTAACGAGTCAATAGTAACTCAGGCTGAGAAATGAAAGTATAAGTAGTCGGTCTAAGAAGGATTCCAAACCAACTAGTTTGACAACTAGTCGGACGGTGAACCTTCTTGGACCGACTAATTGGTCAACAGTGAAGATGCTGAATTGAGCAAGGAAATCTAGTCGGTTCAAGAAGGATTCTTAACCGATTAGATGACAATCTAGTCGGTTGGTCCTTCTTCTTGAACCAACTAAGATGCACTAGAAGCCGTGAAATGAAGCGTGAAGCTTCGGGAAAGTTTCTATGGGCTTCTAAGATAATCCTAGCTCTAAGATATGAGCGTTATGAAGATAATAATGTAAGACCTACTCAAGGCTTAACATTCTACGAAAAGAAGCTAGAAGACTATAAAATAAACTAGACGAACCGTCTTCAAAGCTTCAATCCGAATCTCTTGACTTCAATAATGCTCCTAGAGCTTTAACGAAGCTTCAGGCACACGATCATGCGCTTTGAGAAGTCTTGAGACGTCGCTTTTGATGTACGTAGAATTTTGGCGACGATCTCCATAACCGCGCTAACAAAGAGTTAGTTCATGATATTTATGTTTGTTCATCATCAAAACCAAATCCGGGGAATCAATACTCAACATTCTCCCCCTTTTTGGTGATGACAAACCAACATAAATAATAAGCAATAATAATGATTCAAATGAAATTTACTTACTCCCCCTTCATTGATGACACATTAATTCCGAATTAAATAATAAACATAAGCATCAAGCAGACGAGAAAAGTATAAAACATGATCCAATTATTGGAATATAGGATCTAAATCCATTTTTATATCTTCACTCCCCCTGAATCTAACATATCAAATTAGATTCATGCTAAATTGCTTTAAAATATCATTTAGCACATCGTCATTATTAATTCTCTCCCCTTTGGCATTAGCAAAAAGAGCGGGAGGAGATCAACGACAATAACAATGGCTAAAAATAAAAGCACGGGAGTCGAAGAGTACGACCACGGTCCGAATGACACCAAAGTAAAATACCGAAGGAAATCAAAGCATGCCAACGAGACCATAGTCGAAAATCGAAACATGAAATCATCAAAACTCAAATCAATTTTACGTATTGAGTTATGGAACATACTCTCCAATATCAACATTCTTAGTGAATTTAGTGCATGGAAAACAATTCTATGTTTTCATAGAAAGAATTCTATTTAATCAATATAATCGTCGAGCGACGAAATCAACATCAGAGACAAAAAATAATATAATGTGCACACTGAAGTAAATGGCAACACGATGTATATATATATATAACATGATACATCAAAAGGTATACATCCGCCAACACAAATATAAACGATCATCAGATCGGTGCATAACATACAAAACATGTCTCAACAGACATCAAAACTAACATACATCAAAATGTATCATCAAAACATCAAAAATACATCAAAAATACATAACCACCCAACTATCCTACCCCACTCTCTCACAACAAATATATCATCCAAGTACACATGGGAGAGTCCTCCAATGCAAGCTCAGGAGGCAGAGAGAGGATCAGCAGCAGCAGCAGGCTGTGCAGAAGAGGTGGTAGTCTCTGGGTCGACAGGAGTGTCCACCGAAGGGATGGTGGCAGCAGGAGTGCTCTCAGGAGCACGAGCAGAAGAAGTGCCAACTGAAGTACCCTCGAGGGAACGAGCTGGAGAAACATCTCGCTCCTCATCCTCATTAATGTCCAAGACTTCCACATCAGAAAGCGTCAGAGGAACATCAATATCCAGATACTCGCAGATGTGAGCAAGCATCTCCTCACAACGAGAAATACGAGCCTCCTGACGGCCCAAGGAAGCAGAAAACTCAGAGAGTGAAGGAGGAGGTGGAGAAGGAGCAGCAGAGCGGGTAGTCCTCTGAACGTGACGCAAGGCCGCAAGAGACTTCTTGACGGCAGTCGCGTTCAGGGGAGGACCCAAAGGACGCTGATCATCTGGAGGGAGAGGGACGCCAAAGTGACGAAACACAAGAGTCAATAGGCAATGATAAGGAATATGAGCAGACTTGGTGGACTTCCTTATGCACTCAAAGGAGTCCATCTTGTCAAGGATAATACGGGCCCAATTAATCTCGCTTCCCATGAAAAGAGCGTAGATAAGCTTGAGAAATGGCTGAGAGGGCAAGCTGGAGGAGCCGTACTTCGGTAGAAGACACGACTTCAGAATCAAATTAAGAACCCACGCATTAGGCTTAAAAGATTTCGATGGAACGCCAATCATGGCGGGAGGGATGACATGGAACATCTCAGCAAGCATGGTCTGGTCAAGATCGTGGATATTATCCACGGAGATATCAGAAGGGAGCAGGCCAGAGGATGAGACACCAATCAACTGCCCTAAAGTCTCTGCCGTGAGGACAATAGGTGTCCCTAAGACAGTGGTCTCAATGCAGTGAGTGTCATCATACTCACCCCGAACTCGAT
Organism: Scilla litardierei; assembly: GCA_030789695.1. Taxonomy (NCBI): domain Eukaryota; kingdom Viridiplantae; phylum Streptophyta; class Magnoliopsida; order Asparagales; family Asparagaceae; genus Scilla; species Scilla litardierei. The sequence goes on from CM061142.1 coordinate 580,291,914, forward strand.
TGGCAAAGAACAATTTGACGTGTCTGGGGTACGGATGAGGATTCGCCTTGGGATCATGGCGAAGATAGTCTAGAATGCCGCTATAGGAGAGGAGATCTGCAAGCTGAGAAAAGTAAGAAAACTGGACGAAGTGCTCCAGAATCAAAGGACAGTGCTCAATACGATTGTATGCCGTAAGACACATCGGGTCATCGCGACATAACGAGATATCGACACCACCCGAAGGCATGGGAGCCTTCCCCTTAGACGGACGAGAGCTAGATCGAGGAGGAGGAGTAGGAGCCTTCTCGGTAGGCTCAGACTCAGGAATATAATCATCGTCGGAGTCAGGTGGAGTGGGAGCACGGAAGGGTCCAGGAGACACAGTCTTCTTCTTAGGCTGGGGCTTGGGTTGAGATGTGGGTTTTGGCTTGGAAACGGTAGTCCTCTTCTTCTTGAGGGGAGGCGAGGAAGAGGAGGGAGAGGTAGGCGTACGAGTGGTTTTGGCACGACGTTTGGGTTGAGGAGGGTCGGTAGGAGGAGACTCGATGGTCATGGGAGACGGAGTGGTTGGACGGATATGGATTCGTGTTCTCACCATGATATAGAGACAAGACAACACAAACGAATGATATCGACCTAGAAGTGAACCCTAAATCGAATGAAAACGGAAACCCTAATACGAACCCTAATAAAAACGATCGAAAACTAAAGAAATCGAGCCCTAAAAGCTGAGAGATAGAGAGTAGATATACCCTAGGATGAAGGAGAGGGGCTCTGGAGGACCGGCGGCGGCTGACGGTAGCCAGAGACGGCGACACACGGCGGAGGAAGAAGAACGGACGAGGGGTTTAGGGTTTTGGAAGAGATCGCGCACCGATTAGAATGAATTCTAATCGGTGCGGAGGAGAGTATAAGTCGACTTACAGAGTCAAAGACACAAATGCCCTTGCATAATTAGTCGGTCTGAGTTCAAGAGCTGACCGACTAGAATGCAATCTAGTCGGTCGGCTGATGAGCTTGGACCGACTAACTGTAAACAGCAAGTGAAGTCAAAATTAGAGCATGAATTAGTCGGTCTGAGTTCAATCACTGACCGACTAGAACTGAAACTAGTCGGTCGGCTAATGAACTGGGACCGACTAAAAGAGTCCAAAAATTTGAAATTTTGAAATTTTGAGTTCTCTCCAAAGAACACTTGGACGAAACATCGAAATAATCTCATACACTCTTATTCTACACCATAAATACCAGAAAATCTTAAAGACGACGTGCATGAACACATCTAGCATAAATTCCGAAAATCCAATCATAAATCCAGAAAATCCCAACAAATTTAGCATGAGCATATATTGAAAATTATAATCATGCTGGATTATATACAATATGAATCCTAAATCTCAGATTCACCCATAATTCCCAATTCTCGACGTAACCACACAAAGGAGTCTTCCTTGAGTGGTTTCGTGAAAATATCGGTGATTTGCTTCTGGGTTTCAACGTACACTAAAATGATGTCCTTTTTAGCAACATGATCATCTAGGAAATTGTGACAGACATCTATGTGCTTGGAACGGAAATGGTGTACCCGATTCTTAGAGAGACATATTGCACTTTGGTTGTCCACCATGATAGGGCAAGTATCACAGTTTATACCGAAGTCTTTAAGAGTGTGTCTCATCCAAAGAACCTGAGCACACGCAGCACCGGTGGTAATATATTCCACCTCGGTGGTTGAAAGTGATACGGATTTCTGCTTCTTGGTAAACCAAGAGACAATAGAATTTCCTATAAAATGGCAAGTGCCACTAGTACTTTTCCTGTCGGATTTGCATCCAGCATAATCTGCGTCACTATATGAGATTAACTCATATGTGCTAGACTTTGGATAATATAATCCGTAGTCGAGTGTGTAACTTAAATAACGGAAAATACGTTTTACCCCTACTAAGTGTGAATACTTAGGTTGTGATTGATAACGAGCACATACACATACAGCAAACATAATATCAGGACGACTGGCAGTAAGGTATAATAAACTACCTATCATACCTCGATATAGACGAATGTCTACATCTTTGCCGCCCGTATC